>VZTR01017727.1:83362-111704 GCA_013400775.1 Chaetops frenatus | reverse complement strand
GGGGGGGTCTGTACTCGACGTCGACGGGGAACGGGATCCGCCGGAGCCCGTTAGCATTAGAAATGCTGAAAACTGCAGCACGGGTCCCGGGAACCGGCAGCGAGGGAAGGGATGGAGCCGAAGAACTGCAGAGGAGCTGAGAAAATGCAATGGAGCCGAGGGGCTGCGATGGAATTGGGGGACTGGGATGGAGCCGGGGGGCTGGGGGACCGCCATGGGTGAGGGATCGCGGTGCAGCCGATGGGCTGAGGTGAAGGTGGGGGACTGGGATGGAGCTGGGGGCCAGGATGGGCGAGTGGCGGCGGTGGAGCCGTCAGGCTGCGGCGGAGCTGAGGGGAGGGGAAGGTTGATCGTGCTGTGCTGAGGCCCACTGTGGGCCAGCAGGCTGATGCAGCTCCCCAGCCTAAGGGTCCCTCTGCCCTCGGTGAGCCCAAACCTCCAGGTTTCTGCAGCTGGCCCACAGCAGGGAAGGCGGCAGAGCTGCGGGTGCGTTTGGTCTGTGTGAGGAGCTGCGGTCCAGCTCCGTGCTTTCCAAGCACTGCTGTTTCCCTGCCCTGGGTTTTGTTGTCCCTGCTTAGTGGCAGTGTGCTCAGCTCCGTTCCTGCTGCCTCACGCCAGGAATGTCACTGCAGGGGCACACGAGGTGTTTTTGGGGAGTAGTGGTCCTGCTATAGGCGTGCTGGTGATGCTGCATGGGAGCAGCAGCCTGGGTGCTTCTCCAGAGGCCTGCATCCCACTCTGGTCCTTTTCGGTTTCTGTGGAAAGGAGGAAAAGAAGATGGACTTTGATGGTAAGAAGAGTCTGAAAGGTTGCATGGGTTGAGGGAATGTAAATCCCAGAATTTGTTTTATCGGCCTCATGGTGCAAGGACAAAGGACTCTCAGTGGGGTCAAGACAGGGTGGATGTAAAACCCTGAGCTGATGCTGGAAGGACCTTTCCACCTCTGTGGAGGTCTTCAGCCAAAGAAAGCTGTTGGGTTGATGGAATTTGAGAAGAGGAAAGAGACTCAGGCTGGATGGAGATGGGCAGGAGTGCAGGGCTGGCACAGGCTGTGGCAGTGGCTCAGTCTGATACTTTGGGGTCCCACCAGCCCAGCTGGGGGAGTTACAGTGGGCTGGTGGGGGAGGACTGTCCTGTGCCCATTCCCATGGGGCTCCTGCAGCTCTCCCTTGTTTGTGCCTCGATGACAGCTGTGGTCGGAGCCCCGAGGTCCCATGGTGACATGATCTGATCCTGTGTGTGGTTCCTGTGCTGTGGGAGAGAGGAGCTGCCAGCTGAGACATGGTGGGGCTGTGCCTGAGGTGCTCCCAGGGTCACCTCTGTGGGCAGAGCTATCCTGGGCACCGTGTCCCTGCCCCTTGTCCCTCTGCAGGGATGCTGAGCCGCCGGGGGTGCCGGGTGCGTGTCCCGTCCTGCGGCCCCAGCCGCGGCCGTGGGTGCTGAGCGCGGTGGTGGGAGGCGCGCGTCTCTTAGCAACTCCTCGGGTGTGTGGTTCCTCCTGTTGCTCAGGAGGGTGTGAACACACACACCGGCCTCTTGTGTGCTGCTGAGGTGCTTGGGGCTTCTCAAAGCGCCCTGGGTCACCCAGAATGAGGGCTGAGGGGTATCCTGCAGCCGGCTGGCTGTGACACGGCTCACCTGGGTGTCCACAGGGCTGTGGGATGGTGCCAGAAGCTGCATGTCCTCGGGGGCTTTGCCTGCTCAAGCCACGGCCCCAGCCTGTCTCCTCTGAGCCTTCCCTGTGGATTTGTAGCAGGAATCCCACAGATTTCCTTGCCTGGGCTGCGTTCCCTTAACACGTGCCAGGCATTGGGATGAATCCTGATGCTGGTGGAATGTGCACTGTGATTACACAGTTACCTGTGACCCGTTACCAGGTGCGTGCGAGTGAATTAACAGGGGTTAATTAACGGCTGGAAGAACCTTGCTCAAGATGTTATCATTCTGTGGAGTGCCTGGGTCTGGAAGGGAATTTCCTTCTAAACTGCAGGTCTGGGGCTTGATACAGAAATGTCTGGAAGAGGATTTTTTTTTTGGTGTTCCTGATCTGAAGATCAGAGTTGGTGACCGGAATGGTGGCTCATGGTCTGAAAATCCATGACAGAAGTTGCCAGTGAAACCCCAAATTCAATTTCCTAAAACTTAAGCACTGGGTTTTGCAAGATTTGCTCACATCCTCCTGCCAGATTGCTTTCCTGTAGGCAATTAGTTCATTTTTGAAGGGGAAAAGGCAGTATTATGGTGCAGTGGGGGCAGAGGGTCCAAGCTGCCCACCCTCTGCTGGGGCTAGGGCTGCCAGTGTCCCTGTGGGGGTGTCACCACAAGGGTATCACTGTTGCAGTCCTGCCAGCGGTGGAGTCAGGGGTGCTGGCAGAGCTGTACAGAACCAGAGGGGCTCTGTGACAGTCTGGCTGTGCCAAGCAGGGGGGTGCAGTGGGTGTTGGGGGGCTGCTGCAGCCAGAGCCCTGCCAGCCCTCCAGGCTTGGGGAACAAACCTTTCCCGAGGAGTTTGGAGCCCACAATGGGGTGAGAGCCAGCTGCGCCTGCTCATGGGTCAGCATTGCTGGTGCCACTGTGGGAAGAAAGGGAAATTTGCTCTGTTTTGGTCTCCTCCTTGAGCTGGAGCTTTATTTGGAGGTGATGGGGACAGAGGGGCTGGGGGGCACTGGGGCTGGGGGAGATGGCAGGTTGGGCTCCTCTCCAGCATCAGCTGCATCACAGGCAGGACCTGGAGTTTTTTGGTAGTTTCTAACCACCAAATTTGGACAGATTTTCAGGGGGCTTGCAAAAAGCGATTCCCTCATCCCTGGCTGTTTTCCTTGCCAAGTTGTGAAGACTGCTGCAAGCTGCTGAGTTCTATAAAAGATTTCATATCTGCATAAAGCAAAATGATACCAACCTGAGGCTGGTGCAGCCCTGCTCACAGTAAATGTGACCTCCAACGTTGTGGCTCTGGGACAGGCTACAGACAGATCCGTATTAATAGAGTTTGTAATTAGAGCAGTAATTGCACAGTGCTTAGTTTCTTTCCTAGAAATGAACTTTGAGCAGTGACCAGAATGCGGGTTTGAAGAGGACAAGCAATGCCTCTGGTGCAGGGGGTTGCCTGAGGGACATGCAGGACAGGCTGTGAGCAGCATGGGGCCGCAGGAACCAGCACGGATCCATGGACAGGTGGGAGAGACAGCACCAGCAAGATGGAATAGCAAAAGAAGATTGTGATATGGGACCGAAGAGATGGTTACACAGAGCTTTTCTGGGTGTGTAAAGTGGTGAAGGCAAGAGGGAGAGGTAGAAGGGAGATAAGAAGTAGGTGAGATTCTCTCAACAGAGCTTTTGCCAGATGATGGGAATTTTCTTGTGATGTTTGTGGTTGTGTACATGCCTTGCAGTCCACCTAAAGCTCAGCTCTCTGAGAAGGCTTGGAGAGGGTTTGAGCCATGGTGGGGACTTGGTGTCCAGGGAATAGGACCAGGGATCCCTCTGTAGTCAGCTTTACCTGGAGCATGTTTTTCCCCTTCAGTGTCCTTCCTCACCTCTCACACCTGCCTCTAAACCTGTGTGGGTTCCTCTCTGCAGTTTAAGAAGCAGGGTTGGTTTGGGAAAGCTCTCCTCTACAATTTCCAGCTGTTGCTGCTCCGGCAGAGGTTCGGGATGAGAGAAGCCCTGCAGAATGTCTGTTGGGGCTGTGGGCAGCCTGGATGTCCATGACCTTCACATCTGCTCTGCCAGGCAGGGGCTACCCCATTGCTGGCTCTACATCACTCCAGGGCCTGGCTGTTGGCTGGGTGTGAGGCTGGCACAGACCATTGGGTCACTTGGTGTAAATAGCCCATCCCAGGATTTTAGCCTTAAAAAATGAGACCTCTGGCTAAGGCCTGTTGGAGGTACAACCCTGGGCCACTGCCTCAGGAGTTTACTCCATCATAACCTGTCTTGCTGTCAGTAATTGCTGTGACTTTTCCAGCTGGCATCTCCAACATTCTGGGTATTTTCTGCATTTCTCTCTTAAGAAGGACTGTTTTGATACTGAGTATTTTCATGTTTAAAGCTGCTTGTACCAGTTACTGAGGTCACTTTGCTGTCTCTCTCTCTGATGAGTTAAATTGGCTGAACTTCATCATTCTGTTCAGTTCCAGCACAAGTCTTCCAGCTCCATACTCCATCCTTTCCCAATGTCTTTTGAAACTGGCTCCTGATATGCTGATTTACAAAGCAAACTGAGACAGGAGCTGCCACTGATGCAGGATCTTCTGGAAGAGGATGGGGACCCTCTTTGCTGGAGCCCTCCAGTCCTGCCAGGCTTGGGGAGCCCCACACTGCCAGGCTGCACTCAGGGCTCACCATGTCTTCGCTCTGCTGAATCAGCCTCGAGTAAATTACACCCTTTGGGAAGGAGAGCGTTCTGCTTAGCCAGCTTTTTCCTGCTAATTCCATGACCTCTGCAGAAAACTGCCCTGTTTATGTATGCCTGTGAGTTCCCGAGGGCTGGGAAACCACAGGCCGTGGTGCTGGGGTGCCATAGGGGGAGCTGCAAACTCCAAAGCCATTGGCACATGCCTGCATGCCTGCTCCAGGGCTGGAGCTGGGCATCCTGGACAGCTGTGAGGCCCCTCCGTTCAGGCCAAGGTTCCTCTGGCACTGTGGTTTCCAGATTTGCTGGAAGTTAAGTGCAGAGGTGGTTCAAAGAGCACAAAATGAGAGGTTGGGCAGATCATAGAACCAGAGAATAGTTCCAACCCCTGCCACGGGCAGGGACACCTTCCACTAGACCAGGTTGCCTCAAGCTCCATCCAATCTGGCCTTGAACACTTCCAGGATGGGGCAGCCACTGCTTGTCTGGGCAGCTTGTGCCAGGGCTTCACCACCTTCACAAGGAAAAATGTCTTCCCAATATCCCATCTAACCCTGCCTTCTTGTCCATGGGAAACCATTCCCCCTTGTTCTGTCACTCCAGTCCCTTTTGCCAAGTCCCTCTCCAGCTCTCCTGGAGCCTCTTCAGGCACTGGAAGGAGCTCTAAGGTCTCCTTGGAGCCTTCTCTTCTCCAGGTGAACATCCCAGCCTTGCTCCAGAGCAGAGGGACTCCAGCTCTTTGAGTAGCTCCTGTTCTGATCATTCTCTCTGTGTTGTTTGGGTGGGGGGTGCTGTGGTCTCAGGGCCGACTTCCAGGAGAGGCTCCCAAGGGCACTGGGAAGTGCTTCCTGGGCTGCCTTACCTGCTGGCAAGGGAGAACCCTGGGTCCTCTACCACTGTGTGTGTCCTGGCCCTGGCTGAGGTCGTTGGCAGGGCTGGCACTGCTCAGCATCTTGTGGTGCCAGTGCCTGGCATGAGCAGCATAACAAAGGATCTGCCTGGAAAGAGTTCTGGAGTAGATTCTGATGTGATGGGAGACATTGGTGCTGTGACTAAAGAGGAAAACCTGGGGATGTGAAGGGACACAGGGGAAGAACAGGATTTGGAGTTGGGGTCAGGAGAGAATTGGGAGTCTCTGTGGCTGTGGTTTCAGTTCCCTTGATCCAATACAAGCATGGTTGCTGCAGGCAGGGACAGCGCAGCTCTCCCCACTTGGCAGCTCCACCTACCCCTCCCTGTGATCAGGAGCTACTCTGGCAGGAGCCAGGCATGTGTTGGGTTTGGTTCAGTCAGTTCTCAGCTGCTTGTGGTGTGACTGTGTGAATGCGGGTGGTGAGGAGGGGGCACGCGTGGTCAGGTCTGGGGGAGGCAGGATAGACCTGCAATGTGCTGATCTGATCTGTGCAACAGCTGATGGCAAAGCTCCGTGTGCCGGGTCTCCTGACCATGACAGCAGCACCAGCAGTACCTGGGAAGGAGCTGGGAGCCTGAGGCCTGTTCCAGGGACATGCTCTGGCTGTTTGGCCAGACATTGGCAGGTCACCCTGTGCTCACTGTGGGTGTGATGCCAGTCCTTGGTGGCTCTCTGCCTTCCCAACACAACTATTGTGGGAAGTCCCAACATAAACTCCAGATTTCTCAGGAGTGTCACAGCTTGGTTGCACAGAGCCTTTTCCAGTTTAGGGATGCTCTGCACTGACTGTTGCTCCAAGCAGCCATGTCCTGCTAACCCAGGCCTCTGTTGGAACGAGGACAGCAGTGAGCCTGTCTGCAGAGCTGCCTCTGCTTTGTGTGTGGGGTGAGCCCTCGTGCATTCCTGCTGTGCTTGGGCTGGAGTTGCCAAACTCTGCCTGGGGGAGTACCCAGTGGGAGCAGTGCGAGTGGGGCCAGCTTTGGGCAGTTGACTGTGAGTCACTAATTTGCCATTCGCTTTCAGGAGCTTTCCTGAAGCTCCTGACAGAGCATGTCCACTTTCTGCATAGACACCTTCCAGTGCTGGGCACTGCTGGGCTCTCACCTCCTCTGGAGTCCCACTGACATGGGAATGTAAGGCATGGGTGCATCCAGGCTGGTTGTTCTGAGCTAGTGATGGGACTTTTGCTTAATTTGGGTGGCCAAATTAGATCTAAATTATGTCTCATCTGGTCCCAAAGTGTGTTTCCAGCTGGGCTGGCTGACATGGGATGGTCCTACACTGGGGAATACTGGGTGCCCTGGGGCAATGGGGTACAGCCTTGGTGCTAAAATCCCCTCGTAGCTGGTGTGGATGTGGGGGGAGTAGGCAGTGGCCACATGGTCTGGAGGAGCAGCAGTAGGCTGAAGGGCTGGCAGAGAAGCCTGGCTTCTGGGAATTCAGGGATGCAAGAGCTGCCCCAGCCTGTGATCAGAGCTTGGCAACTTGATGGGTATCTCGGCAGTACCATGGTGCTCTTATCGCATCCCTCCCTGTCAGGAGGAGGCCCTTTCACCTTGTGGTCCCACCTTCCTGCTTTGGCATCGGATTCTTTTTCAAAATTGTTCTCCAAGAGTTCCTGCAAGTCGTTATCTCACCATGCAGCAGCTGCAGGGATTGGGAATCCATGTCTGTTGTGTCCCTGCCTGCAGTGCCCTTCATGGAAGGGACACCTGTCATCTCACTCCTGCTGCCTCCCACAGCTCTGGGCAGCACTGGGAACATGGATCCTGTGGGTGCCTATTCAGGTGGATTTCCTGAAGTGATGTAGTGAGCACAAGAAATCTTCTGGGCAGGAAAGGTTAAAAATTAAGATATAATTTTAGCTGCTTCCCTTACTGGAAGGAGGTTTGTATGATTAAGACCCGTTGTGTGCCTGCTCACCTCTCCTGCCTCAGTGACTTTCAGACCTGGTGTCCAGTTGCAACCAAACCCTGCTGCTTCTGAATTCCCACAAATCCTAAGGAAATAGATTTCCAGACAGAGCAGAGCACCCCAGCTCATGGCATGCAGAGGGAAAGGGAAGTTTGCATCTGTCCAGGGTGTCTGGCTGCAGTGGGGCTGCATCTCCACTCTGGAAGCCCTGGCTGTGAGTCACTGGGGAATTCCTGCCTGGGGTCATGTGTGAGATCTGGTTCTGGCCATGTGATCGATGTGATGAAATCCACTTCAGCCTCGGGGCTCTGTGCCATGCTCCCAGCTGCTGCATCTGGGATCCCGGCTGGGTCCTGCTGGTACTGGAGTTCCAGGGTGGGAGCTGCTGAGTCTGGGTTGCCGCGGTGGCCAGCGTGGGCTGCTGGCCCTGGCTCCCACCGTAGGCTCGGTGCTCGCTGTCTCCTGCTCTTGGTTTTGGGCTGCTTTGACTATTTACTGCAGCAGTGACTCCTGTGGTAGGGAAAAGGGGTCTGGCCTTCAGAGAGGGACTTTGAACAAGGGACTCGAGTGACAAGACAAGGGGGAATTCGGCTTCCCATGCACAGAGGGCAGGGTTAGATGGGATATTGGGAAGAAATTTTTCCCTGTGAGAGTGGTGAGGCCCTGGCACAGGTTGCTTAAAACATTTGTGGCTGCCCCATACCTGGAAGTGTTTGAGGCCAGGTTGGATGGGGCTTGGAGCAACCTGGGACAGTGGAACGTGTCCCTGCCTATGGGACAAGGGCAAGGGGTGGGACTGGATGGGCTTTAAGGTCATTTTCCACTCAGACCATTTGGTGTTTCTGTGATCAGCCTCTGGTGAGAGCTGTCCGTCGCCAGTGTCCGGAGGATGGAATGGGGCTGGAGGAGCACTCACCCATGCAGGATGCAACACTGGCAGCGGGTGGCCAAGGCCAGTGCTGTTCTTGGTGGGAGGTGGGTGCTGCAGGGCTGACGGTGCTGTGGCCCTTCTGCTCGGGAGTGGTTCAGTCAGAGAAGCTGTTCGTGGTCTTGGTTTTTCACTGCAGTCACCCCTTGGAGCCTCGCCTGGTCCAGTCCTGTGTATGGGAGCACAGGATGGGGCCAACTTTGCCTTGGAGGGCTTGGAGTTGATTTAAAAGTGAGAGGCAGGTGCTGATGAGCATGTGGGGACGCTGTGTCAGGACATGAACTTCCCAGGTTAGCCACCTCACCTGGGGTAATTTGGGTGTTCCTGGTGGGCACAGAGCTTGGGGGAGCTTTGAGGAGCTCTTTGGCAGAGGAGAATAAAGGGATTTCAGTGGTTTACACAGAGCTTTTTCAACATGAAGCACAAACAGGAGGAAGCAGGGAGGTGGCAGGGAGGTGTTTGCTGTAATTCAGCAGCTGGGAAGTGGAGCTTCTGCCAGGGTTTGGGAGGGAGACAGTGGAGGAAGGATGGTTGTTATGGAATGAGGCATTTGGGAGGGGGAAGACACGCAGCTCGCAGTTGATGTGACAGAAGAGGAGGGCCTGGAGGGGGATTCAGAGGGAGCGTTCGCCTGCTGAAGAGAGAGGTTAGGGAAATAATTCCAGCAGCAGCAGTGTCGCGGCTGGATAGGGATGAGGCAGGATTGTATGGGTTATAGACACTTTTGGGGAAAAGGGGCAATAGTGGTCAGTGCAGAGTGGATGCTGTGGGCCTTTGGCTGCGTGGCCAGGGGACAAGGAGGTTTCAAGAGCTTGTGTAGCTGTGCAGGCATTTAGGGACAGCCAGGTTGAGCAGTGAGGAGAGAGAAAGGAGGATCCATGAATTCTTACTGTCTGAGTCATGTCCTCAAGTTCCAGACAGGGTCTGAGTGACGTCCCTAGTCCCTGAGCAGCAAGGGCTTGGGGGGAGATGGGACAAAGCTGGGATTAGCAGCAGCTCTCTTCAATCATGTGGACTTTGGGCTTGTGGGTGCACACTTGAAATGCTGGAGGGGAAAAGAAGCTGAGACTTCATTTTGGACAGGAGACAGTCCAGGAATAGAAAAGCAGAACTATGAATCATCACACAGAGCTGAGGGATGACGTTAAATTAAAGGCAGGCTGGAGGAAGCGTGGAAGGAGAAGGGAAGGTGCTATGGGCAGAGCCATGTGAGACACCCGAAAAACAGCAACACTGGAGGTGGAGAGTGAGCATGGTCTGTCTGAGACTGGTGAAAAAAGCTGTAGAGAACCAGAAGGAGAACAAAGAGGATAAAAGAATTGCTGGGATCATCGAGGACAAGGGCAATTTGGTTCCTGAGACAGGAGCTGCAGGGTCCAGAAGAGCCCAGAATCTGCAAGTGAGGCAGGAACAACCTTATGCAGTCCCCTGGAGAGACAAAAAAGAGCAATGGGAGATCCTGGGGTGGGGATGTCTGTCCTCCTGGGAAATGAAGGCCCATCAGTGACATCAGACACCTTCCCAGGACAGTGGGGAGAATTTGCAGAGAGGGGGATTTGGTGGATGGACTGTTGGATGGGTGAGGAATTGCATAGGTGGCCACATCCAAAGGGTTATGGTCAGAGGCCAAATGGAAAGCAGTAATGAGCGCTGTCCACCCCAGGTCCATACTGGGACCAGTACTGGTTAATATCTTTATGAATGACACAGACAGTGGCACTGAGTGCACCCTTGGTGTGTTTGCAGGTGACACCAAGCTGAGGGGTGCAGGTGAGAGGCTGGAGGGCAGGGATGGCATCCAGAGGGACACTGACAGAGGAGTGGGCCCATGAGATCCTCATGAAGTGCAGCAAGGCCAAAGGCAAGGTCCTGCACCTGGTTCTGGCCAATCATCTGTACCAGTGCAGGCTGGGGCACCTTCCACTGTCCCAGGGTGCTCCAAGCCCCAAAGTCCAGCCTGGCCTTGGACACTTCCGGGGATGGAGCAGCCACAGCTTCTCTGGGCAACCTGTGTCAGGGCCTCACCACCCCCACAGGGAAGAATTTAATCCCAATATCTAATCTAAATCTCCTCTTTTAGTTTAAAACCATAACCCCTTGGTCTGTCACAGTCTGCCCATGTAAAACATCTGACACTGCATTTTTTACTGGAAGTTTTGGTGAGTTCTTTGGGTTCTACCTGTGCTGCCCTCATCTTTGCTCTTAGTTGTGGAAACTTACACAAAGAAGCTTAAGCCCCCGCACCCTCAGCATCATTCCTCAGCATCTTCTTTGTCTCCTGTGTAACAGGCCAAGCTTTCCTGTGTCCTTATGTTGGTCCCTGATGTGTCTGGCATTTGCCTCTAGTTTTTGCTGTTTGTCGCTGTTCCCCTCTCACTCCTTGTGTAGCTGCTCTGGGCTCAGGCTAGGGTGCTGCTGCCACACCTTTATATTTATCCTTATTCATCTGACCTCATTTCCAGTTTCCCTGTGCATGCCTTCCCTGTGCAAAGCCTGGTATGGAGCTTGGGTGAGCCAAGTTGATCTCCTACCACAGTGGTTTCCTCTGCACTGGGATGATTTCTCTGTGTGCCATCACTGCTGCTTCAGGGAGTCAACAGCTTTCTGTAATCTTTCTTTGTTTTCTCTTTTTCTTTTTCCTTGTGGATTTGCCTCCAATAAGATCTTGCCTGTGGAGTTTGGTAATCATAGAATTCCAGAATGGTTTGGGTTGAAAGAGATCCTAAAGCTCATGCAGTTCCACCCCCTGCCCTGGGTAAGGACACCGTCCACTAGACCAGGTAGCTCCAAGTCCCCTTCAACCTGGCCTTGAACACTTCCAGAGGTGGGGAGTCCACAGCCTCTCTGGGCAACACCTGCCTTGGTGGAGTCTCTGCAGTTTGCTGTCCTTCCTCCCACAGACTGTAGGAACATGATGACAGTCTCTCCTGCTCTGCCTCCTCCCTCAGCTTCCCTCAGCTGAATAGTGCTCTGGTAGTCTGCAAGACCTGGAAATTGAGTTGGAGAGAGTCTAAGAGAAAATCGAGGACAAAATGACACATGGCCTGGTACAAATGAGAAATGGGCATGGGAGGAGGTGCCCAGCTTGTTTTCAGGGCTGGGATTGGATTTTTGGGGAGGAGATTGCACAAGGTGATGAAGTGTTTGGGGAGCTCTGGTGGTGAGAGGTGAGGGGGGAGACTGAGATATTCCCCTTGGAGGAGAAAATGCCTAAATGTGTGTTTGGCTTAGTCAGCTGGGTTGCAGGCTCTATGGGGTTTGTGGGGTTTGGTATCAAACACAAACTTTGATATTGGAGTGTCTGTTCCATTACTGGCCATGTGTCATGAACTAATACATGGTATCATCATCCCCCTGTTCAGTTTAACAGCATTGCCATACAGGCAGATTGGGAAGTACTTTGTCCAGCTGGAAAGGTTTTGGATCCCCCATTCCTGGAGGTCTTCACACCCTCCTGGGGCAACAATTGAAGAGAGCCCAACCACTGCGTCTTCAGTCAGTTGTTCCAGTCATTAATTCCTTCAGCTACTGATAGTTCCCGTTTAATTCCCAATTTACATTCATCTGTTTTAAAGTTCATTTTCTCATTTGTTTCTTTAGATTGGACTAAATAAAACTTTGTTACCTGAACGTTATTCCCTGAGAAGGTTCCTGTTACTTCATCATCAATTACCTCTTGATGTTCTTTTTGGGAAGTAAATTGCATAGTGCTCATTAGAAGTTTCTTCATGAGTGCATTTTGTGTGGTCTTCAAAGAATTTTTATGGCTCTTCCTTACCCACTGTTCTTAAAATGAAAATCATCAGATTATAGGCACTATGCTCCCACTTGACCCATCCACAGTTCCATGAACTGTAAATCCAGTTCCTTTCTCTGCTGGCTGCTCTTTTTAGTGAAATCCCGGAGTGGTTTGGGTTGGGAGGAACCTTAAAGGTCATCTGTGGTCTGTGTGCATTAGAGCTCTGTTGTCTGGTGTATCCATCTGCCGCTTCCTGATGGTGGCTGATGTGAATCCACACGGATGGTTCCTGCTCACCCAGTCATTTCTCCTGTGTTGGAAACGGCCCCAAAATGATGGGTCTGTGGTTTGTGGCTGGGGGATCTGACTGTCTTGGCATTCCTGGCACTTGCCACTTCACCTCTCTTAGAGCTGGTGTAGTAAAGGTGTTTTCCGAATCGTCTGAAGCTTCCCAACATCACTGGTAAGGCTCCAGGTGTCACTGGAATCCTCTTACCTGTTGACTTGGATCTCAGGCTCTTCTGAGCCTGGTCCTACTGTGTTTATTGTAAATGACTTTGCAAAGTGATGATTTATAGAGGGAATGTTGTATGGGAATGGGTTACATGATCATGGAAACATGGGCAGAGTTGTTTGTGTTATGGAACCATGGGTCACTTTGGGCTGCAAGGACCTTCAAGGCTGTCCAGTCAAACGCTGTGTCAGCAACACCTGAATCACCTGGAGGAGTGCAATCAGCTGTAACATGAACTTTTGTTTAAAGACATCCAGTTCCATTGACTCCATCCCCTTTCCAGGGACTGGTGTCAGTGAGGGCTGCTGGGGGCTTGGGGGTTTCCCTTACCAGGGACTGGTGTCATTGGGACAGCAAGGGAGGTCGAGGGGTTCCCCTTCCTGTAGGCACCGGTGTCAGCAAAGGCCACTGAGAGGTGTGAGGTCACTGCTCTGTTCCAGCCATTCCTGAATATCTATGTTATTTCAATATTTATTAAAAATGAGCATGAGCAGGAGTGTGGGCTCACTCTTCCTCGCACCATTGTATTCAAGTTGTTTGTGCCTTTAAATTAAAGCTATGTTTATTTATTGACATTTTTTAAATTGTTGCTGCTAATTCTACATTTGTCTGTGTTTGCTCCTCCTGAGTGTGTCAGTGCCTCTTGTGCTGTCAGTGCAAGACCCTGCAGACCCCTGCCCCTGGACCTGCTCCGAGGAGTGAGCCGGGGTCTGTGCTCCACACAGCCACTTCCTGCTGCTCTCAGCATTGTTAGAGGCTCGTTTTCCTGAAGGCTTCAGCTTCCTACATCATTTTTGATGCTTCCTGTGTTCAAGATCTTATTGACATCTGTTTCCTCCTCTTTCTTCCTACTTTTTACCCTTTTTTGGGCAATTTGGATGTCACTTGCCACCAGGCGGGTTTAGGAGTTTTAGCCAAATTGTTGTCCTGGTGTTTTATGAAGTATTGGCATGTGGGATGTCTGATCAATTATTATGGAAGAGTAAAAATGCAAACCACAGCAAAAGCCCTGAATTGGGGCTTAGAATCCTGGAATGGTTTGGGTTGGAAGGGACCTTACATCCCCTTCCATTCTACCCCCTTGCCATGGTCAGGAACACTTTGCACTAGACCAGGTTGCTCCAGACCATGTCCAGCCTGGTCTTGGACCCTTCCAGGGATGGTTCAGCCACAGCTGCTCTGGGAAAACCCAGATTGCCCTGCTTTCCTCTCCTGGTGTTGGGTCTTGCTGCTGCTCCCCCATTGTCCCTGGCTCCCACTGTGCCCATGGCTGTGTCTGGTGGGCTCCTCACAGTGCTGGCCCTGGTGCTGCATGCCCTCCTCTCCTTGAGCTAGTTCTGCTGGTCCCGGAGTGCGGCAGCACTGCCAGATTTAGGTGGCACATTAAAATAAGTGCAGTTACTGGGAATTTGCGTTACTTTATTACTGAAGTAGGTGCTAAGCGGCTTTCTCCAGGAGGAGGGTGCAGTGGTCAGAGGGACAGGGCAGGTTCGGTCCCCTCAGACCTCTGCACTGAATGATGTGTCCCTGTGCCCTGGCATGTGGATGCAGCACTTGGGAACGTGGTGGTCAATGCTGGAGGAGCACTTGGACTTGATAGTCTCTGAGGGTTTTCCAGCCTTGGTGATTATGTGATTCCATGACAAGCTGTGCTGCTGGCACAGCTTGGCCATTGGGCTGCCCCATGCCCAGGGCAGGGGATGTTGAGGCTGATGAGTGGGTGGGCATGTGGGGCACGAGGTGAGCCCTAGGCTGGGCACCAGAGCCAGCAGGGCAGTGGCAGCTGTGGTCAGGCTCACCTGATGTGTGACGATGAGGGCCCCCACAGCAGGGCCACCAGCGTGTCTGGGGACAGGCACGGCACCCCTGCTCAGTGTCCTTGGAGCACCACTGGAGATCTGGGAGACCCCTGCCCATGCCACTGCCAGGTCTGTTCTCTGCCCAGCACCAGGGACCTCGGGGAGCTGCCAGCAGCAGCACGTCTGTGAGCAAAGCTGCAGCTGGAGCTGCTGTGGCTGCATGTGCTGGCCGCAGCTGTGTCCAGGGTGAGTCAGCGGCCACGCTGTGACTCAGCCTCAGACTCTGCTGTGCCGCTGGCTCCCGCACCTGAGTCACTGTGCTGCCAGGCCCCAGCCCTGGACAGGCAGGCTGCAGGACAGAGTGAGGAGTCCAGTGCGAGCTGTGGCGTGCGGGTCCCAGTGTGGGCATGGGGGGAGCCGGGGCAGTGTGATCTTGCTGGATGTCCTGCAGTGTGTCCCCTCCACAGCAGCTTCCCTGTGCCACGTGTGGCATGGAGCGGCAGCAGGGCCACCTGTGCGACATGAGGAACTCGGCTGAGTGACTGCAGGGTTCAGGGTGCTCACAGGCTCTGTATGTGGGCCAGCAGGACGGATCAGAGGTCACAGAGTGGCTCTTCCCTGCTGGTACCTGTCTGCACAGGCAGTCTGGGTGGGCAGGTGTGTGCAGCTGTGCCCTGGAAAGTTCTCTCCAGAGGCTGGAGGAGAGTCTGGCCTGGAGCATACCCTGCTTTCATGGGAGATCAGCTGTAGAAGTAGTTTCAGCCCTGGAGCCTTGCCAGCCTGAGGGTGTGGATGGCTCCAGGTGAGCTCCTGCTGGGGCAGGCTGTGTCCCACAGACTCCAGTGTGGAAGATGACATCCTTCCAGCTGCCCCAGGTCTGGGCTCTCGGAGCCGGCTTGGAATTTTCTGTGGGTGGGAAGTTGCTTTCCTGTGGGTCTGGACATCAGTGTCCAGACCTGCAGGAAGGGCTTTAGGAGTGTGTCTGTAATCATGGCAGGAGTGTGGCTCATGGCCAGGTGTCCATTGTCTTCCAGGTATGGGCAGGCAGTGGAAGGCAGGTGCCATGGAAAACTCCTCTTTATCAGCACATTGCCCACCCTGTCTGTGTGATCAGACCTGGGCGGAGCAATTTCAATCCTTGGACTGGGCCTAACAGCCAAGGAAGGCTTGGGCCCATCAGCTAATGGTCCTGCTGACCACAGCGGGGCCAAAGCATAGAGCACATGGAGGGGATTTTGGGCAGTGACCTCTCCAAGTGGACAGAAGGCAGAGGGGCAGCTCTTCTCTCCTCTTCTGGAAGATGTGTCTGTGTTAGCTGAGGGCTTCCTGGGCACAGGGAGCTCCCCTGATTTACCTCAACAGCTTTGCTGATGCTCCTGGGGTTGCAGTTTACATTGTGGTGTTCTGCAGACCCAAGATACAAGTCCAGGGAGTTCCATGGTGATGCCAGGTCCTTCCCAGCTTTGCTTTCAGGAAAGACTTGTGGCTGCACGGTGGAGTGAGGAGAGTGGGGTGGTACAGGGTACCCTGTGCCAGTGATAGTACTTAGCACCTCGGCTCCACACTGTCCTCAGCCTACCAGAACCACTGTGGTGCTTTGCTGTGTCAGGGAGGGGCCCACCCTGGGAGGCACTGGGCCGGTGCTTCTCGCAGTGCCTGGAGCCATCCTGTAATTCCCTGAGTGACTCATGAGCATGTAAAGCCTTTTCCTGCTGCTGAGGCACTGGGGAAGCCTTGGTCAGCAGGATCACTGTGTGTGCTCCAGGACCAGCTGCTGACGGACAAGTCGGCCCTGGGCTGAGCCACCATGAGCTGTGAGCTTCCACCTCCTGATGTGCTGACATGGGAGGCTCTCTGGAAACCCTTGCTGTTGAAGGAAGCAGGAGCAAATACCTGAGTGTGCCTGGCCGTGGTGTTGGGGCCAGGTGCAGGGCAGTGGTGTGGGCAAGCACTGTCTCCTCTCCTGGCACTGGGGGCAGGAGTGTTACAGGTTTAACAGTTAAATTCCCAATGTTGGTAATTGTCGTTCTGTCGAAGTCTCTAATTCTGCCGTTTCCATGGAAATAGAATGATCTTGTGATTAAGATGTGAGGCTGAGGTGGCAGCTCTCTGGTCCTTCGGAGCTGCAGGCCCTTGTTTGCTCCAACGATTATGTCTCTCTGTGAGAGGAGACACATGCCTGCCCTGACATGGCAGTCCAGGGTCCTGCCTTCAGAAAGGTGTCCAGAAGCCCTGCCTTGCCCCAAGGATCCTGGCAGAACCTCCTCAGGTGCATGGAGCAATGGTATTGCTCGTTCTGTGTTAACTGAGTGGGTTGTCCTCTATGGAAACTGTGGGATCCAGAAGTGGGAGAGTTGGCTAATACGGTGTCAGGGATGGAGGTGACATCACCTGAGTCTGCTCCCCCAGGCTCCTCGTCATCGTCATCGGTCTCAGGCTGAAGTAGGAGTGATAAGTAGGTTGGGTGACTTGGACACTAGAAGTGCTGATTTCTCTTCATGCTGTGGGAGAACTGAGGCTGCTGGATCAGATCCGGCAACCACAGATGGCTGGAGTTCAGCTTGAGAGGAGGAGGAGGAAGACTTGTGATGGGACCCACTTTAATTTTGGCACCCTCCTGCACAGGGTGGTGGTGCCGAGGGGAGAACTGGGATATGCAGCCCCCAGGTGCCCAAGCTCTCTTATCTAGCTGAGTGGCCTTGGTATTTCTTCTGTTTCCCTGTTTCAGGTAATGCTTTGGAGGGAAATCCTGCAGTCACCATGGTCATAGAACCCAGAACCTTCTGGGTTGAAAGGAACCTTAAAGCTCATCTAGTCCCACCCCCTTGCCATGAGCAGGGACACCTTCCACTAGACCACGTTGCTCAAAGCCTCATCCAACCTGGCCCTGAATACTTCCGGGGGTGGGGTAGCCACAGCTTCTCTGGGAACTGTTTTCGTAGAGTTATTGAGAATAACCCCAAGATTTCACCTGAGAAATGCTGGGACTGGAGATGCAGGAAACCCCAAGCAGAGCCCACTGTGGCTTGGCAGATCAAAGTCTGGAGCACTGGGCTCCAGCCTGGAGCTGGGAGGTTGATCAGCTCTTCAATCCCTCACTCAAAGCTGGAAAAATGTACAGCTTTGGCCAAGCTGCCGTGTTTTTCCCCAGCCTGCTTTTGGGAAGTGTCTGAATTGCTTTTGCTGAAACTTCTATAAATACCATCCTGATGCAGTGAGTGAGCATGGAAAATGTCAGTGGGAATGTGGGTTTGGCAGCCCCGGACCTCGCCGCCGCGGGGACGGTGTGACAGCCCCAACCACGGCGCTGCCGGCGGCTCGGCGTGTGCCTGCGGGGGCACAGCCAGAGGGGGGCAAGGGGCCCCCTCCTTGTGCTGCTGCCAAAGGGGCTCCAGGGGCTCCTCTGCCCCCTGCCCGGCCTGTGCTGCTGCCCTGCTGGGCTGGCCTGTGCCTTTCCTGCTCCCAGGAAGCCATTCCCGAGCCCAAAGCTGCGTCTTGTGTTTCTGTAGCCTCGCACGGAGCTTTTGTCCTTGGATTTGGCCAGTTGTCCTCTGGGTGCGTGTTCGCTGAGCGCTGCCACAGCCCTGATGAGACATCTCACAGTGATGCTTTATGTGAAAAAATCTCCTGTTTTGGACCTGCCTAATTGGGTGTGATGTCCCCATGTTTCTGCTTTGGAAGAAACAGTGAACAAATTGTTTCCTAGTGGCCTCCTCCTTTCTTCTCCGGCATGGAAAACTTCATTCCCCCTCTGCCATCCTTTCCAGGCTCCCTGTACAGTAGCTGTTCTATCCTGTTAGTCATCTCCTGCCCCTCTTGGTACCTGGTGAGGACTGTGGGTTGGGACAAGAGTGTTGGGATATTCCCTCTCTTGTTCTCCATTCTTTACCTAGTGGCACCCTCTTTGCTCTTTTGTTGCTGCTGAGCAGTGAACTGATGTTCACAGAATCATGGAATCATGGGATGGTTTGGGTTTGGAGGGACCTTACAGCCCATCCAGTTCCACCCCCTTGCCATGGGCAGGGACACCTTCCACTAGACCAGGTTGCTCAAAGCCCTATCCAACCTGGCCCTGAATACTTCTAGGGGAGGGGTAGCCACAGCTTCTCTGGGAACTGTTTTCGTAGAGTTATTGAGAATAACCTCAGGGTTTCACCTGAGTGGTGAGAACTTGCAGCTTATTTTTGCAGATGTAAAATCAGAATTTTTATTTCTGATGATTCCACTTCTCATCGGTCACCTGCTGTTCTGGCAGCTGGACAGTTGGGATTTTAAGGTCCTTATGCCATTCTTTCTCTTTGTTTCTACCACCTTGAGTAATTCTTTGAGCTGCTGGGGTTTCCTTGCTTTTTATTGTTCTCCCTGTGCCTGTCACACACCCCATACTTGTTTTGTACCTTCCTCCCCTGAAGTTCCAGGGCTGCAGACAGGGGCTGTACTGCCTGTGAGAGCTGTGTGACCTGGCCAGCAGGCAGGCAGAGCCCCCTTGAGCTTGAGCCATGGTCTGAGCCCCATTGGATCTGTCCCTTCTCCCAGGCTCCCTCCAGCCAGCTGCCCGTTCCCTGTGTGTCTGCAGCCAGGGCAGGTTTCCTGTTTGCTGACCTGCTAGCAGCATGGCATGGCAGAGCTTTGCAGCCACTTCCTCTCAGAGCAGAGTTCTCCCAGGGAGGGATGCCGTGGTCCTGGGGCGCACACCATGGTCCTGGGGTGCATGCCAGGTTCCCTGGTAGCCCTCCTACCATAGTGGCTGCACTTGCTCCCTGGCAGCCCTTCCTCTAGCCTTGATGTCTCAGTGCTGTTCATTCCCACCTTTGCCCCAGCACAGCACAGAACCAGCTGCATCTAGAGAGCCTGCTGGAGGTGTGAACCCCACAGCCTTGCCTGGGACTTGCTCCAGGCAATACACAGATGCCCCAGTTGTGCCATGGATTTTGAGGTGAGCAGCAGCACGCAGTGAACGCTGCAGTTACTGGGACTGGTGTCATGGTGTTACCAGTGCTACCGGTCTGGTGCCAGCCCTGGGCATCCCCAGAGAGGTTCCCAGCAGTGTTTCATCTCCACCAAGGTCATCTCTTGGGAGCCGTCCCAGCCCTTTCCTCGGTACTGGATTGCCTGCGTCCCTGTCCCTCACAGCCTCCATAATGCCCTGCAAATCTGGAGCAGTGATGCTGTTCCTGAGCAAAGTGTTTGGGTGATACTTGCCTATTGCCATTTGGTTTTGGAGGTTGGTGTCACTAAAGCCAAAAAAACAATAGAATGATGAGCTGCAGGACTCGGGAGAAAAAACACAAATAGAAAATGCAGTAATTCCAAAGAATGTCATGTTTGTGCCCAGATCATGCAAAGCCCTGTTAATGAGGGAGGCTGTGCCAACAGCCAGCCTGGCACATGGAGCGGGCGGCGCATCCGAACAGCAGCACTGGCACAGAATTGACCCTAAACAGAGGAAGAGTTGGTGTTACAGAACAGAGACCAAGAGTGGAAGTGAGCAAAAGAGATGGGACATGAGTGGCCATTGACATCCAGCTGGTCAGTGCCTGTCGGGAGTTTGGAGGTTTATTGGGAACGGGGATGTTTTTAGCTGTGATGTTTGTCTGTACTGTCTGAAACATGGGGTGTGGGGAGCTGTGCAGTGTAAGCATCTCCATCCGTGCTTGGAGAGGTGGAATCCTTTGTCTGGAATGGTTGTTCAGTTCTGAACAGCAGCTGCCAAAGCCAGGTGTTTTCAGATTTCCAGCTTTGGGCAGCTGGCACCCAGAGCTGGCTGCAGAGCTCCCTGTGAGCTGGCTGTGAGGAGATGAGCGAGGTTGGAGTGGGCTGATGCTATGCCAGCCTCTTCAGCAGGATCCATGGATGACTCAGGTATTTAGGATACAGTTAGGCTGATATCGATCCCTGAGAGAGCAGCAGCATGCCTGACATAATCCGAATTAGTGGAGAATTAAAGGAGGGAAGTGGGTGCTGAGTGACGTAGTTTGATGGGATCTACTTTCCATGACACTGAGAACAGCTCGAGAGCAGTGGGATTAGTGAAAGGTGTTAGTGATTAAGTAGTACCTTAAGGGTTGTTCATGGTATTTGGGTTAGTCCAGAGTGACCTCAGGAAGAAACAGGAAGAGTCAATTGTCAGCATGAGATGTGTGAAGTGAAGTAAGAACTGGGGTCCTCAGTGGGTAGTTGTGAATACAGACTGGGCTGAGGCAGGTTTGGGGGAATTCCTGGGGATCCATCTTCTTCCATTGCATTTAGTGTCTGCATCAGGTCCTGGAAAAATCGTCAAGAATGGTTCTCCCTGCCAAATTCAAGGTGGTGTGAAGCACTCAAAGCCATCCCCTTCTGCCCCGCCCACATGGGAAGTTGGTTTTGGTGTCGTTGGGAGTTTGAGGTTTCCCTTATTGCTCTCTGTGGTCAAGTCAGGCAGGGGCCCCACTGTGACTCAGTCAGACAGCTGGGACCCCTCGGACCCTGCTGGGCCCCGGTGTTGGCAAGGAGACATGAGGTGAGGGTTGCTGAGGCCAAGGGCGTGAGCCAGGCAGAATGATGCAGGGACTGGTCCCTCCTGTGGCCCTGGAGGGAGATGTGGCACCCATTCCCATTTGGGAGGGTGAGCCTGTGCAGGCTGAGGTGTCTGTGGCTGCAGAAGGGAAGCCTCAGGGGACGGTGGGAACAGAGAACCAGGTGCAAGACCTGCACCTTCTGTCCCACCTTCCGTCTGCGGCTTGTGGCTTTCTGTTTCTGGGTTTTTCTGCTGCCTGTGGTTGGTGGTTTGCCTCTGTGCAGAGGCCTTGGGGACGAACCCAAAATGCCTGGGTTAGACACAGGTAGGCTCCTTGGGCCACTGGGGTCTGTAAAGGTGAGCACTGATGGAGATGGATGGTGTGGGGAGGCTGCTTCCAGCAGGGGCTGCTCCAGGGGTCAGAGCTGGGACCCTCGTGCCAAAGAAGGAGCAGGAGAAGGAGGCACCAAACCCTCGGCCAGCCTGAAGCTTTGTCTCAGCATCCTTCAGGCTGGGGCTGCCTCCAGCTCTCTCCAGGACCTGGGGCAGCACCTGAGGTACGAGTGCCTTCATTGAAATGGGCAGTCTCACCTACCGTGTTTGTTGTGAAGGTGAATTTCACATTCCAGGTGACATCTACTTCTTTAACATCCCAAGTGTGATAGTTCCTTCTCTAAATCCATTGCTTGTGAGCATTGAAGTTCCACATGGGATCTGGGGCCTGTTCACCATGAGGGAGCTGGAGAAGGTTGTTCGGGGCTGGAGCACTGCAATCCCCCTGCTCCAGGTGGGATACAAGGGTATTAGTAACACTGTTCTCACAACTGGCTCTTGTTGTTTGCAGCAAAACAATCTCTGCCTGTGTGTGCAGATTCTGTTAGTCACCATGCTTGCCTCAGAGGATGACGAGCAGCAGTAACACAGTGTTTGTTGGGGTGCTCAGGCCCATGTGAGCATCCCGTGCTGTTGTCGGCCTCAGTAGCTTTTTAGCTTGTGTTTTGAAAATACTTCCTTTGCCTGCTCTGTTGTTCCTGAGCAGGTGCCTTTGGGAACAGGGCGGAAGGATGGGATCTTTCCATGGCTTTAATTGTTTTGCATGTTTCCCTGGGAAGGAGGAGTGGTCTTGGAGAGCTTCAGGAAGCACTGTTGGGAACATCCCTTTGGGATTCTGGGCTGCTCCCCTCTCTGTGGAGCTTGATGACCCTCCAGTCCTACCTTTTGCTTGGGTTGCCTCTTCCCAAAGTCCTTGTGTCGTTGGTGTCTGCGATGCCGTGTGTGCAGAGCCAGAAGGGCACGAGGATGGCTGGTCTGGCCGGTCAGCACAGGCCTGGCTTGGGGGCCCAGGCTCCATCTGCTGCCAGCGTGGGTGGGGGCTCTGCCTGTGGGTGCAGAAGTGTCCTGTATCCTCTGGGTGTACAAATGGCACCACAGTGCAGTCATGTCTGAAGGAGCTCTGTGGTCCAGCTAAAGGACAGCTCTGCCACCATCCTTTGCAGGCAGCTGTGGGGTCCCTGCCTTTCTGTCAAGGCAGGAGGGATTTTCCAGCCTCCTCTGTCTCCTGGCATGTTCTCTTCCAGACCTCCATGTGGATTTTCATGTTCTCTGAGTCCCAGTGCTGCACTGTTTACTTCTTAGTTTCAGCCTGTTGCTATTTTTCGTGCCATTTCTTCTTCTGTTTGCTGCTTTTGAAACAAACTGGAGGATTTTCACTGTTTAAATGATGGTTATGGGAGAGATTTTAAAGTGAGGCTTGAGGACTTGAGGAGGTCTTCTTTAGTCTTCTAACCAAATTTTCACCTGGCCTTTTGTCTTTGGATTTCAAAATCCCAAGGAGATTTCACAATGTCTGGCCCAGTCATGCAGATGCTGCTCATACCTGCATCACCACTGGGGAGCTTGGGAATTGGGAACATCCTGGTGCCTGGAGACAGCCCTGTTCCATGGGAACATCTCTGTACCTGCAAACAGCCTAGTGCCTGGGGCCAGCCCGGTGCATGGCTGGCAGCATGGCAGGGCTGCTCAGGCGCTGCAGTGCAGGTACCAGACTAGCTGCAGGTTTAGTCAGGATGCTGGCATGGACAGCTCTGCACACAGAAGTGCCCGGAGGTAGCTTAAGGAGCAGAAGTCATTGCTGTGGCCTTGATCTAGTATTCCACCCTGTAGGTAACATCCCAAAGCTTATCTTCTGGGGCTTCCCTGAGGCACCAGGGTCTGGACCAGCTTAGGAAGCATCATTCCTGCATCTGACATCCCTGCATCTGACTTGCAGCATGTGGGTGCAGGATCTGCAGCATGGCCACTCCCATAGGGTCCATGGCACGATGCCCTCTTAGAAGGGCTGGCAGCAATTTGGTGCTCAGCTTCTCTCCTTGGTGGACAAGAGCATGGCCGTGCCCTGTTTGGGTGACACGGGCATGACCTCAGGTGGGTGGGAGGGAGGCGTTTCCTTCAGTGCTGCATCCCGGGGTGGGGGGGGGAGAAGGTGGCCAATTCCTCATCAGCAGCTCGAGGTTTGCGGCAGGACCTGAGCTGGGGGTGTGCAGTGTGGGAGGAGGGAGGGAGCTGGTGCTGGAGCCGGGCTCTCCTCTGACTGTTACTTACTTTCCAGCTGGCGTTAACTCTCTGCTGGCTGGGCCTGTTTCTTCTCTCCATGGTAACTGTAGGGAACAACCTGCTCTGAGGCACCTCTCTCGGCAAGAGGCCTTGGAAAGTCAGTCAGTTTGTAAAAAGTGTCAAACCCAGGGCTCTGTGCTGCGTAGTGGGCACGGGCACAAGGACGGGGCAGGGCAGGGCATGAGGGTCCAGCTGGTAGTGAGGGTCTGTGCCAGAGCTGGGACCTGGAGCAGTGCCACATGTCTCCATCCTGAGACCCTGGGGATGTGCTGTGGGGCAGGTGGGTGTTTGTCAGTGGAGAACAGGAGGGACACTGTCTTTTGGGCTCAGGGTGGTTTGGGTGACCAGAAGGAGTTGATGGGGTGCTTGGGGTGACCAGAAAAGGTTACTGCAGTGGAGCTGTGTGGTGTGCAGTGGTGCTGTGGTGGATGCTGAGCCTGTGGCAGGACTCGGCATGAACGTATCTCTCTGCTCGGGGTCAGGGGACGCCTCTGTGTCCTTCTCCCTCCTGTTCAGGCTGAGGATGTCTCTGTCTCCATCCCGGCCCCGTGGGGCCAGCGGGCAGGGCCTGGCCCCCGCCCCCGCCCCCGCCCGGAGTGACGGTGCTGCTGACGCGCTGGCAGCGTGGGCTGTGACGTGCGTGGGGCTGCGGGGGCTGCGGCGCTGCACCCCACGGCCGGGCCACCGAGCCTGCGCCCCCGGACGCTCTGGCTTGGCAGAGCCTCATCAGTATTCCTGGTGTATGGCCGAGCCGGCTGGAGCTGGTTTGCAGAGCTCGGTAGCTCCAGCATGGTCCTGACACAGCACTCGGGGTCCTCCTGCAGCCGCGGCAGGGCTGGGCTGGGCTGCCATCCCTGGCGCTGCACGGAGCCCTCCTGCTCCGCTGCTCCAGCTGGACAGCGTGTGCCGGGGCCCTGGGTGCCCTGCAGCCTGGCACAGGTGCGGTGTCGTCACCTGTCCTGCACGCTGTCCTGACTTTGTCCCTGGCAGTGGTGCTTAGCCTGGCCCCACCGGCAGCGCGGTGTGTGCAGGGCTGTCGGTCTCGGGCACTCGCAGCCCTGGTAGCACGTGTGGCCTGGGGCTGGCTGGTGTCCTCACGTGCTCCTGGTCTGCCGCTGGTATCTGCCCTCTGTGTGGGCACTGGGAACCGTGGGGGCTATCCATGCTAGGAACCTCCTCCCTCCCGCAGCTGCCGAGGCAATGCTGGTCCTTCATCCATACTGGATGTGTGAGGCTGCAGGGGAGCCCCAGACTCAGGGCCCTCTGCAGAGTGACAGCTCCTTTGAACCCGGGAGGGATGGTGAGTGCAGGTGTCCCATCCTCCCATCTGGGCATCTCCCTGGCAACAAAATTGCCCTATCTGCAGGTCTCTGGAGCAGCAATACTATTTGGGTCTGGGGTAACACAGGGATACCAGTGCTGGTGGATCTAGGGGAGCAGTGATACCAGAGTCATGAGGTCTAGGGAGCACAGTGGAGCATTTGATCATGGTTTAGACTCCTTTTCAGGGATCCAGCCTGAATGTCGCACCAGGGCCAACCAGCACTGGAATGTTCCCTGGCTCTTGGACTCTTCCCATGCAGCTGTTGTTAAGTCTCTTGTGGATTATATTAATTTCAGCAAGATGTTCATGGCCATAATGTTTGTACCATGCATGTGACTCAAAGAACTGCTGGTAAGGGACTAACTTGCTTCTGTCCCCAGGCACCTGCTCTGGGGCAGATTGCCAAAGCCCTGTTACTTCCCAGCTCTCGGAGATGCTTCTGCAGCCCCACATAGCCCTGGGGACTCTGGCCAAACTGCTGCCCAGCAGTGTGAGCAGGTGAGCTGTCACCTGTCATCTGCATTAGACATGCAGCTCCAGTCCAACCCAGTGTGGTTATGGTATGAACTGCCAGAGAAGGGACACATTAAAGGCACATGGGGAGTTCCACTGATGGCTGTCCTCAAACCCTGGTCTTGTTCTCAGAGCAGTTCCTCCATTGGTGAAGGGCAGAGGCAGCTGCCGAGACTGGTGGGGTTTGAACCCATCCTGGGGTACAGATTCCCAACCTGTGTGCAGGTGCCCTGCACCCTTCAACCTCAGGACTTGAACCTAAGGCTCCATTTTAGTCTGTTTTAGATGTCTTTCCTTCTTCCTGTAGTAATAACTTCAAGGGGATAATGTCTCTATAAATATCAATGCACACAGTGTTTGGAAACCTTTGCCATGAAACGGCCTAGTGAGGTAAGAACAGTGTTACACTGTTACTGTGGTATAGACCAGTATATTACTGGGATGCAGTAGGACAGGTGTTGTATCTGAATTCCTTCTTAGTCTGCTGGAGGTTCCAGTTGAGTGTTGTGTCCAGGTTCTGTCTTTGTGTTTAAGAAAGGTGGAGACAAACTGCAGAGAATTGAGGGAATGCTTTTAAAACACAAAGAGCTTTAAAAATATAATCCCTGGTGGGACGGGGAAGGGATGTTGTCAGCTAAGGAGAACTCCCCATGTTTTTCAGTAGGTTTAATCAGAATTTGGATGGGGTCACTGGAGGAGGAGGAGCCGGAGCAGGAAGGAGGTCACAGGCTGGAGGGGAATTGAGGAGGTCATAGTGCTGGAGGGGTCTTGGGGAGGTTGTAGGGATGGGTCAGACAGACCCTGTCGGGGGGATCCAGCATGTCCAGTCCTCAGTGGGCAGCATAAGGTGCATCATCTCTCCAGCAGACAGTCAGTGATTCAGCGACACCTCACAGCCAGAACCTGCCAGAATATTTTAAAAAGCTGAGACTTGTGGAAGGGGAACCATCTGGTGCTGTTGGAGTATGTGTTAAACCCGGATTTGGAAAGAGATGGATATAGACAGTCCCGTCTCCCTACAGGAAGAACTTTCCATCCCAGGAGCATGGAGCTGTGCCAGGCATGGTGGAAAGGAGCTTGTGAGGGTCCTGACCTGGTTACCTGCCCCAGAGCCAGGTACCTGTGCCAGAGGTACCCCTGACAGGCCGGCTCTGGCAGCCTGGTCCCTGCAGCCAGCCCTATCTGGTGCTCAGCACTTTGGAAGACATTCCCTTGTAATTGCTTCCTGCAGAATCCCTGATTGGCGCTGCAGTGCGGCTGCTCCGGGAGATGTGGTGGCAGATGCTGTGCATGCGGGTCGGATCCAGTCTGGCAGTTCACGTGTTCCTGTGACCTTGGCACAGATGGCAGAGCCGCAGCTCTGGCGGGTTGGCAGGGGCCTTCTGCTCAGTCCCAAGCCCCGTTGGCTTGGGAGGGAGGGGAGTGGGATGTGTCCATTGTCTGCCCACGGGGCACGGCCATGGCGTGGGAGTGGTGGCTCTGAGCTGCTGCTCCGTGCGTTCGGCAGCGCGTACCGGGGAGGGGAACTGCCAGCCTAGGGCTGGTGCTGACAGCTGCCAACACCTGAGGGAAAAGCAGGATGTGAAGCCCCAGGAGAGGCTCTGGCTGGCACCTCTGCTCCTGCATGCCGTGATGGGGGTCTGTGGTACTGAGAGGGATGGGAGGGGAGGTGGATGGTGGGACCTGTGGGCTTAGGAGAAGAGGGAGAAGGGAGAGGAAGGGGCTTGGTTGAGGCGCTGGCTGTGGCCAGGGGAAGAACTCTAGGTAGGGTTTGGCTGTGTCCGAGGCCTCAGTGCATCCAGAAAACTGGAGAGGTAGGATGAGGCCTGCTGTGGAAGAGGATGAAGGATTAAAGAGAAGACAAACTCCAAGAAGGTGATGGGAGTTCAGAAGAGTCAAGGCAGCGGAGTCAAAGATGCCTGTATAAGGAGGGGGAAGGGGAGGTGCTAATGTGAAGGTGTTCCCTGGAGAGGCCTGCAGAAGCAGGAGAAGACCTGGGCTGGCTCAGCAGACAGGGCTTTCAGGAAGGTAAAAATAGTTTAAGGGGGAGTCAGGCATCTTTCTTCTTCCTTCCCAGAGGGAGCACAGATCATACTTGCAATGTGAAGGAGGAAAGCCAGGGAGAGGGAAAAGGTGTGGAGGAAAAAGGAGGAGGAGGAAGAGGAGAAGGAGGAGGAGGAAAGCCCTGGAGTGATGCTGAAGACAGGGACTGCAGGCAGCAATGGGGGATGCTGGGGAAGAGGTGGAGGTCACACCACAGTCAGGACTCCAGTAGCCGAGAAGGAGGGTCAGTGCTTAGTGATGGTGGGTTTGGTCAAAAGAAATGACTGCCCTGGAAGGAGACAGGATTGAAGTTCTGGCTGAGGTGGGTACACTTAACCTGTGCCGTCTGCTTCAGGCTCGGGTGGCTCTGGAAGTCGGTGCTCCTGGGGGTCTGTGCTCCAGGGTGTGGGTGCTCCGGGCTGCCCGGGCCCCTGGGGTCCATACTGACGGTTCCCAAGTGTCCCTGAGCACAGGGCGGCTGTTGGGCATCACGCAGCTGCTGGCGGGTTCGCTGCCCCGTCACAGGTTTGGGGAAGGGTGAGGAGGCAGAAGTTGGCAGCTGGATCTGGGCGCAAGGCCGAGGGTCTGGGCGCCCAGGGCGGGGGGTCCTGGCAGGAGAGAGGAAGCTCCGGGCCGGGCTGAGGGACGTGCGGCGGGACTGCGGCCGGGGACGGCAGCGGGGGACGCGGGGATGCCGCAAGGGGCGGATCGAGCCGGGGCCGCGAAGGGGTGCGTGTGCGTGTTTGGCGGTCTCGGGATCACGGGGTCGCTCCTGCAGCCGGTGCCGCCGGGATCCCGGTGCCGCTGCCGGTGTCACGGGCAGCAGCGGCGACGGGGACGGAGCGCCCCCTGGCGGACACGGCCGGCCCCGCGCCGCACCGAGGCCCCATTGCTGGCCCTGCCCGGCCGCCGGTACCTGGCAGGGTCCGGGCCGCTTCTGGTCCCGGTGAACGCCCCGGCGGGGCCTGGGCAGGTTCTGGTCCCGACGCTCGGCGCCGCCCCGGCGCTGTCCGGCCCGGTTCTGGTCCCCGCGAGCGCCACGGCGGGATCCGGGCCGGTTCTGATCCCGGTGAGCACCCCGGCGGGGTTCCGGGCGTGTCGGGAAACGCCGCCGCTGCCTAGTGCGTGCTCCACCGCGGGCACTGAGCGCGGCCGGGCAGTAACAGGGACCGGCGCTCCTCTGCCCCGGGG
>VZTR01017727.1:2060-83131 GCA_013400775.1 Chaetops frenatus | reverse complement strand
CGACCCAAGAGCTTCTGCGCGGCGGGGAACGGGCTGCCCGGGGCGCTGCTGCCGCCGCCGCCCCCCGCCCGCGCCCGCGGCGGCCTCCTGGACCTGCTCCGGCTGCGCTCGCCCCGCAGGCAGAGCCCCGAGGGAGAGGGCGACGGCTCCGATGAGGTGCAGCGCCCGCGCCCCAGCAGCATGACCTTCCTGCCCACCGCCCGGCCGCCGCACCCCACCGAGAGCCCCGGCTTCCTCCGGGGGGGCTCCCTGTGGGGCAGCCGCCGCTGGAACCTCTTCGGGGGCAGCGGCTGGAGCAGCTCCAGCCCCAGAAAGAACTTCAGCTCCCTGCGGAAAAGCTTCAGTTTCCGCCTGCGCCGGGGCCACGAGCTGCGGCGGTCGGAGTCTGGGGGGCTCCTGCGCCCCACGCGCCTCCGCACCAAGAGTGAGGGTGATGCCAGCTCCCTGCACACCTGCCCCAGCAAGCGGGACCTGCTGTACCCGGAGCTGACCAGGGTCGGGGGCCGGCTGCACACCGACCCCGTGCAGACAGGAGGACTCTGGAAGCTCCTCACGAGCCGCTTCCGAAGGCGAGAGCGTGGCAGCACTGGCAGCGTGTGCCCCAAGGACCTCCATGGCAGTGTTGAGCCTGTCCTCATGGGTGGAGGTCCTCTGCGGGCTCTGGGTAAGTAAACACGGGAACAGTACTGGGCTGGTGAGAGCCCCCTGTGCCGATGGGGCCTCAGGGATGGGTGGCCGTGGCCTGTCCCAGCTGAGGCTCTGGGCTGTGCACTGGCACCTGGTTCTGTCCCAGTGCTCTGCAGGGTTTGCACTGGGCTGCAGTGAGGTTGCGTGAGCATTCACAGGGTCATGTCCTACTCTGGTGCTCTGGGCACTGCCATCGTCAGTGGTGCTGGAGCAGCCGTGGTGTGGCTGCTTGGGAGGATGAGCTCCGGGATCTGGTTCCCTTGCTGGCCACACATCTGGGAGCCAAGCACGTGTGTTGCATGCCCTACTTCCCCTGGTGGTGTCCCAGCAAGAGCAGGATGGGCCGAGCCTTCCTGCACTTGCCACACAACATCGGTGGAATGGGGAGAGGAGTGCTGTTGGTGTGCTCCCAGGCAAGTGGGACTGTTTGGGAGGTTGCCAGAGCAGAGGTGCGGAGCAGCACAGGGGCTTGGGGAGCCCAGGAACGTGCCTGCACCCCCCTCTTTTGAGCGGCTCCCTGGTGCCAGGCCTCATCTGGGGGATGCTCAGCCAGGGCCATCCCTGCCAAGGGCCTCCACTGGGGCTGAGCAGAGACCACGTGTTCAGGAGCACAGGGACCATCACCGGGTATGGGGTAGCCTGCAGAGAGCAGGTGTGGCATTACCAGTGATGGGACAGGAGGACAGGACCCCCACGGGGCTGGGCATTCAGTGGGCACTGGCAGCTGAAGCAGCTCTGGGTGCTCGACTCTCTGATGTTGGTGGGGAGTTCTTTGGCGCCGGGGGCTTTGTGGGGCCTCAGCTGGGGCTGTGCTGGTTGTGCCTCTGTGTCCTGTCCCCTTCCTGGCCCTGTGGAAGGAGCTGCGGGCGAGCTCTGTGTCCTGGCAGGGGCGGGAGGCGACAGCAGCATCCACAGCTTTTTAAGGCATGGAACGCATGGAGCTGGGGGCTGGGCCAGGCCCTGCCTCCCGCTCCTGGGGGGCCTTGCTGGGTTCCATAGCTCTGCTCTGCATCTGGGTGTTGTGGAGGCAGTTCTCTGTTTGGCTTACGTGCCAGGGGAATGTCTTAGGGCTGGCAGGCTCTGCAGGGAACCCACATGCTCCCGAGGAACCTGGCTGCTCCTGAGGCAGTGGCTGTCCAAGGCAGCGTGGTGCCCGGACGTTCTCCGGGAGTGCTGGGCCACAGAAATCAGCACAGGAGCAGCTCTGCACCACCCAGGGAGCTCCGGGGGCTCCATCCTCTGGCCCCCTGTGTCCCTCGGGCTCGCTGCACTCCAGGGGAAGGTTCTGGAGGCTCCGATGGACGCGGGGGCTGCCAGCGTGCCAAAGGCAAAGGGCCGGGATGCCGCTGCGCTCCGGGGGTTCTGGTGCTGGCAGGGCAGCCCGGGCTGTGTGCCGGTGCCGGCTGGGTGGCGGGAGATTCCCAGGAGAGGGGAGGCTGCGCTCATGGCTGGGGAATGTGGGTGTATGCGGGCAGGGAGGGCTGGGCCCTGCCCCTGCAGCGGGGGCCTGTTCCTGCTTGCCGCTTCCAGTGGGAGCTGCGCCAGCAGCAGCCGGCCTGGCGGCCGCATTCCCACAGAAGCACCTGAGGTTGAGCGCTTGGTTGGCGTCCTTGCCTCTCACCTGGCTCCTCCGTGGGACAGGTAGGAGCTCCGTTTGGATCCATCTTCGGGAGACCAAGGCTTCTGTGGGGAGTGGTGATGGTGGCTTGGGGTCCCTGCAGCAGTGACCGGCCAGTTCATGCAGGACCACTGCTTGTTGCTTGTTGCAGGGGTTAGTGTTTGCCACCGTGGCTCGTGCTGGAGGCAGAGGGATGATCTCTCCAGGCTGCCACTGGCACTGTGGCTCCTGGTGGAGCCCCTGGCGCTGCAGAGCTCACGCCAGGTTTAGTCACACTGAGAACTCCATTCATCACCTGCCCAGTACCTGCACAGTCCCTGTACCCACCAACCCTGTGTCCTCCTGAGAACAGTGAGGTGTGGAAAGGCAGTGGTGAAGTCTGCACAGCAAAGTAGCTGCTGCTTGTCCTCTCTTGTGCCCCATCTCCCCGTTGTTGTCTCTCTGCTCAGAATGTTGGTCCATGGCTTCCTCCAGTGGGAGCTGTGGATCTCTGAGCCAGGGCTGGAGGGGTACAGCCTTAGTGCTGCTGTGATGGGGCTGCTCAAGAGGTCTCTGCCCCGTTCCTGTTCCAGTCTTGCAGGCCAATGGTGTTCCAAACACCCTCCTGATGTCCCACAAACTTTGATGCTCTGTGTGGGTGCTGCCCACCTTGCCCTGGGAAAGCTGCTGGTGCAGCCCCAACTTGCCCTCCTGGGGGGTGCAGCTGCAGCTGCAGTTATCAGCACTTGGGAAAGCTGGATGTAGGAGGCCCGGCAGAGAGCCAAGCCAGCACTCTCTCTCTTTCCAGAACCTGGAGTGGTTTATTTACAGCACGCTCTGATACCCGCCCGGCACCAGGATCTGCATCCAGACACACCCACGAGAGCCAGGGGGATGCTCCAAGTGCTGCTCCCAGCCCTGGAGGGGTTCGGCTGGGATTGAGCACACGGAGAGGTGATGGGGGATTTCAGGGTTTGTTACCCAAAAAAGGTGTAAAGAGCTGATCCTTGTGTAATAGGCAAGGGAGAGCAACGGCGCTTGGGACTAGAGAGCAAAGTCAACAGAGTCCAGCTAGCTTGGACTGACCCAGGTGATCATGCTTAGTGGTTTAGGTATCCAGGTGTTGGCTGGTGCCATTCCAACGAGGCTCTCTAATAGGTATGGTCTTGGGAAAACTGGGCTATTTTGGAATTGGAGTTGTCCCTGTGCATGGAGGGACTGTGTGATGGCTCAGGAAGCATTCCTCACCTGAGGGAACAGCATGGAGCTCTGTCAGGGAGGTTGAGGTTGGATATCAGGAAAATGTTCTTCCCCCAGAGGGTGGTTGGGCACTGAACAGGCTTCCCAGGGAACTGTTAGGGTCTCAAGGCTACCAGAGCTCAGGGAGCATTTGGACACTGCTCTCAGGCACAGGGCGGGATTGATGGAGTGTTTGTGCAGGGACAGGTGTGGGACTTAATGATCCTTGTGGGTCTCTTCCAGCTCAGGATATTCTGTGTTTCTGTGATCACAGCCGTGTCCCCTCTCCCAGAGAGATGCCCTGCTTTATGAGGTCCTTCAAGGTACCTCTCTTTACTCTTGTGTGTGCAGTACTGATGTGCAGGACATGTGAGGGAAGGCTTCTGAGAGAACACAGGGGCTGTTTTCTCATGGATTGGGTAAAGTTTGCATAGTGAGCTGGGTAGGTCATGATAAGTATCACCTCGTGTTGGTACTTGCCTTGGCTGAGCTGGGAGTGTTGGTGAGAGGCAGAGGTGTCATGGTGGGGTTAGAGATGCCTTGGATGCTGAGGCCAGTCCGGTGTGCGCACTTCAGAAAAGCCTGAGAGTTCTGGAAGGTGTCAGGGAGCGAGCTGTTGGGACAATACTCTGGAAGGCTCAGTCCTTAGGATGAGGTCAGAGGGTGTGGAGTGGGTGCAGAGGTGTCTGACTGCAGTCAAGGGCAGCCTTAGGGAGAGGGAACCCTGTGCCTTCACTGTTTGCCTGCCAGCGCTTGTGGGGTTGCACAGCTGGAGCTGAGGTCAGGCACATTGGGAACAGGTTTTTGCTGGCAAGATAGATCCCCATGGAGTGCTGTGATGGGAGGTTGAGGTACCTGTCTCTCCATGTCACTCTGCTGGGCTTTCCTTTCCAGGAGACCCTGTCCCACCATCACAGCAGAGTTTGGTCTGGGTCTTTGACAGTGTTTGGATGGGGGCTGGAGAGCAGCAGGTGCCGAGAGATTGAAATGCCTGGATCTTGCAGAGTCTGCACTGACCTCAGAGCACAGTGACACCAGCTGCTGCCGCCCATGGCATGGTGACAAAGCAAGGGTGGCAGTTCCTAAGCATGCCCTTTCCCAGAGAGACACAGCATCGTCTCCTTTTGTTGCTGCAGAGTGTTTAAAACTCTGCTGAGATAGTCCTTGTCAAGATCATGTCCTGCAGCGGGTTCCCATGCTGGCTCAGTGCTGACTGGAATGCTGGCTGTGCCTGAGCTGGTCCTTGACCTGGAGAAATCCCTGTCCTGCCAGCACTGCGGGGCTAGAGGCTTTATCAGCCTGGCCTGGGAGGGGTGGCTGTGCCCAGGAAGGGTGGCTGTGCCCAGGCACGCTGCCTCTGCCTCCCTTTGATCTGTGTGTGTGGTCAGGTGGGTCTGGTTTGTGTAGCCACAGTGGTGGCCATGAGTGGCCTCGGTTTGTGTGGCCTCTGCTGTGTTTGCACAGCCTCTGACCTGGTTTCAAGGCTGGGTTTAGTGTCCAGGGTTGCAGTGTCCGAGGGACTTCCACCATGGCTTGAATAATGAGTTGGTTAATTATTAGTTACTGTGTGGGGAGACCAGGTGTGTCTGGCACTGGTGCTTCTGGAGCACAGGGTAGGTGAACCTACTGTGCATCATCCCATGGAGGGAGCAGCTGGGGTGAGGAGATGAATTTGGCTTGCAGCTCCTTTCTCCTCCCAGCTTCCCTGCAGCATGGGGGTGCCAGGAGCTGTGGGTCTGTGGCTGAACCCCCTCCAAGCTGTCTTCAGGGCAGAGGGAGCTGCAGTGTCTGAGCTCTGTGGTGGAGGGTGCTGATACTGCCTCCTTGGTGCACAACACTGCTGTCCCACAGCTGGGATCTGGTCTGTAGGTCCTGAAGGTGTCCAGGATGACCAGTTGATCAAGGGACCTCAGCTACAAAGTGCCTCCTTTATGTCTCTGTCTGCTCTTCTGCATGGCAGGGGCTCTGCCCACCCCACTTCCCAAATTTCCACCTTCTGCAGTAGAGCTGCCTGTGCCAGGAAACCTCCATCAACGGAAGCTTCTGGGGAGTAACAGAATTAGCCTGAATCTCCTTTTCCCAGGCCAGTCTGGACTGATCTCCTCTTGTATGGTTGTGTCATGGAGCCGAGGATGCTGTTGGGCTGTGCTGAAGCTCTTGGTGTGACAATGTTTCCCTGAGCTCACTGCTTCAGCTTTGGAGGTCAGGTACAGCTGGGGAAAGTGTTGAACTGCAGCACAGACAGCCTGGTCCCCTCTGTTTGATTAAATAACAAAGAGAAGATGCAGGAAGAGTAACCAGAGGTGTTTTCATCTGGAATTGCAGGTGATGCAGCCTGTCCAGCAGTGAAGCTGTCCACTAAATCGTGGCTCCCTGATGCTACATGAACCATGCTCAGTGGGACATCAGTCCCTGGAGGTGTCTCCTGCTGGAGGCAATCCCTGCTGAATGAGCTGGCACCCAGGCCCAGGTGCTGCAGGGAAGGTGCTCCCCTCACCTGTCTGCAGGGATTTCGGGTGGTGCCTCAGTCTGCTGCTGTGGACTTGGAGCTTTCCTGCTGCTCTGGTGTGTAATAGCTGCAGTGACACGTGGGGCGTATAATGTCACACTGATGGGATTCGTAGCTATGAGTGCAGGGACTTGACAAGTTCTGCATTCTGACAACCCAGGATGAACACTTGTATGGACAGAGCTGACATTGGGGTCATGTCACTGGTTTGCAGCAGCCAGCTGCTTGGTTTGTGGTTGTTTTGGGTTGAGAAAGTGCTCGTGAAGTGCCCTTTGGCAGCTCTGTGGGTGTGATCTGTGCCTGCCCGCACACACCGCTGCAGGAGCTGAAGGCACAGGAGGCAAGCAAGTGCAAGAAATGGGTGTGGGGGAGGAGGCTCCATGCTGGGGGTGTCTGAGACCTGGGTGACAGAGCGTCCCTGCGAGTGTGGGTGCAGGGGGCTGCAGGACAAGGGGCCCAGGTGATGTGGGAGGTGTCTTTAGGTCTGTGGATGGCTCATCTGCACAGATGTGGGTCCCCCAGCTGTCTGGGTCACATGCACGTGTTGTGTGTGTCCCTTGTGTGGTGAGAGAAGGATGACTGGCATGTCCTGGGGCAGAGCAGGTGCTGTAAAAAGGACCAGGGGACACTTACAGTGGCAGACTGTAAGTCATGCAGCTGTGGCATGGACCCCAGCCTGACATGTGGAAGTGGATTTTGCTCCAAACCCCCAGGCCTTCCCTGACTGGCTGATAGTCACAGAATCACAGAATCACTGAGGTTAAAAAAGGCCTTTCAGACCATCAAGTCCAACCATTTCCACAGCAGTGCCACAGCTAACACCAACCCATCTCCCCAGGTGCCACATCCACGTGGCTTTTAAATTTCTCCAGGAGTGTGCCATGGCTGGACAGCTGATTCAGGGAAGAAATATTTCAAATATCAAACCTAAACCTCCCCTGGTGCAACTTGAGGCCTTTTCCTCTTGTCCTATCAAGTCTTGATGGCCTTGTCCGGGTGGTAGGTGGGAAGCTTCCCCACATGCCTCAATGTGCAGGCAGAGGACACAAGCCTGCTGCGGAGTGTGGACATGCATGGTCTCTTTGCCTCCCAGGCACTGCCCTCTTCATACTTTTAATCAATCTGTGCAGAAGGAAACTGCCTCCTGCTCAGCCAATGAGGCAGGAGGGAGGCTGGGAGCGGTGCGAAAGTCCTGCTCCAAACAGGTGTTCAGAGTCATGGTGGGATGTCCACCTAAACAGGAGGTGTGTCTGTTCACCGAGGTGTTACTCAGTTGAAGGGTTGGTGTGTGCAGGTCTGGCCCAGGGTGGCAGGGGAACACAGGGGTCTTCTGCTCCTGACACCTGTGACCTTGGCTCCAGAAGAGGCCTCAGAGGGACCACGCCCCTCCCTGATGTGCATCTCAGTAACTTCCAGGTGATTGTGAAGGGAGGGAGACTCCAGCTGCACCGTGTACAGTGGTGCGCACATCCTGCCATGGTGCTGAGTGGAGACGGTGTGGGTGCAGGCAGTGTGCTGGGCTGTGCCAGGACCCCTGGGCTGTGCTGAGACCCCTGGGCTGTGCCGGGACCCCTGGGCTGTGCTGAGACCCCTGGGCTGTGCCGGGACCCCTGGGCTGTGCCGAGACCCCTGGGCTGTGCCGGGACCCCTGGGCTGTGCCGGGACCCCTGGGCTGTTGATACCACACATGCTGGGTGGGTCACCAGGACCAGTGGGTGGGCTGGGCTGCCATTCAGGCCTGGCAGATGCTGGAGTGGGTCGGCAGACGTGCAGGAGTGCCCGGTGTTGAGGTAAGGTGTGCTAATGAGAGTGAAGAGCAGGCTGTGTTGTGTGGCTGAGTACAGTCCTGTTGGCCTTGTGTTGTCACTGTTTATTTGTGTTAAGGTTTACTTAGGGGCCTTCTCAGCAAGTCAAAAATTAAAGTGTTGCAAACTCTTGAACCTGGGTTAAAAACCAAGCAAGGATCTGTTGGGACAGTTGGTGCAGGAGGCAGCTGGTAGCTCTTGGGGCAGCTTGTTCTGGTCATCCTTGAGCAGATCCAGAGAGAGCCCAGCCTGCCCTCTCCAGGGCTCTCCTTGCCTCTCCTCCTTCCCAAGGCCGATCACCAAGTGTGTGTGCCTTGTGCTCTGCTCAGAACCTGCCAAAAACCTGCTGTGCATAGTGAAACAGCACAAATGTGTGCTGCCTGCTCCCATCAGGGAATGCTGGGGACAGAGAGAAGGCCTGGATGGTGCTTTGTCTGTCACATTTCCTGCCAAAGAGGCTGAGCAGGGCTGAAGTCCCAAGTGGAGGTGACAGCTTTTTTTAGATCTAGTGATGCACTTGGAATTACAGGTGTGCTGTTACCTTTTGGAAAGGGCTCAAGAATGTATCATTTTCCTCCTGACTGATGAATTGTTTTAATAAAAAAATTACCTCTGACTAAAAAAGGAAAGGGCAGGTGAAAGACACCGCAAAGAAACGATTCCTCAGGATGGCTATAAATAACTTGGTGTTCCTGCAGCAGACTTGGGGATTATTTGTCTGTAGCTCCTGGAACAGAAGTGTCCCTAAATAAGCCATGGAAGGTAAATGCCAGGTACGAGCATCATATTCTCACCTTTCTTGAACATGATGGATGAATGTTGTGGCCTGTGGGTGCTGGTGGCTGCACAAAGCAGGGACAAAAGGCACAGTGCTGGGTCATGGTTTGTTGCCTTGTGCTCTCTGAGCAGCTTAGCCAGCCCTCTGGCAGTGGGAGCAGGAATGGGCTCTTCCCCATGGCTTTAGGCTGCCCAGTGAGGTGAGAGAGGTGAGATGAAGCTTTAGCCTGGAGATGGAGGAGGAGCTGGTGCTGTTGTGTGTCCAACCTCCCCTAAGGAGTTATGAGGGCTGGAACATGAGTTGGGGTGAGGGCAGGCACTGGTGGGCTCTGGCAGGGCTGTGGAGCCCAGTGCTGCCCCCAGCACAAGATAGATGCTCCCAGGGCTGGAGCCCCTTGGCTCTGGAGCTGGGCTGGGAGGGCTGGGAATGTTCCCTTGGAGAGGAAAAGTCTCCAGGGAGAGCTCAGAGCCCCTTGCAGGGCCTAAAAGGTCTCCAGGAGAGCTGGAGAGGGACTGGGGACAAGGGATGGAAAGACAGGGAATGGCTTCCCACTGCCAGAGGGCAGGGATGGATGGGATACTGGGAAGGAATTCCTGGCTGGGAGGTTGGTTTGGGGACTGCTGGAGCAGACACTAGGAGTTGTGGTTGTGGGGTTGGGGCTGCTGGGGCAGGTCTGGAGCCACCCTCCCTTTTTGCCTCGGGTGACACTGGAGTGATGGCAGTGCCCAGGTCACCGTGTTTGATTGCTGCCTGCTTTTGGGTCTGGTGGATTTGCTGCTTCCCTTCTGAGCCCATCTGAGATTCCCATTCCTGTGGCCACAGATTTGGCTGGTTTATTACAGGCTCCTGAAGATGCAGAGCTCCCGCAGGTTTCTGGTCTCCAAAAATCCTTTCTGTTTGTATGTGATAAACAAGCAGGAGGTGCTGCTCCTATGGGTCCTGCCCTGGAGCTGGTGTTGGATGGAAGGTCTGACCCTCGCCAAGGCGAGTGAGGAACTGAGGTTTCTCAGGAGGGGCTGCTGGCTGCTTCTGGTACTCAAGGTGTCCTCCAGGCTCCTGCTCCTCCTCCAGATGCTCTGTGGCAGGGTGGGGGTGTTTCCTCAAGCCGTGCTGGATTGCCACAGCCTCTGTAAGCCTATTGCAGCACGCTGCCAGTTCCACAATATGCAGTAATGAATTGTGTTTGCATTCAGTCGGGAGCGTGGCCGAGATCCTGCCGGCAGCTCCGCTGCTGCACAGGTGAGGGCAGGGCTCGGGGTGCTGCCACATGCCCTCAGCTCTGGGCTCCTGTGCAGCCCATGCTCCCCAAAAGGGTGCCTGGTCCCTAGTGCTTCCCCTGTTCTCTGTGCCTTGGGCCAGGGGATGCTGAAGGGGTTTTTGTGCTGCTGCCCTTGGCTCAGCTGTTCCTCCCTGTTTGGGGCTCTGGCTGCGTGTTGGGTCCTCGTGCAGCTTTTTGTCGCTGGATGAGGTAGAAGGGCAGGAAGAGCCATATATCTGCCTGGAGGGAGCAAGGAGAGTGTAGCAGGATCCTTGCTGGGATCTTGAGGGTAACTTGATGATTTCTTCCCTCTGCCTGCAGATTCATTTGTGAACAGCCAGGAATGGACCCTGAGTCGCTCGGTGCCTGAGCTGAAGGTGGTGAGTACTTGTGGCTTGTGCCTGGGATACCCCTGGTTCCCCAAATCCTCAAGAAAATCCTGTGTTTTTATGTGGCCAGGTGGAAACACACAGGGGCTTCAGCCTCAGAAGGGAGAGAGGAGCTGGGGCTGCTGCCATGCCAGGGAGGGACTGGTGTTTCTCAGCAGCTCACGCTGGTGGGTTGTTGATCCTGGAGAGCACTTGTATGTGAAGGTGAAAAGGCACCATTTGAACTGCTCAGCCTCCCTGCTGGCCCTGGCAGAGCTGTGGTGCCTGTCTGGGTGCTGCTGCTCAAGCTGGTGCAGCAGAAGCAGGTGCAGATGCCAGGGGGTGGTTCAGGGACAGGCACCTGGTGGTCACCCCCAGAGCAGCTGTCCTGGCATGGGAAGTGTCACTGCTCCTTCAGAGCCTCACTGATCTCAGCTGTGCACTGGCACCCCTGCTGCCTCTGCTGAGAAGTCCCTGCCCTGGAGAGGTGCTGGGGGAGGACTATTCTCCAGACTGAGGGGATGAGGCTCTCCAGGTCTGTCAGCACAGAGCAGGTTTCCCCAGGTCCTACCATTTCGAGGCTTCATCAGCTCCCTGTGGGGTGTGGCCTCTGTGGTCAGGGGGCTGTCTCTGACCCCTTTGCCCCTGGCACAGCCCCTCCAAGTGGGACAGGGTCAGTGTGGTGGGCTCTAGGGTGGCCAGGAGGTGGTGTTGGGGTGGGCAGGGTGCTGCAGATGCTTCAGTGATCGATTCCTCCCTCTGCTCTTCCTGTGCTCTCTGTGCCAGCCCTCAGCTCCCTTTACAGGCTCCTGACGTGTGCCTCTCAGTTCTTTCTCCCTTTAGCTTTTGCAAGATTAACTTTTTTCAATATTAGTCAAAGAAACAAAAAATAAAATTCTTCTTGCAAAACATTCCAGCACTATCCTGCCACAGTGTCTCTTACCTGCAGTTAAGTGAGAATCAAACCAAACAGTGAATATTCATTTGTTAGTTTACCTGTGAAATGCATTTTTAAAAACATTCTCACAGCTGTTTGGGTGTTGCCACCTGATGCTGAGGCTCTGCAAGGCTGCAAAGCTGTGCTGCCAGCTAAACCATCCCAAAGCTTTTAGTTCTTCCTCAAGTAGCACAGCCCTTTCCCCAGGTTTTGCATGATCTCTGGGGATCTCTGTTGCTCCTGGGTTTGATCCGGGCAAAGCAGCTCTTCTAAAAGCCTGGAGGCCTTTTGGAGTCCTACTTTAGAGTGACAGAATCTTTTGGGTTAGAAAAGCCTTTGGAGATTGTTGAGTCCTCAGCACTGCCAAGGCCATCAGTGGCTGTGTCCCCAAGTGCCATATCCACACTGCTTCTAAATTCCCCCAGGGATGGGGTCTCCACCACTGCCCTGGGCAGCTGTACCAGGGCTGGACAGGCCTTTTGGAGAGGGAATTTTCCCAATACCCAACCTGAGCCTGCCCTGGCCCAGCCTGAGCCCGTTCCTCCTCCTCCTGTCCCTGTTCCCTGGCAGCAGAGCCCGACCCCCCCTCACTGCCCCTCCTGTCAGGGAGTTGTGCAGAGCCACAAGGTCCCCCCTGAGCCTCCTTTGCTCCAGGCTGAGCCCCCTCAGCCTCTCCTGGGGCTCCAAATCCTTCCCCAGCTCCATTCCCTTCCCTGGACACACTCCAGCCCCTCCAGGTCTTTCTTGTCTTGAGGGGCCCAACACTGACCCCAGCAAGAAATGTTGCCAAGCTTCACTTCCTCACTACTCTCAAGCAGCTCTGTGTCCTCTGTCTCTCCTGCAGGAGATGAGGGTCTCGCCCCTCTCCCTGCCTGTATTCCCAAGCATTCAGGATACTTTCTCCAAGGTTTTTGAATAATTTGATGTATTTAAGATACATTCAGCAGTTTTCCGTCCCTCAGTTTCCCCTCCAAGCTCCCTCCCAGTGCTGCAGGCCAGGAGGAGGCTGTGACTGAGCAGTTCTTGCAGAGGGGCACTGATGGTGCTTCCTGGCAGGATTTGTCCCCTGGACCTGGCACTGGGCAGTGCCAGCAGTGCTGATTGCATTCCCCCATTCACCCTAAAATTGTGGAACAGAGGCTCCCACAGTGCTTACACACCTTGTTTGGCTCCAGTTTGCTGCCTCTCAGGGTTCTCTGTGTTCCTTAGGATTGTCAGTTCTGTGGCTGGTTTGAAGCTCCAGGTGAGCTCAAGGACATGGCAGAGCAGCAAGATTTTGGTGAGATGCAGGTCAGGGTTTGTACTATGTGCAAACAAAGTGTGACTGCAGCCTCTGTCCAACTTTTAGAGTTAAATGCCATTGGAGTGTTTATCTTTGGTGTGGTATGGCACCCTTGCTGCTGGGTGGTCTCGGGAGCTGCTCTGTTGGCAGGGGAGCCATGGCTAACCTGGCATTTAACCCGTGAGCTGCCTGTCCAGAGCTGGGCTCCTCAGAGTTTCTTCTGTGAGACCTTCTTTAGTACTCCTACTTGGAGTGCTGTGTCCATGTCAGAGGCCCCCAACAAAACGCAGACGTGGACCTGGAGTGAGTCCAGAGGAGGCCATGGAGATGCTCTGTGGGCTGAAACCCCTCTGGAGCCAGACTGGGAGAGCTGGAGGTGTTCAGCATGGAGAAGAGAAGGTTCTGGAGACATCAGAGCCCCTTCCAGTGCCTTAAGGGGCTCCAGGAAAGCTGGAGAGAGACTGGGGACAAGGGCTTGGAGTGACAGGACAAAGGGGAATGGCTTCCCATGGACAGAGGGCAGAGTAAAATGGAATATTAGGAAAGAATTCTTCCCTGTGAGAGTGGTGAGGCCCTGGCACAGGTTTGCCCAGAGAAGCTGTCTCTGGATCCCTGGCAGTGTCTGAGGCCAGGCTGGATGGGGTTTGGAGCAACCTGGGATGGTAGAAGGTGTCCCTGTCCATGGCAGGGAGTGGAACTGGATGAGCCTGAAGGTCTCTTCCAACACAAACCATTGTGGGATTCCACGACTCTGTGATTATCCTGGTTAGACCGCAGTGGCAGGCGGGGCTCAGGCAGGGTTCCCACTGTCCATAACACAGGCACGGTGTTGGTGCAGCCCCTGGCTCAGCATGTGCAGGGCAGGCAGGGTCACAGCCCAGCCCGTGCTCTCGGTGTTGTCCCCTGTGTGAGCGCCCTGTGGGCATCTGCGGTTGCTCTGGCGGGTGACAGGAGTGGCAGTGCTGAGAGCAGCCCGGGCGTTGCTCGTGGGAGCCCCTTGGTCGCTGCTCCTGCTCCTGCCGCGCGTGGCTCCTTTGGCACGAGAGGAGCTGGCAAAGCCGGTGGTGTCCTGTGCTCTGGCAGCGTGGGCTGTGCTGTCAGATTGCCGGCAGGGACAGGCCTGGTGCCTCTCTGCTTCTCAGGGGAGCGTGTGCGTGACCCGGGGCAGGACCCAGAGCAGCGGGAGCATTTGAGCGCCTGGCTGAGAGCTGGAGAACCTGCCTGGTGGTGACTCACCTGCCACGCTCATCCCTGTGTGCCTGGAAAAGTTTGGCTGTAAACTTCCATAGTGGCAGAGGCAGCTTTAGTGTTCGTAGCCACTCCTCACCCCACGTCTTCTGGCACTGGTTGTGGCCGTGTGAGTGCAGCTGTACAGAATCACAGAACCATTAAGGCTGGAAAGGCCCTCTAGATCGTCAAGTCCAACCATCAACCAGCACCACCACCGTGTTCACCACTAAACTGTATCCTCAAGTGCCACATCCACATTATTTGAACACTTCCAGGGATAGGACTTGGTTCACCTTCAGCTGAAGGTGACCCCTTCCCTTTTTGTGGAAAAGGGTTACCTGATATCCAACCCAAACCTCCCCTGATACAATTTGAGGATGTTACCTCTTGTCCTGTCATGAGTTACTTGGGAGCAGAGCCCAATACCCACCTGGCTGCACCCTCCTGTCAGGGAGTTGCGGCGTGAGAAGGTTCCCCCCTGAGCTTCCTTTTCTCCAGACTGAGCCCCTCCTGGTCCCACAGCTGATCCTCATCAGACTTGTTCTCCAGATCTTTTAGTACAGACCTGGTCCCACAATTAAGCAGCATTAAACAGTCAGGAAGACACTGACAATTAGCAGAGCTGGGCTCTCTGACTGACCCATCTCGGGACACCCACCTGCATTTCATAATCAGTCTGAGGGTGCTGCAGTCAGATGTGCTTCCACCCAATTAAATTCGGTGCTCAGTAGCTTTATCCTTCGGTTTGGTTGAACACTGGTGCTGGATGTTTCCGTGTGGGCGGCACCGCTGGCTCTGCTGGGAGATGCACGTAGTGCTGCCATGGTGCTGGTGCCTCAGGCATGAGCTCATGCTGGGCCTGTGCCCAATGTGGAGCTGGTCTCTGCTCCCCTTCTACTGCCAGCTGCTGTCCAGAGCTGCAGCAAACTGGGCGTGTGTGCACTGGGACAAGAGCTTTTTCTCCTTCTGAATGGACTTGGGATGGCAGGTGTTCCCTGAGGAGCAGAAAGGCTTTGGGAAGAGCTGACAGGGCTGTGCCTGTTCAGGTGAGGATGAGAGTACTCACTGCCCTCTGTCCAGGTGGCTGCACACCAGTCTTGGCTGCTTGCTGCCTGACTGAGCCCAGTCAGTGTCCCCTGGCCTTCCATCAAATACTGGGCTGGGTCATCCCTGTGTCTTCTCAGGGACACCTCTGGCTCTCATCAGCGTGTGCCCAGGCACTGGAGGTGTCACCTCACGGGGGTGGCCTCGTGTGCAGGGACACGTGCTGGGCACACGGGTGACATGTGTGTCTGTTCCAGGGCATCGTGGGGAACCTGTCCAGTGGCAAGTCGGCCCTGGTGCACCGCTACCTGACAGGCACCTACGTGCAGGAGGAGTCTCCAGAGGGTAAGGTCTGGTTCCCAGCGTGCCTGGGGATGGGCTGGGTCCTCGCTCCTCTCCGTGGTGCTGAAGGCGATCCCAGTCCCTGCACCTCCTCCACCACTGCCATGGGGCTCTGCAGCTCCCCTGGCCCTCGTTTGGGGTGTCCCCTGCTTGCACCCTCCTTACTGACCAGCAGCTTTGCTCCCCCAAGGTGGCCGGTTTAAGAAGGAGATCGTGGTGGACGGTCAGAGCTACTTGCTGCTGATTCGAGATGAAGGGGGCCCCCCTGAACTCCAGGTAGGAGACCTGTCCTTCTTGTGGTCCCTTCTCACCCATCATGTTGGAGGGCCTGGAGGGAGGTGCTGGCTGAGCCCGGTGTGTGGCTGCCCTTGCTGGCTGCTCCAGGCCCGGCTCTCCAGCTGCTCATCCACACTGTAATCCTGCCACATCTCTTCAGTTTGCTGCCTGGGTCGATGCAGTGGTGTTTGTCTTCAGCCTGGAGGATGAGATCAGCTTCCAGACCGTCTACAACTACTACCTGCGGCTCTGCAGCTACCGGAACACAGCGGAGGTGCCGATGGTGCTGGTGGGCACACAGGGTGAGCACGGTGCCTGGGCTTCCCCGACAGCCCCAGCCTCAGGCGGGAGTGCTGGTGCCGTGTCCCGCTGGCCTGAGAGCGCGGGATGCCGGCCCTGTGAGCACACCGGGAGATCCGGGTCTGTGAGCCTTCCATGGGGCTGAGGGACCGTGCTGACTTGGTGATCACAGGCATTTATGGGGCAGTGCTATGGAGGTGGTTCCTCTGTGTGAAGAGAGGGAGGGAGGCCAGAAGTGTTGTGGGACCTGTGGATAGGTGGGACAGGGTCCTTGCCTTTCAACCCGCTGTCCCTTTGGTTTGCAGATGCAATCAGTGCCACCAACCCCCGCGTCATCGATGACTCCCGGGCACGGAAGCTCTCCAATGATTTGAAGCGCTGCACTTACTACGAGACCTGTGCTACCTACGGCCTGAATGTGGAGAGGGTCTTCCAGGACGGTAACTGCAGCCGTGTCAGGGTGTCCAGGCAGGACAGGGCAGCAGTGGGGGCTCACAGAGGAGTTTGTACTGCCCTTGGACTAGGAAAGCAGCACCCAAACAACTGGATGGGGCAGCTGTTCCTCATGGGAACAGTGTGACAAAGCATTCCTGCTTAGGCTTGGAGAGTGATCTGCAACACAGTGATGCTGAGGGGCACAGGGAACCTGCACCATCCCCTGGGAGTTTGCAGTCTGCTTAGATAAACTGTGACCTTGCCCTAAAGGGGATCCCTCTAGTGTGTGTTCCCTCTAGTGACAGGACAAGGGGGAATGGCCTGAAGCTGATGGGATGAGGTGTTTCTGGAGTGGGTAAGCAGTTCTTCCTGGTGAGCACTGGTGGGTCATGATGTAGTTGGTTTGGCATCTGGTGGGTCCTGGTGCAGTTGGTTTGGGGTCTTTTGGAGTCCTGGCAGTCACAGACTCTGCAAGGGCCTCGCCTCACATGGCAATGCAGTGTCCATCAGCCCTTGTCCTTATGACTTCTTCCACATAAGTCACCACCCTGGATCCCAGCAGACCCACCCTGGGCAGGCTAGGAGGGATGTCCACTTCCCACAGCAGGAGCAGGAAGAGCAGCTTTCAGTGCCGAGGTTGCCTGCTTGCCTGTGCTGTGTGGAGTCTGTGCTGCACCTGTTTCTAGAGAGCCCTTTCCTGCCACTGTCCTGGGCCACAGCCAGTGGCCACTGACCTTTCTGGGGAGCAGGTCAATGTGCTGGCACGAGAGCTTGAGGGAGTGACCACCCTGCCCCTTGGTGTCCCCTCATGGCAGAGGCCCACTGAGGTGGGGGCTGGTCTGGAACGTGCCTTCTGCCCTCTTGGCTCCAAAGTCTGGTTAAAGAACTTTATTCTCAGGATTGCCCTCACAATTCCTGTGTGCAGAAATCCGGGGTTCATATTCAGCTGGTGCCAGGACAGTTTGCAAGGAGCCATCAGTGGGGGGGGTGGGCTCAGTTCTTGGGCTTCGTTTTAAGGATGTTTCTGTACAAAAGAAAGGTCAGGGAGCCCTGGCCATAGTCACCTTTGGCGATGTCCCTGAGGAGGAGGAGGACTGACCCAGCCCCAGTCCTGCAGGGCACAGGAGGGACAGCAGCTGTGCTGCCCCATGCTGTGGGTGACTTCTTGAGCTTCACCTCTGCTGCAGATCCCAAGTGCATGGTCCTGCCTTTCCTCTGCCCTGAGCACTGGAGAGGGCAGGAGAGGATGGCCAGAGGCTCCGTGGCCCAGGACCTGTGGCTGAAGTGCTGGTGGTATTGCTGCTCTCCATCCTCCCCCTCAAACACAGGGCTGCAGGCCCAGGCTCCAGCATGAACCTGCAGGGAGGCTCTGGATCCCCTGCCCAGGGAACATCTCCCATCCCGAAGCTGGTTGGGCACACTGTGAGCTCTGGCCCCCCAGGGGCCAGGAAATATCCAAAAAAAACCCCTCAGCCACTGCTGTTGTGGGCAGGGAGCCTGGCAGAGGCTCTGCCCATCAATTATCCCATACCTACTGCTGACAAGGAATTAACCAGGCGGCCAGTGAGACCACACTGGAGGGATAACACCTCCCTAGTCCTGGAATGAGGCACCTTGAGGTGACCTTCACCTTTCTGCATGCTGGCCCAGGCTCTTCTACTTCCTGAACATCAGTCAGACTTTCCTGGGATAATTTCTGCCATCCCTTACACCAGTCTTTGTTCCAGTTTCTCTGGTTGCCACACACAGCTCTGCTGTATAGCCAGTGAGGTGTGTCCTGCCTGCAGAGCCTGAGCAGCCCCACTGCCCAGTGTCACTGTGAGCACCAGCACCTGAGCATCACCCAGTGTTTCAAAGCAAGCCCAGCACTCCAAGTCTGGACAGAGGAAGAGCATGCAAAGGTCCCTAGTGACTCATCAAAGATTCTACAGAGAACCCCTCAGGGTGTCACCTTACAGACCCACAAGGCGCACACTGATGCAGGTGGCATTGCCCAGGCAGTTCAGTCCAGTACCTGGCTCCTGGAGTTGCTGTGAGGGGTGACTGAGAAGTGATGGACTGCCCAGGGACTCTCCTGCAGCAGGCCTGGGCTCGCAGTGTCTCCATGGTGTCCGTGGGAAGTCGCTGTTCTGTGTGATGCCCGAGAGGGCAGGTGGCCTCTGGGGACTCAGCCTGAGCAGTGCAGGCAGTGCATCAGTCAGGGGAAGGGCCTGGGTCTCCCTGAAGCCCTCTAGAAATCTGTGGGTAGAGGAAGCTGCTTTCTGAACTCTGACCCTGTCCCTTTCTCCCTTCTCCAGTGGCTCAGAAGGTGGTGGCTCTCCGGAAGAAGCACCAGCTGTCCATCGGCCCCTGCAAGTCCCTGCCCAACTCACCCAGCCACTCATCTGTCTCCGCAGCCTCCATTCCTTCTGTCCACATCAACCAGGTGGGAATGGGAATGGGGAAAGCCAAGGACCTCTTGTGCTCTCCACACCCTCAGCTCAGTACCCAACAGCTCAGCCTTAGACTCGTACCGCTGCCCTGGGCTGGTTCTTTGGAAGAGCAGAGTGGTGTCACCCTGTGCTTCTTCCATAGCCCAGAGAAGCCGTGGCTGCCCCATCCCTTGAAGTGCCCAAGGCCAGGTTGGAGCAATGGGGCTTGGAGCAACCCAGGATAGTGGAAGGTGTCCCTGCCCATGGCAGGGGTGGAATGAGGTGTACTTGAAGGTGCCTTCCAACCCAAAGCAGTCCATGATTTAATGATTGTGTGACAGTTTGGTGCTTGCCTTCAGGTCGAGTTTCATGTCTAAACCTTCGGGTCTGGCTCATGGTCCCCAGACTGTGTCATGCTTTGGGACACACAGCAGAGCTGTGAGCGGTGTGTGGGGAGCTCTTGGGCAGCACAGGGGGTGTGAGGGTGGTGCTCTGGCTGCCCCAGCTGGGCGGGCACAGCTGCTCAGGCCCTGCTTCCCCCAGACTAGGGAAGCTGATGGTCTACATGCACATGCATCTGAGAGCTTCTGAGGGGCTGTTCTGTGGAGAGGTGGGCTTAGTGGTGAGCTGAAGGAGCAGAACAGGGAAGGAGATTCCCTCCCCTCTGCCAGAGGAAGCGCTCTGTTCTGTTGGTAAGGGCTGCCAAGGTCTTGGTGCGGGGAGGATGGTGATGCTGTAAGTGTTTGGACTGAGATCCTGGAGCAGGGCTGAGGCAGGACAGGCTCCATGGTGAGGGGCTGGGGAAGGAGATCCTTTGGGCAGCCACCTTACTGCATTCAGGCTTTGCTGCATTCCCAGTGCCTACAGAAATGCTGGCAGGGCGACTGGTGAGGCAGAAAAGAGATCCTGGGCTCCATTGCTCCCCAGGGCACTCAAGCCAACAGATTCCATCTCTGGAGCAACTGGCACGCAGAATCACAGGATCTGTGGCAGGGACTGCAGGAAATCTGCCTGTGACTGAGGGACAGCACATGTAGCTGATGGGTTTTCCTTTAGGGGGTTGCCTTTGCAACTCTGGGTGTGTCAGAACCTCCCAGCCCTTGGAGGACTCCTGGGCCCCCCCCATGGGAGCTTGTCCCTGCACAGACCTGAGCCATATCTGCAGCCTCCAGCTGGACCATTACATGGGGAATTTTTAAATATCCCTCTGAAGTTTATACCTGGTTGTAGAGGCTTCTAAAGCTGGATTGTAAGTAGGCGGGAGCATGTTTTTGCAGAGACCTGTGCGGGCTTCCTGGTGCTCTAGGTCACCTGAACACCAGCAAGTTCAGGTGAAGTGTGTGTGGAGGTGGGTGGGCTGCTGGGGAAGGCTGTGAAGCCAGGTTCTGTCAGAGCATGCTTGTGTCCAGAAAGCTGGGGACAAGTTCAATGGGAGACATCCAAAGTGGAGTGCAAAGTCCCAGGGAAATACAGATTGGAGTGTCTGGTAATTTGAGGGTTTTATTAGCAAATTGTGTACAGTATGAGGCTGCCTGGGAAGGAGAGGCCACCTGTGCTGATGGCCAAGGTCAGCATTTGTCAGGGAGGCTGGGTGCTTGTTTAGTGTTTTGTTCCATGTCCAGAGCATGAGAAGAGTCCCAATGAATCCGTGCCATTGGCACTGGCTGTGCTGGACAGGCAGTGTGTTTACTGTGAAGCTGAGAAATGTCCTGTGTGTGAGGTATGGGGGTGCCAGACCCCCCGGGTCCCCCAGTCTGAATCCAGTCACTCATGTGACTGTGCCTGGAACCTGAAGGAGTAGCAAAAATGTGCAAAAGGGAAGAGATGCCGACACGGGGAAAGTAAGCGCTTGACTGATTTAGCTGAGGAATGAGTGCAGAGATAGGCCAAACCTGACCTAAAATACACACATGTGACATGAAAGAGCTCCTTAAGGAAAGGCAGCACTGGAGCAAAAGGGGTGGATTTAAGGACTGGCTGCAGGGAAACAAATTTTGGAAGAATTTTCTAACTGCATGTTATGAGCTTTGTGAGGTGTTTGCTCAGAGCCGTCCCTGCTTTCGTCTCCTTTCCTTCCCACAGAGCACCTCTCAGCACAGCTTGCAGACGACATCTGTGTAGAGGTGAATTCTGGCTGCCTGTTCGGGGACAGACCTTTGCTCTCTGTACCTTGCTGTGCTCCTGGCTTGGCTGGAGGGACGTAGGGAGCTGTGGTGGGAAGCAGAGCTGTGAAGGGAAGTAACGCAGCGTGCAGCTCACAGGGATTGCAGCTTGACGGCCTGTGCCCCCTCCCCGGTCCTGCTCTGTGCCTGTCCAGTGCCGTATCCCTCCTGCCCTCAGCAAACCTGGGCCCCACCAGGGTGATCAAAGTCAATTTGTGTTCCTGGGGTCTTGTGTGGTCCCACCACAAACCCGCTCGGTGCCAATGACCCGTGCAGCGATCCTTGCCCTGGTGTTTGCATCTCTCCCCCTTTACTAAAAACACTTCTAAAAATAGTGAAGCAATGGTGAGTGATCCTAAAGTGCCATGAAGTATTTCCCTGTTCTTGCATGGGCTCAATTCTGGAGCTGCTCCCCACTGTCCTCAGGGAAAACCCAACTGACTTTGGGAAACAAATTCACCCATAAATGATGGTTCTGACAGGGAACTGGGCAGAGCAGCCCACACACTCAGGTGTGCACTCAGGCTGCCCAGGTGGGTATTGGGGAGCAGTACCCCAGTGTCCCCTGCTCCTGGCACAGCGATCCATGGTGGGGCAGCTCTGGGAGGGGGTGGACAGGCTCGCCCTGCCAGGAAGGACCAATGGGAGAGTGACAAGGTGTTTGTGGAGCAGAGCTGAACTCTGTCATACCTGAGGGCCTGGGGCTTTCACCAGAGTTTCTCATTTGCTTTTGCAAGTCAAAAAGCAGTAACTGACACAGGGAAAATAAGAAAAGGCTCTCAAGGAAGAGTTTAGGAGGACAGGACTTAACATGGAGATGAGGTGGAGAGAATTCAAACAAAAACCACGATTAGGAGCTTTTGTTTGCCTTGTGCCGCAGCTATCAGTGTGCACAGGTAAGACATGCACTTGGGACAGAAGGATCCCTTTCCCTTCCAGTACTGCCTGGTGGGGCAGGAGGAGTCCCTGGAACAGTGGGACTGGCATTTGGGGGTCAGGAGTAGGCCCTGGAACTGGGATTGGCAGTACTGCTCTGGGCCTGGTCTGCAGGGACAGCTCGGTCCTCTGGAGCTGCCAGCTGAGAAGGCACTTTTCTTGGAAAGGGAACAAGAGGTCCCCCACAAAGGGCTTCTTATTGTAGACAGGAGCTGGGAGCCAGCCCTGCCCCTTCTCTTGTTCTGGGCACAACTCTTCGGGAAGTAGATTGACACTACTGGCTGAGACAAACTTTTTTGGAAATGGCCACTGCTTGTCTGGTCTGTCAGTTGGACCAGTTACTGGGAGAGGAGGGACTCCAGAGCATCCGGGTGATTTTGTTACCCATCTCTCTGGAGGTTTCTCTTCTCCTGGGACAGTGGTGCTGTGGATGTGTCCTGGTCTCCTTGCACAGTGGATGATCCTCTTGGGAACCAGCCAGAAGCCCTGGTTTCATTTCTGCCTTTGGGAGTTTCGGGTTTTTTCTCTTATTCTGCAGTGGTGCCTGGAGCCGACAGGACGTTGCTCCGTCCATGGGGAGGGAGAGGGAGCTGTAGGAGCAGGTCAGCCCTGGTCAGGGTTTTCCAGCAGCTCTCATGAGTCACTAGATGTGCTCAGTGGGTCCCTGACCGTGGGTACTGTGTTCAGCATCAATCTGGCATGGCAGGAGCCAGGGCCAGCCCTGGAGTCCTGCACTCCCATGGGGATGCAGATCTGTCCCTTTGGCCTTCCCAGCACCTTGAGAGGTGTGGGTCTGCACCTGCTAGAGCAGGCACCTTGTATTCCCCAGAACTCAGCAGCCCCAGGGAAAGCTCTTGCCTGCTGCCTTTGGCTCTCCTCTCTGTGTCTTGCCCTCACCTATTGCTGGGTGAGCAAGTTGGATGGGTTTGGGAATCCCACTCCTCACCTGGCCCTGACTCCCACCTTGCTCCCTCCTGGCAGCTCCTGGCCCTTGCCTACAGGGAGGGGATGAGAGTTTCTTGGGCCAGTGGGTACTTGCAACACCTGCAGAGTTGTTCTACCTGATTTCCTCACTTTTGCTGCCCCGTTCTCAGTCTGTCTTCGGGGCCTCTGGGATGCCTTTGGGAGTTCCCCAGGCTGTGGGTGAGTCACTGTTGTGTTTGCCATGGGACGGCAGTTTGTTTTTCTGCCAGGAAACTGGTTCCCATCCGCTGGCAGGAGGTAACACAGGTACCCCATGCGGGCACCTGACAGGCTGGTGGAGGGAGCTGGGTGCCCCTCTGGGCCTTGGGAGCTGCTGCCATTCCCACCATGCTCTGGGCTGCCCGGTATCATGGCTCTTCTCCAAGTGCCTCGGTCTGCCTTCCTACATGGGCTCTTTGGGGGCACTGGGAGAGCCTTCATCTGGACTTCAGTGAGAGATCAGATGAAAGAGGTGGAAAATCAAAGTTTGCAAGTGAAATGAAGCCCTGAGGGCAGCTCAGCTGAGCTGGTAGCAGTGCTCACTGGCCTGCTGCAGCACGTTCCACCGGAGTTCAGGAGCTGCAGTGGCAGGCGTTGGCATTTCCTCGTGCAGGCCCGTGTCCCGTTGCCTGCTCAGCTCGTGGTGCCCACTTTCCATCCTCCATCTGCTCCTCTGGCTTCTCTCTTCTTCCTGCAGACACCCGGGTTGTGTTTGCTGTTTGTCTGTGCTCTTCCACTCAGAGCCCTTCTCAAACTCCTTGTTTTGTCTCAGGCCTTGTTAAGCCAGGAATTACTGCCCCTGAACTGCAGCTGCCTTCTGCCCTTCCCAGGCACCCTGTGGCACTGCTGATGCTCTTCCACCAGTTACACACTAATGGGAAGGATTTGTCCCACAGGTGTTTTACCAAGTTTCCAGTTCCCACTGTGTTCTCAGATTCCAGTGGTGACCACAGGGGGTTGTTCAGGTCCATCAGCAAAATACCCGCCCATAGCAGACACATGGTACTGGCCCAGACCTGTCCTCTTGTCAGAGTTCTCCCATATCCCTGAGATTTGTCCTGTGTCCCTGGATCCTGCAGAAGTTCTGGAGCTCCCTGCTCCAGTGGAGTGATGGTGGCTCAGGATTTCCTGTCTGAGCCATTTTTTATCTTTGAGGGACTTTCTCCTCTGCCCCCAAACTTGTGGCAGCTTGCCTTCATAGCCTGGAGTGAGCCATCCTCCAGGCCCAGAGCCCTTCCTGTGGAACATGGGAGGCTCAAAGGCCAGTGTCTTTCATCACTCAAGGGCAGTAACCTTGCCTCCAACACCAGGCAGACTTACAGGCTAAGGAAAGTTACTCTGGCCAGACAGATGACACACAAGACTGCAGAGAGTAAGTAAAATATAAACCAGGGTGTAGCAAAATTTCTTTCTTGAAGCTTTAGTGTCCGTCACCTGCATTCACAGGGTTTGTTGCAGCTGCTCTGGCAGGAGCTCAGACTCTGCAGCCTCCCCAGAACTGGCTCCTCCCCACAGTAACATCATCATGAACGTGCTGCCAAGGTCACCAAGACATGCCAAGCATGGCCAGGAGCTGGTCTTGGGGGGGCACGGGGAGCTGGGCAGTTGTGCCCAGCTCACTGTTCCATGTGGCAGGTTGTCTGTGCTGCTGCATCCTTCTCTTCCTAACACTTGGAATATTTCACTTTCTTTGACCTAGTTCACACATGGTGAATCCTTTAAACACAGGCTGCACGTGTGCACTTGGTGGCTCCAACTCTCTGCAGCTCCTCCTTCCTCCCAGTGCCTGCGGAGCTCCTGCGTGGGTTGGAGCCGGGATTGACAGGAGCTCTCTCTGTTGAAGGCTTGGAGGTCACTGGCAGGTGACATGTTGCTTTGGCCCTTTGTGTCCCTGGTGGTCCCCCCTCCCCTGAGACTCGGCAGCAGAACCTTCTTGTCCAGTGCAGGGTTCCTCAGCCTGCAGAGGAGCTCCCTGGTGACATTCCCTTCTCTGGACAGAGTTCCCAGCCTCTTGTACTTGTGGGAAAGCACAACCAGACCAAGTTCGCTCTCATTCTGTGTTTCAGGATTTCAGAGATGTTCCTGTTTCCAGACAGGCTGGGGTGGTCTGAGCCACCCACCTGCTCACAGCATGGAATTCTTTTCCTTGCTCTGCCTCCATGAGGACGAAGCTGAAATGCTGCTTGAGTGTTTTTTCCCTCTCTTAAGTTCTCATTGTGTGTCTTCTCCCAGGATGAGGGGATCCATGGTTCAGGTGAAGATTGCACCTCTCTCTGAGACTGGCTTGTGGGTCATGGTCGCTGCTCTGCCTGTGCAGCCCCTTTCACACATCTCTGAAGTGCTTGTCTCAGAATAAGGCTCTGATCCTACTGGGGATGAGGGTCTCTTGGGTAGCCCCTCCAGCAGATCATCACCCTGTGTGGGCTCCATTCCTGCTCAGAGTGTAGCCAGGATGGAGGAAGTCACTGGACCATTGATGCCACCACTCTGCAAGCGTGGAGCTGGGAGGAGGTGGGTGCCCCTTCTGGGATGCTGGAGCTTCCCTGCCCTTCTCCTCCATGTGTTTCTGAAATACTGTTCAGAACTGCCAGGGAGCTTGGGCTGCCATGTGCTGTGTCATAGTGAGGTGTCCTGGGCTGCAGATCTGAAATGCTTCTGTGTAGGTGTTGTTTCTGGGATGTCCCTAAGCCCCTGTCCAGTAGCTGCCCACATTGCTGGCATGGGCAGGGTGGGATTGAGCAGCCTTGTCTGGAAGAGATGTATTGGTGACGTGGGTGCATGGATGCACAGTTGGATCCTCCTCTTGCCATGAAGTGCAGTGAGGTGTTCGTGAGGCCACTTGTGTTCCCAGGCACAGGCCATTGCAGCCATGGCTATGGTCGTCTGCAGGCACAGGAGGTGTGTGCCAGCCTCAGGGTCTGCTCAGAGACCTCCAAACCAGCAGCAGAGATGGGTTTCACACAGGGCTGGAGCTTGGGGTGTGGCACTCTGTGCTTCAGGACACGGGAAAGGTGAAGGCTGGAGTCCTGGGGACACACATCCCCATTGGCATCGTGGCTGTCCTCACCAGACAGGGAATGGATGAGTGGGACTTGGAGCTGGGCAGGCTCTGGGCTGCCTTGCAGCCTGGTGTCTGATGGGCTCAGTAGAGAGGAAGGGAATGACTGTTGGAGGACAGTGACCCTGCTCCTGTGTTCTGGGAGCAGGCGGAGGTGCCCTAGCTGTGCCCCTCTGCTGGGCACAGCTACGTGGGACCCTGCTGCTTCAGGCCTTGTGCCACACCTGTGTTTGGAAGGGCTTCAGCTGGGTTTTTCTGGCCATTTGCTGCCCTTCTCTTTGATTTCAGAACTTGAACATTTTATTGGTGAAAAAACTAGAGCAGAAAGAGAGGAAAGGCTTCCCAAGCCCCTCTCTTGAGCAGGAGTAGTGCCTGGCCTTGGGTTGCCCAGGGAGGTTGTGAACTCCCCATCCCTTGAAGCATTCAAGGCCAGGTTGAGTGGGGCTTGGAGCAGTGTGGTCTAGTGGAAGTTGTCCCTGCCCATGGCAGGGGATTGGAGCTAAATGGTCTTTAAGGTCTCTTCCAACTGAAACGATTCCATGACTTTTTGGATGTCACCCTGTCCCAGTCCTGTGCAGCACTCCCTGCCCTGGCATGAGGCCACGTGGGCCAGGTGGCGTCCCTGCAGTTGTGCCCCCAGGTAGCCTGCCTGACCTCTCTGACCATCCATCTCCTCCTCCAGGCTACCAACGGTGGAGGAGCCTTCAGTGACTACTCCTCCTCTGTGCCCTCCACCCCAAGCATCAGCCAGCGGGAGCTGCGGATTGAGACCATCGCTGCCTCCAACACCCCCACCCCCATCCGCAAGCAGTCCAAGCGGCGCTCCAACATCTTCACGGTAAGCAGCACAGGGAGCCCAGGAGCTCTGGGGTGGGTTTCCAGCAGAGGAGGGGGGAAGGGAGTGGGTCACAGCAGCCTGACCCCACGGGCTCTCTGGCACAGCAACCCGTGCTGTGCTGGCAGGAGGGCCAGGGATGCAGGAGTGTGCGTGTGTGTGGGAGGGACCTTCTGCGTGTGCAGGGACCGTGGTGCTGCAAGCTGCTTCAGGCAGAGTGTGCGTGCATGACGAGCATCTGGGAGCAGGACATTCCTCACACGCATAGGAGTGTGCAAGGGTGCACTCGTGTGGGTGTGTAGTGTGTGTGAGCTCCTGCTCGTTACAGGGAGTGCAGCTGTGCGTGCACAGCACCAGTGACTCTGCTCATCTTCTTGGGGCTGCATTCCCCGGGCATGGCACGGAGCCCCTGCTCACTGGGCCTCCTGTTTGGTGCCGGTGATGCTGTGCCCAGTGGTGCTGTGCAGAGCTCAGCACCTGGCATGGGGCCCCACTCGCTCCTGTTCCTGAATCCCGCATGACTTGAGCAGTGGGAGCTGCTGTGTGTGTGGAGGGAGGGAAGACAGAGGGGAGGCAGTGAAGCTGTGGGCCCCAGGTGGATCAGGGTACATTTGCAGCCCTCGGCTGTGCTGGTTGCCTTGCAGCCTGCCTCTCTGCACACTCTCACACCATGCACACGCCGTTCACACAGTGTGCACAGTCCTGCCCTCACACTCACCCTTGCTCTGAGCACAGCCATGAGTGTCCCCTCGCTGTGAGCACACACGTGTCCCAGTCCCATGTCTAGTGTAGGTGTAGTCTCTGTTCCCTGTGTACGTGTGCAGGCTCCGGCCTTGCTCCTCTCCCCATCTCAATGTGCTTTCCAGCCACCATTGCTCAGCACACTGTGTCTGCTGTTCGTGGAACCGGCCACCTCAAAGTCCTTGTACCTGTTGCACCGTGTCACCCTTGTGACTAGCCACTATTGCTTTGAGCCCAGACCACACAAATTCAGTGTTCTGTGCCCCATTCCTCTCACTGCACCATTGGCATCCCAGATTCCCCACTTCTTGTGCTGGGAACGTGCCCATCTCCCTTGGCTTCTTACAGCCTGGAGGCTTCTGCATTGATCTCCAGAATACTTTCTGCATTCCCTCTGGTTGAATCTTATGTACCCCCAGCTCCCTGTGCACGCCCCAGGCCCACGCTCACCCCGTGTGTGTGCTGTGGGTGGGTGGGCTGTGCTCCCCACCCCCTCCTGCCAGCACACACCGGCCCTTGCAGCAGGTCCCCACTCCCAACGCATGGTTGTTCCCTCACTGCCTTCCCCTCCATGTGCTCACCCCCTCTGGAATGCCCTGTAGCTGTCCCGTTGCCGTGGCCGTGCTCGCACTGCACGTGGTGGTGGCGGGCGCTCGCCCGTCCATCCCGCCGCTCCTGGCTCGTGCTTGCTGCCGTGCCACCCCCATCCCGCTCGCTGCGCGCCGACGCCTCTGGACTCGCCGCCGGCTCATGTTCACGCTCCCTGGAGCCCCATGCTCGCTCACTGGGGTGGGCACACGCTTGGGGGGGGAGGAGGAGGGCGGCTTGCTGCGGGGCTTTCGCTTGTGCGCTGTGGACGTCATCGTGCGTGTAGGGCTCTCACGTGCTCACTCATCCTGGGCTCACGCTTGCTCTCCGCCGCGAGCTCACCTGAGCTCGGTGGCGCGTGCTCGCTCGCCGCGGGGCTGGGGCTCACCTCACCTGCTTGCTCGTGTGCTGGTGCACATCCATGGCTCACGTTGACGTCTTCACCCATCTGGTCGTGGCAGCAGCAGCAGCTCCTGACACCTCCCACAGTAGGACAGCACCAGGAAGGGTGGGAAGGGAAGGGAAGGGAACGGAAGGGAAGGAAAGGGCAGGCTGTTTTCTGCCACTAGCTTTTCCCAGGCAGGCAGCACAGGTATAGCCAGCAGCCCTTGTCCTTGTGGGGTCCCCAGGTGTGCACAGGCCTTTCCGAGGTGCAGTGCTCAGCCCAGCTCTAGGAGCCTCTGCAGCCCCAGTCCCGAGCTATGCCTGACTCCTGTGCTCCTCCTTTCCTCCTCCCCGTTCTCCTCCTCCCTCTTCCTCTTCCTCCTCCTCCTCCTCTTCCTCCTCTCCTCTTCTACTCTTCTCCTTCTCTCTTTTTCTTCTACTGTCCCCCTCCTCTATCCTGCTCTGGGTCCTCTCCTGCTCCCCTCCCACTCCCCACTGGATCGCATCCCTTCCCAGGGGATCTGCGTGCCCCAAAGCTCCACGTGGAGACAAACTCTGCGCCCACCCACGCCTCGAGGCGCCCGCCCACTCCTGGCCCCCAGCCCCAGCCCCGACTGCTGCTGCCGCTGGCGCCCACTCCGTGGCCTGTCCGTGCTGTCTGCTGGCACCCATCACTGACAGACTCGTGTCCGTGTTCTGAGTATAACTTGCCAAACTCTTTATTCTTTCGATATTTGCAGATATGTGCCACTGTTTCCAACTTTTCATCAACAAAAAGGCCTTTCCAACTCCTTCCAAATTAGAAGATCCAGGTGGTTACACACGGCACCTCTGTACAAATTCTCTCACTTTTCATTGCCTCTCCAGGGCCGGATAAGGGATGGGCACTGGGATTGATCTAAGATTAGAGGCTCGCCCGCCCTCCAGCCAGCATGGGTCCCCCCCTCGGAGACACGCAGGAGCCTTTTAAATCCCCCCAATGTAAAGTCTAGGAAGCGCTGAGACGGCCTGCGCCTGCACTTTAAGCTGGGACATTTCTGGGCCTGCTGGATGCTGTCTAGGCACTGCCCTTTCTCGGGGATGCCAGGCGGACGACCCTCCAGGGACGGGAAGACCTGCAGACCCACCGGGACCGGGCGACAGCCGCGCATGGAGCTGGATGGGCCAAAAGACGCTTTGCTGCTGCCTGCGGGAGCTGCTGCAGCGCCTGCCGCTAGCGCTCCGCTCCTTCTTCCCTCCTGCACCTCTGCAGCCTGCATGGACTCCTGCTCCTTCTCCTCTTCTCCTCGCAGCCGAGCAGCCATCTGTGTCTCTTTAGTTTTCTTCTCTTTTGATCTCTTTGTTTGGTTCTGGGCCCAAAATCTGGTGAATTGGTGTCCCAGGCGCGCGGGGCTCATATCCCTTTCTGATCCAAAGCACACGGGGCCCTCCTGGACTGAGGGGGTGTGTAGGACGCTCCAGAGAGACGCTGCCGCTGCCTCTTGCCATTGTTGTGATTCTGAATGTATTGGTTGTGCTCCATGCCATGTATGACTTGGTATTTCCCTCTGTCCTAAGCACTTTGAATGAGTTCTGCTCAACAGACTGTAAATTTCATATTGTATTTATCAGAGTTTGCTCTCCCCGCGGCCCTCGGGCGCTGGTGGGTCCCGCTCTCGCCGCTCTAGACGTGTGGTAGATATTTATTGTCCATGCTCTTTTGTAAGGGGCTGGCATCTCTGCCCGGTGACCTGTGCTACTTTGTATGGTGCAAGTGTGTTACCAGAATAAATCTGTTGGATTAGTAGAGGTGTGAGTTCCTTCACTGCCTGAGCCTCTCCTGCTTCCATCCATGCTCCACCTGCATCCCATGCCATTTCTGTCTGTCGCCATGTCCTGTGTGCCCCACGGGAGGGGGGGCCCACATAGCCCTGCTCTGCCAGGAGGAGGACAGCTCTGCTTGCAGTGGGGGGAGAGGAGAGCTTGCTGGGGGGCTGGGCTGGAGTGTCCCGAGAGTCCCTGGAGGGGCCGGGTGAGGGCCCGGCTGCGCTGTGCGCTGGGAGAGCTGGCCTGGGGGAGAGCAGAGTGGTCTGGGCTGGTCTGGAGCCTGCTGGGGACGGGGGACCGTACGTTTCGGTCTCCTGTGCCCAGCTCTAACGCACCTGTGTCTCTTCTCTTCCAGTCTCGGAAGGGCGCGGACCCGGAGCGCGACAAGAAGGTGCCAGAGTGTAAAGCGGACAGTATTGGCAGCGGGCGGGCCATTCCCATGAAGCAGGTTCGATGCTCCCCCTTGCCCAGCTGTGAGAGCAGGGTCCAGGGGGTGAGGGCTGGGGTGCCTTTGCTCAGCACGCTGGGGGCTGGTTGGTGCCCACCTGCCCCAAAGGGGCTGCACCCTGCCGGGTTCAGCAGCGAGCATGGTGCTGGGGGTGCTGGAGTGGAGCCTGTGCCGTGTGTGAGTGGGGGGCTGCAGCGGGAGCTGCTGGGGGCTGTGGCAGGGCGCTGATGGGGGCTGCAGCAGCGGCTGCAGAGCGGTTCCAGCAGATGGCATCCATGCCCCACACCCGCTGCAGCCTCTCTCTGCTCCTTCCCTGCTCCACTTCTCTCCTGTTCCTTTCCTTTCCACTCCTACTCCTGCTCCTGGCAGGACAGGAAGGGATTCCCCTCTTAGTGGGCTGCTGCGAAAAGTTGTGAGCACAGTGCCCACACTGAGCCATTGGGAATCTAAGGGAGGCACTGCTTCTACTGCAGAGTGCATTCTACTGCCTCTTGGCTTGCAGGGAAGCTTGAACTGCCTGGATCCAGCCCAGAGTGTTGCCTGCCCCTGTGTGATGTCCAGGCGAGCCAAGTGGTGTGGATTGGCTGCATGGTGTTTCCACCAGGATTTCCTTGCATTACAGGAAAGACTGATCCATTCACTGCTTGGCAGTGCCTGTTTGTGCTCCTGCCTTGCACCTCGTGCTCCCGTTGTGGATCCGTTTACCCTCTGCTGACCCCTCTGTGCTCCATGTGCCCCCCAACGCTGCCAGGGCTAAGTTGCACAGGGCCAGTTGTGTCTCTGCATTGCAGGAGTGCGGGATGTGAGGCAGGAGAGTAGAGTCTACATCCCCACCAGGTTCTGGCTGCCTGCTATGATTACATGCTGAGATCCCATGGGGAAGGACTCAGGCCAGGCTAGCTGAGGAGTGGAGTGGTGGGTCAGAAGAGAGAGACCCTGCTCACTGCTGGAGCTGCCAAAGCTCCTGCTCTTCCCTGCCGATAGAGTAATCCTGGGGCAGGTTTGTGCAGGGCTGTTGGTGCCTCGGGCAGGGGGGTGTGCTGAAAGGAGGTGGTGTTGGGAAGGCAGTGTTGAGAGGGTCGGCTCTGGGGCCAAAGGGAGCAGTGACAAGAGAAGCAGTGCCAGGGTGGGGACTCTGGGATCTCACACAGGGGGGCTCTGCTCCCGTGGTGCCCAAGTTTGGCACAACCCCAGCAGGAAGAGGCAGCCCAGCTGTGTGTGCTGAGCCATACCCTGCTCTCTGCAGCACAGGGCCTGTTGGTGTGCAGTGGGTCATTGTTTGTGGTGGGTCATTGTTGGTGTGCAGGGGGTCATTGGCATGAGGTGGGTTGCTAATTGCAGCGGGTCTTTGGTTTGCACTGGCAGTGCCCATGTGCTCTGGTTTGGGGTCAGCCCAACCTGGGCAGCAGGGGAAGCAGTGGGTGGCTGTTCTGTGGTGAGGTAGGGGCAGCTGGAGCCCTCAGTGAGACCTGACTTGGTTTCCCAGATCCTGCTGCTGCCTGCCAGAGGGCTGGTCCTGAGAGGGTCCCTGCCCCCCTTCCCTCTCTGACAGCCTTTTGTGCCTGGACCTTTGGGTTCCTTTTCCCAGGCTCTCCCTCCACTCAGCAGGGCAGGATGGTTGCTTTACCTACTCCTGTGTAGCCATGGTGCTGACAGGGCCTGGCCTTGCCTGTTCTGCTGGAGGCTGTGTTGGTTTAGTGGGATTAAGTCGTTCCATGCTGTAGGCAGGGCAGTGCTGTTCCTGTGTGAAATGGGGAGAACTGGGACCAATGGAGGTCCAAGTCTGCAAACACAACCTGCACATCCTTTCTGGGCTTTGCAAGGAGGAGGAGATGCCAGACTGCTGCTGGGCTCAGGACTAAGTAGAGGGACCAGTTCATGGCAGCAGCAGCTCACAAGGAGAGCTTGGTTGTCACTTGTCACCACCTTCTCCAACACAGCACCTCTTGGTGACCTGATCTGTCTCCCATATGCATGTCTGGAAAAGATGGAGCTCCCCAAGGGGACAGGTGAGACCGTGGGTGTTGGCACCCCCCACGCCTGGGACAGCACCTACATGCCCTCCAGGCAGCTGGTGCCTCTGCCAGGGCTGCTCTGTGCCAGGGACTCAGGGTCCCTGTGCTGCAGTGTCCTTTCGGTGATGGTCCTGCAAGGCTGGAAGAGTTCCCTCGTATCTGGACACTTGTCTCCGAGAAGTGGGTTAATTAGGCTGGGAGATGAAGCTTCCTCGGCTGATTGTTACCAGGATCGAGCTCCTTATTGCACATCTACCAGATCTTTCTGGGAAGGCTGCATGGAGCATGCTGGCAGCCCGGGGGTCCCCTGGCCCTGGCCTGGCTCTGCTCGGGCCGTGCACTCCTGCAGGGCCCAGGGCGGGTGACTCCTCCTCCTTGGGAGCTGGGATCATGCTGGGAGCTTAGATTACATTTAAATTGCCATTTGCATTTTCCAATCAATACGCGACTTCACAATTAAGTTTGGTGTTAAAATTCTTAGCAAAAAGTGAGTGGAAGGGAGATTTGTGGAGTAAACGAGTCCTCTGGGGGCCATCGCCGCTCCCTGCTTCATTACGCTGCATATTGCTGCTGCTGCTTTTACTGTGCAGCAGCACAGAGCCGGGCACAGCCCACGGAATGCCGGGAACGGGAAGAGGGTTGGGCTCTCCTCCCTTTGCGTGTGACACGGGAAGAAACTTGTGGAAGAGTTACTTCCTTCAAGTCTTGCCAGAAGGTGCAGAGGCAGCACTCAGGTGCCCTGGCACAGGGGTCTCGGAGGCACGAGGAGCCTGGCTGGGAGGCTCGTGGGGAGCCTGCACAGGAGCATGGACCAACAGCCTCTGCTGTGGGTTGCTCCCACTTTTGGACCCTTGTTCCTCTGGCTTACAAAAAGGGGCTGTAGTGCGGGGTTCTCCTTTCCAGCTCTGAGTTTGGTTGTGGTATGCAGGTTTGAGGCTGATCTAACTGCAGCCAAACTGTTTGGGGCAGGCTGCAAGTGCTGAGGTAGGTGTTTCGTAGCATCAAGGTGCATCAGGTTGAAGTCCTATCGAGGAGAGGAGAGGAGAGGAGCTGTTCTGCAGGATGCTATGAAAGGGCAGGTCAGACTGTGGAACTGAGCCAGGTTTAAGGCCAGAAGGGGGATCACTACATGGCCAGGAGGAATCTTCATGCCCAGAAGAGATCACTGTGTCCAGAAGGAATTGTCACGCTCAGAAGCCAGAGAATTCCACAGAGTGGCTTTGAGTTAGATCTGTAGCTTCAGCCTGGTCTGGAGCAGATTTGTTTGAAAGATACCGAACAAATGTTCTGAATTACAGAGAATTCACCATTTACCTGGGTGAGCCGGGGGATGTTAAACTGGCTCTGTGTGGGAGGAGGAACAATCATTTTCATACACTGTGTGGGAAGTGTGTGGCCCAGCTGTGGTGCTAGAGAGGAGGACTTTGGGTAGGTCCAGGACCAGAGTGCTGAGGAAGCGTGGGTACTGCTGGCTGCGTGTGGGAGGATGGCACACAGGACCCAGGCAGCTGTCCTGCCCCTGGCATGGCATGGCTGCCATCTCATCTGGGAGGTGCAGTGACATTAGGATCCCATCTCCAGCGGGGAGGACCAGTGTCCATCACTGCAGGGTTTGTGAAGAGGTTGGAGTGACATGATACAGCTGAGCCTGTCCAGGGAGGGAGGGGCAAGGTGACCTCCCAGCACTCCTCCAGCTCTGCTTTGCTGTGACAATATCACAGATGGGAGTTAACACTGTCTGCCCTGTCTGACCCAACTAGCACTGCCAGACTGAGGTACCTTTCCCACGGAGCCCTGGGAGCTTGGGAGCTGCTCACTGGTGGCACAACCAGCCCAAGAGCTCGCATGTGGGCTGCTCCCACCCATTCCCCGTGCAGGACCAGTGCTCTGACAGCCCACTGCAGGGTCCTGCCACCTGGCCCCTGAGCAGGATTGTGCCTGCTGTCCTGAGCAGCTTGGTTTGCCCAGTGATGGGAGGCTGTTGGAGTGAAGGAGCAGTCACTGCACCGATTTACACCATGCAGCTGCAACATTACCTTTAGGTTTTCTGGTGTTATGTTTTCTTGGAGTTCATATGAGCAGGACATTGGTGAACTAGTCTGAATCAGATGCAGGTTGGCTGGACATCAGTAAGTCCTTCTGTTGGACACAGGTTTGCCCTTTATAACCACACTTGTTCTCAGACGTTTTGCACTTGACTAGTTCTCATTCCATCCATTACTGGCTCTATGGGTTTTGTACAACTGGTGTTTAAGGGTGTTGCTGCTCAGTTAAAGACCAGACAGAAAGCTAAAAACACTTGTCAGCACAGTCACTTCTGCCATCAGATACTGTGTTTTACCCAAGGCAGAACCACGTCCTCTAATGTCCTGTTTGCACCAGCTGGCACTGGCCGGTGAATGAGCCTCTCCTCTCATTCTTTGCCCATCACTCTTTGCCATAGCTTTTCCATAGATTTGCTTGGTGTGAGCATCCAGCCAAGGGCTGTTTCTTGTCCCTTGGCAGAGCAGGAACTGTCAGTCAGCTGCCACATTCCATGCCATGTTTTCATCAGCATCTTCTGACTACTACTGAGTCCTTCAGCTCATGTCCTTTGAGCTCTTGAGGGCAAGGTATCAGATCCTGACAAGGGATCTGATCCTGCCCACACACAGCTTTGCCCTGGCCACTCCGTTTTGCTGTTCCATCCCTGCATGTGCAGGAGGCAGTTCCTTTTCCCACTCTTTGCTGCCCCAGCACTGAGCTGGAGTGGTCACGGGCACTTCTGCCTGTTCTGCACCATTTATTGCTGATTTCACGGTCACGTCTGGCAGTGTTGTCCCCCCACCACTTTGTGCTGGGCCTTTGCGCTGTGCACAGCAGCTCAGTCTCCAGGCACTGGGATGGGGCCCCCAAATATGCTGAGGCTGGCAGGGCTGAGACTTTCTGCCCAGGTTTTTGAGGAGGGGCTGGCCCCGGGCCCAGATTTTTGCCAAGTTAGGAACAGGCAGTCTGGTTGTCTGTCCAGACAGCACTTTTGGAGGGGCCAGGCCTGACAGTTGGTAGATCCAGCTTTTTCCCAGACTCTGTTACTCATTCCTACTTTTGTCCCCCCATGCTGTGCTTCCCTCCCTGCCAACAGAATGCTGGATGTCCTCTCCCTGCTCCAGAGCCCTTGCACCTGGTGTCTTGCCCCAGCTTCTCCCTCTCCACCTCTGTCCTTACCTAGTACATGATGAATTGCTGCTGGAGGTAGATTTCCTGGGTGTGCAAAAATGAATGGGGAGAGGATGAGGAGGGCCTGTGCTCTGAGCCTTGGTTCAGATGCATGGAGTTAGTTCTGGGTTATCCTGGTGGGAAGAGTGAGTTCAGCACATGGGAGTGCAGTCATTTCGTGGCCCTGGGAGAGTGTTGTGCCAGCGACAACAGGGTTGGTCTCAGGTAAAAGCCTGATGAGAAAAGGGGATGACCCTAACTCTCAACTGCCCAGGACCTGCACTCCCTCCTGGGGTGTGTCCCTACTCTATTAGACAGCTCTGAGAATCACAAACAGGTGAGAAAATCCCTTGCGAGACCTGTATTTGGAGTGTTGTTTCTCAATCGGCTCCTGCCTGTCCCCAGTTTTCCCTGCCTTGACTATCCCTCTGTGCTTTGGGCAGTGGGAGAAGGTCTGGGAGCAATCTGTGTCTGTGGTAGTGAGGTTGGCTCCTGCCCTGTGTGGGCACTGCCCTTTGGCATGGGAAGAGTTTCTCAGAGGGAGTGGTTTGGGACACCAGAGGATGTGATGGGTTCCTCAGAGGACCTGAACATTGGCACTGACATGTGGAGATCCTTATCCCTGAAAGGGAGAGGGGACTGAGGGGTTGGTGAGGAAAGGTGCAGCCCAGGGAAATGCTGTGGGAAAGCTGGCCTAGAAGACGTTTTGTCAAGTCTGCTCATCGTTTCTTCTCAAAGACCAGTCTCCAAGGGGCAGTGCTGGAGCAGAGCATGAGGTGCCTGGACCAAACACCATCTGAGACTCTTGACTCTTCTCTTTCAGGGCATTCTCCTCAAACGCAGTGGCAAGTCCCTCAATAAGGAGTGGAAGAAGAAGTACGTGACGCTGTGTGACAATGGGGTCCTCACCTACCACCCCAGCCTGCACGTGAGTACTGGGCTGAGTAGAGGAGCAGGGTGGGACAGAGCAGTGTCCTTCATGCTGTGGCTGCTGCTGCAGGTGCTCTTGCAGCAGCCATCATGGCAGAGAGGGACTGGGGAAGAGTTTGGTAGCAGATGGAAGTTCTGGGCTCTGCCCTGTGCAGGAGCTCAGGGTTGGCCACCTCCAAGGCAGCATTTTCAGCGGACCTGGTTTTTACAAGGGTCTGGAGAAGATTCTCTCTCCTCCAGGCTGTTTGTTCAGTGCTAGGCTGGTGGAAACACACTCTGCAGGATTACACTGGGGAGCTGCAGTTCTCTCCTGTTTGCCTGCTCAGTCCATTAAAGCAGGGCCTACCCTGCAACCAGATGAGGAGCAGGCAGAGGACTCCTTGCAGCCATATCTGATGGTGCCATTTGGGTGTGGAATAATTTTCCTGGCTGCTAGGTATTGGGTAATGGAGACGAGGTGCCTGTGCAGAGCCTGCCGAGCTGAGCTGCCGTCGGTGCAGCCCTGATCCTCCTCGCTGCTTGGCTCAGGCACGCAGCTGCTGCCCCATCCATCTCTGTCACCTCCCCACTGTGGGGCTAATGGCTTCTTCCCTATTCCCTCTTGAGCACAGTTTGCTGCTGCAGCAGCAGCCACGGACAGACACACCTGTGACACAGGCCCAGCACCTCTGCCAAGGCTGTAGTGCCACAGGACAGGCAGACAGGCAGTGGCTGGGGGCACAGCGTGGCTTAGGGGGCTGCAAGGAGAAGAACAAGGTGCTGCAGCTCTTGTGAACATTCCTAGACCCTCAGTCTGACCCCAGTCTCCTCAGATGTGTGGTATGGGAGTGCCCTGAGCCTCAGAGTCTTTCTCCTCATTGCTAACCCTGCACCCTCACTCCAGAGTTTACCATGCTCAGTTACCCAGCTCCAGAGCCCCTGGGCTCTCCTGTCCTTGAGCTGGAGACCCAACCATTGCATTTCCTTTCTCTAATTTGTTGGAGCTTTTTCTTATAGTCCTCAATCCCCGTACTGTGCTGAGGTCTGCAGTTCTCTGCCTTTGTAACCCCAGTTTTTGGTCTTCAGAGCTCCAAACCAGGAGGGAGTGGCTGCTGCTGCCATCTCTGTGTGTGCTCACCTGTGTGTGCACTTACCAAATTTCCTCCATGGACTGCTATTACCACCAGCTGTAGAGGCAAAGCAATTTCTGGGCTGTTATTTAGCCACTCTCAGATGCTGCTGCTGCCACACACCAGGTTTCTCTCCTTTTTTCACCATTCCTTCCTCAGGGGGTGATCGAGACTGATGCCACTTGCTTTCCTTCCTGCACTTCAATGTTTCATTTCATTACTGCGTTGCCCCGAGAAAAAATTTGGTTTGCTTCCAGCTGGTGACACTGGTGATCCACAGCCCGTTGCTGAAGGTGGTATGAGTTGGGCCTCTCCTGCCCAGTTTCCACGGGGAGCTCTGAACCTTGCACCTGAGATAGGAGTTGTATTGCCCGATGTGTTTACCTACGGTGAGGGTGGATTATGCGTGGGCACAGAGCATGGGGCTGCCCAGCCTGTCTGCCCTGTGGCATTGCCTGCCTAGGACCTGGGGAAAGGACCCTGGCACCCACCATGGTGTCCCGTTGTGTACTGCAGTTTTGGCAGCATGCTGTTGGGATCCACAAAGCCTCTCTGCCTCCCTTTCCCTCTGGTACCTGGTGTACCACCTGCTTGGAAGGGGGAGATGCAGGGACAAGCAGGAGGAAGAAGTAGTCCAGAGGAGGATGTCCCGTTGTATCTGCTCCTCCCCATCTTCCAGAGTGAATCAGGAGGTGCTGTGATGGATTTTACCCTGTGGTCCGAGGCAAAGCTCCCATGTCCTTTCACAGGATAACACAAGCAGAGCCATGTTAGGGATGGAACAAACCTGCACTCCCAAGGATGGGCACGTACTCTTCTGTCACTGCAGTGTGGCAGCAGATCCCAGGCTGGCTGGCATGCAGTGAGGGGAGCTGTGGGCTAGAACAAACCAGAGTGTCAGCCAAGGGGACATGCAGCATCCAGTTCTTGCCATGGGATGGGAGAATCTTCCCTGCCTGTGCTGCCATGTGTCTGGGGGATGGCAGAATTCTGGATGCAGCAAAGGGGTCCCTGAGGGCAGGCTGAGCCTTGCAGGAAGAGTCTTCCCTGTCCATCAGAACGTTCAATGCCCCAGAGCATTTTTGTGCTCTTTTTGTGCTCTCAGTGGCTGTTCCTGGCTTGTCTTCTGTTCCATCTCTGTTGCATTCTCTTCCTGTCCCTCCTGGAGTGGGTGTCAGGACCCCAGAGATCAGCAGCCCTAATTTTTTTCTCCTCCAGTGGGCATCTGACCAGGATGTGTCTGTGCCTCATGGGATGGAGGTCAGGGCCTGGCTCTGGCAGTGCTGATTTTACCAACCAAAGCTTTCTGGTAGAGCTCTTAATCTGCTTTTGGGAGTTCATCACTCAGCCTATTTCTGGGTCCGGATCGTGGCATCTCCAGCTCAACTTGAAAGTGTCCTCAACAGGAGTCAGGCATAAACTCCAGGTTTGCAGTCAAAGGTTGGCAAAGCGTGTGCTGGTGAGCTGGCCCTGGCCCTGGAATTGCTTTCCTGATGGAAGCAAATCTGCATGGACCACCAGCCCGGCCTCATGCTCAGAGCTGTGGGGCAGTCAGTGGGTCCCTGCCCCGGGGTGCCACCTCTGCCTCTGCACCGGAGCAGTCGGTGGTTTCAGGGACAAGCAGGATGCCGGGAACTGGAGGCAGGAGTGCTGGGGGCCTGCTCCCTGGATACAGCAGGGCTTTCCCTGTTGCATGTACACTTTTACCTTCGTGAGTGTATTCAGCGAAAGGAAAAGAACAAGTTGTGTGAAGAGCCTCGTACAGTTTCCCATCGCTTCCCCAAAGCCTTGAGAGAATTCTGCTGCTGGGAAGGTGCGTGGCTGAGCCCAGGCTCACCGGCCGTGCTGCACAGAGCCAGGGAAGCAGCTCCCATTTTGCAGCCAGTGGAGCCATTCACACAATCACCTTCTGTTAATTCTATCTGCAACATCAATTAAATTGTTTGTAGAAACTAATTGAATGTGGCTTAATCACACATCTTAATAGCTTTCCACGCTTTGAACTCGTTGTTAATTCCAGTAATAAAATGAAATGAGAGAACTGGCTGGGTAATTAGCGAGGAGGCTTGGGAAGAAATTGCTGTTTTATGGTGGGTAATAAAAGGCGAGCGCCAGTGACCGCTCGCTCCGGCAGGCAGCGGCGACCGCGGCAGTTGTGCTGAGTGAGGGAAAATCCTCCAGCCCCTCTGAGGGTCCCTGCCCGGAGCTGTCACCAGGTCTGCACCCAGCTGGGAGCAGCTTGGTGTGGTGTTTGCTTAGGCTGGTGGTCTCAGAGTCACCCAGCGTATGGATGGGGAGTGCCAAGGTTTGAGGCCAGGCTGCCCAGCCCCTGGGGGCATGTGAGGGTATGCTGCCCCCTGGCCCGGGTGTGCTGTGAGGGCAGAATGCCTGCGTGGGGGTCAGTGGAAAGAGAGGGGTTCAGGCCAAGGTGTGAAGGTGCCATTGGGAGACTATGACCCTTGCAAGTAGTCACCTGAGAGCACAGAGCATGGCCTGTGCAGCCCCTGTCACCTGCTTTTGGGTCCAGGATGGGAGGATTGTTGCTCTTAAACTGAGCTTGTTCATGTCTTTTATCTTCTTGGATGTGGAAGCAGACAGGGACCATCTCTGAGTTAATCTTTTTAGTGACCTCCCTATGAACCAGAGTAAACCCAAGCTCCCTGCAGCAGCCACAAGCTCACCCTGGACAGCTGTGGCTCCTCTCCTAATGGCGGTACAGGAGCCCAGGGATGGTGTCCTCACTTCCCTGTTTCTCCCTGAGCCTCGAGCTCCAGTGTCAGTCCCTGCTCCCTTGGGATCTGATCAGCAGTTCCCCTCTGTAACGTTGGTTGGGTCTTCCCCTTTTGAGGGCACAAGCTGGAGGAGGAGCTGGCTTCATCAGAGAGGGCAGGGGGAGAACCACAGTGCCCCATGGAGCAGGGGTTTGGGAGGCACAGGAAGGGACACAATGCTCGGGAGAGACTGGGAGTCTGCACCCTCACTCTGACTGAAAGCTGACATGCTCTTGGGAGACAGGGCAGAGTGATAGTTACAGTCTCCACATGGGGTTTTGGTTGTATAATAAATCGTCTACCAGAGGAAATGGTGGAAGCACCAGGTTTTGAATAATAGGAAGCTCTGCAGGTGAATGAGCAAGGGAGTTACCTTAGTTCTGTTGGTTTAGGTTTCTCTTACCTCAGCTGAGAGGGAATTTCTAGATATCCCATTGCTTATACTGTAATTATATTATATTATATTATAGTATATTATATTAAATGCTGTTGCAGTTCAGTGCTGAGATTAAACAAGGGATGATTGGGAGGAGGAACTGCTGGCCACCTGCGTGCCCTTTGGCTCCATCTGATCTCTGATCCCCAGCCGTGCTTTCCCAAATGGGTTTGTCCTGGCATCCAAGAGGGCTTAGTGCTGATTCTGAGGATGGGGAGCTGAGCGTGTGTGGCTGGGGCAGAGCTGATCCTCCCCTCTTCTGCCTCTGCTCCAGGACTACATGCAGAACGTCCATGGGAAGGAGATCGATCTGCTGAGAACTACGGTGAAGGTTCCGGGCAAGCGGCTCCCCAGGGCCACCACGGCGGCAGCGCCCAGCGCCAGCCCCAAAGCCAACGGGCTGGCCAAGGAGCGCAGCAGCTCGCAGCTGGCAGGAGGCACAGGTAAGAGCTGGTGTGCTGGCACAGAGCCAGCAGCTGTCCCTCCACAGTGCTGAGCTGAGAGCAGAACCCCTTCTGAAGTGTCTTGCTTTCATCGCCCTCGGGGAATCCCTTTGGTGGGCGTTAGCTTTTCTGTGCAGGTCCCAGGTAAGCTGCTCTTAGGATTTTGTGCTGCTTGGTGTCCAGAACAGAAGAATGTCAAAGAGTTTAACTGGCAGTGTGAACCCCTGAGGAGAGTGTTGAGACTGGTGAGGTGGTACATGAGAGGGTAGCTGCTGCTCCCTAAATGAAAGGAAATCCCAACTAGGGTGACTCTTGGTCCCTGGCAAGTTGTGTTGTTTCTTTCTGGTTTTGGGACCCTATTTCTTCCTCACTTTCCCCTTGAGAAATGGTGAAGATCTAGTTTGGGATTCAATGTGTGTGCACATTGAAGAGGAGCAGTTGCCCCAGAGTGTGGTGAGGTGAGGCAGGGAGACTGTCTGGCCTCTCACAGAGTTCCTGCCATGCTCCTCCTTGCTACTGCTGCCACGGGAGGGTCTCACCCTGCCTGGAGGACCTGTTAGACTTGGGGCCTTCCTGCCCACATTTCCCAGAGCCTTTACTGTGTCCCTGGGGCTGGTGTCATTGGTCAGGGTGGGCAGTTTCCACCTGCCTGCTTCCCATCTAGCTGTTGGCACAGTCTGGTACACAAATTATGGAAAACGCTCTGTTTGGGATGCTGAGGGAGTGCTGGTGGTGCTGCTGATCGCAGAAATCCTTCAGAATCTAGTACTGCCACTGACGGTGAGCTCAGGTGACACATCCCCATCTTGTTCATTCCTGCTCTGTGCCCCATGGCCGGGGTGCTGCTAGCACAGTGCCTCAGAGTGTCCCGGGGCTGAGGGGAGGTGGGATGCAGCTGGGTGAGTGTCAGGAGCTGGTGGAGTCCTTGGCATCACACACACACACACACACACAGAGGGAATGGGGCACAGTAACATCTCTGCTCACATGGTGCCAAGGAGGACACCACGAGCCCTCCCAAACCCAAACTGCTGTGTTTGTCAAGTCAGAAGTCATCTGTGGATAAACCATCTGTTCTGGCCAGGGCTGTGCAGTTCTGCCTGTTCCTTGCCACGGCTCTCCAGTGTACACTGATGCCCTTCCACCACCACCGCCACATACTCAGCATGGAGACAGTTCCTGATTCTAGACAGGGACACTTCTCTGCCTGCATGTCAGAAGTGCCTTGTCTGAGCTCTGACTTAGCAGAGGTATCAGAGCTGGGGGAAGGATTCAAACCACAGAAGAGCTTATGCTGATGTCAAACCAACTGCTCACTTAACCCCATATCCTGCTTCTCAGTCCTGGTGGGCTCACTGGAGCAGGTGGGGATGTGCCTGGATTACTGATCACTGCTGCTGGAAAACCAGTGCCAAGGAGCGAGTCCAGCATGAGACCCTTCAGTGTGGGCCTCAGAGCTGGAGCAGGCACAGTGCACGGGGGCTGGAATCAGAGCAGCTTACACAGGAGAGGAGATGCAGTTTCCTAGCAGGGGGGAAATGAATGTTGGAATAGTTTATCTGGAGAGCAGTTGGACTTAGCACTGCCTGAACCTTTAGAATGAGACCAGTTTTCTGTTGATGAGATGTGCTTTAGTCCAGCTTGTGGGTGTTGCTGGGCGTGTGTGTGTGCAGGGGGTGAGACCCTGTGGAACAGTGGTCGTTCCCATGTAGGGTCTGTGGCTTTGGGATCCCCTGTTGGCTGTCTGCCCTTGGGCCCTTGAACAGAGCAGTGCTGTGGGCTGCACTGTGGCTGTGTCCACGCGGGGCTCAACACTAGGGACAGCAGCTTTAAGCACATATGGTGTGTCCTGTCTTGGCTCAGGCTGTGTCTGCAGTGTCAGAAAGGTTTTTCTTCTGGTACACAATCATTAAAGGCTTTTTTGAGGAATTTTTTCATCTCTCTCTGATGCCCAATAGCAGTGGATGCAGTCACCAAGTGCACTGATGGGACACAAACCCTCTGAGGTGATGTGCTCTTATCCCTGTGCAATGCCCAGGGCTGGATTTGGGGTTGATGGAGAATCTGCCTGGCTTCACATTAGCAGTGACCTCACAGTTTTGCCACCTTTGGGACTGTGGATGAGGCTGTTACTGGATCCACTGGGCATCTCTCATCTGACACATATTTTGGGGACTGGAGAGGAAGCACTCCAAAGTTTGCAGTTCTTTGCTAGTTACAAGTTAATCTTCAGAGGACACGAACTTTGGAGACATGAGAAATTTGCTGTCTTGCCCCAGGAGCCTCTGGGCAAAACCAGGTGGCCAGTGGTTGGAATTCAAAGCAAGTGTCTGAGGTTCCTCTGTGACCTGAGCTCTGCAAAGGTCAGTGAGTGTGCTGGCTGATGTGCACTGCATACACAGTCCTTACCTGGGGCAAGGAAAGACCAGGGACATAGGGGGGAGAACCAGAAAAAAATAAAGTCTCACCTTGCCCTGTATGTGGATGAAATACATGGATGCAGTGCTCTGGTGAGGATTCAGAATAACTCCAAGTATAGACAGCTTCAAGATAAATACAGTAGGAATGAGGAAGGGACTTGTGTTTGTGAAACCAATGCGAGCTCAGTCATGATTGTGCCCCAGTACTTGAACCATTCAAGAAAGTAACTTTACTGTAGTTAAACTTAGGTTTATTTGGGGTTGCATGAGTTCCCATTGTCCAGAGGAGGCCACGGAGATGCTCCAAGGGCTGGAGCTCCTCTCCTATGGAGACAGGCTGAGAGAGCTGGAGGTGTTAACCTGGAGAAGAGGATGCTCCAGGGAAGACCTTAAAGCCCTTCCAGTGCCTAAAGCTGGAGAGGAACTTTGGACTAGGGCCTGGAGTGACAGGACAAGTGGGAAGGATGTTATGCTGAAGGAGGAGAGGTTTAGATTGGATATTAGGAAGTTCTTCCATGTGAGGGTGGTGAGGCCCTGGCACAGGTTGGCCAGAGAACTTGTGGCTGCCCCATCACTGGAAGTGTCCAAGGCCAGTTCAGACGTATCTTGGAGCACCCTGTCCTGGTAGAAGATGTCCCTGCCCCTGGCAGGGGATGGAACTACAGTTGCTGGGCTGGAGAGGACAGGAAAGGGTTGAGCAGATCTCCTGCCAGAGCTCACAGGTGCTGTGGCCTGAAGGCAGGTATTCACTAGAGGTGTGGCACTGCTGGATCAGGTGTCTCCTGCTGCTCCTCTTCCCCCTGGAATGTCACTTCTCTTGCCCTCTCCCTCATGGCCCCCCAGGTGCATCCTTGCTATGGTTCATCAGGTTCACCTACCCTTGTGCTGTACTGCATCACACGTTTCTGGCTCGAGGAGCAAGGGCAGCTCGTATCAAAGTGCAGTTGGGATGAAAAGGGACTTCAGTGAGGAAGGACAGGTGGTGGCACAACAGAGACACTGTCAGTCAGCACAAGGGTCTAGCCTCAGCCCAGCTGAGCCCTGGGTTCTTGCATCACAGAGGTTTGTAGGGAGCTGCTCCAAAGTGTTAGCAAAGGGGAGCCAGGCAGGGAGGTACTGGAACCATGACACCTGTGCAGGTTCGCACGTGGCACACACCGAGCACACCAGCTGGCACTGCCTCGCAGCTCAGTGATGCCAGAGGATGTCAGGAGCTGAACACCAGGAAGCCTGCCTTGGACTGGGAAGTGAAGAGAAGTGAAGGAAGAGGCTGCAGCAATGCTGAGATGGTTGTGGCTGCAGGCAGCCTTTGGAGGTGTTTCCAGCAGCAGAGATGGGACTGAAGGAAACAAACATGGAGGAACCAGAGCACAGAGTGAAATGAGCAGCTAAAGGGGAAAATTCTCCTCCACTCTGGGGGCCTCGTGGGGGATTCTCCTCAGCAAGAAGGACCAGGAGTCTCCCAAGGGATGTGCTGCCGAGTTGTGCAGGAGAGCAGGCGGCAGCCGTGTCCTCAGCGCAGGGGAGGCTGAGCAGACTCAGCACAGAGATGTGAACTCGAGCTCTGGATGGTTTTGGGTGGGGGCTGCTGCTGGTCAGGTCCCTTCAGCCCGAGGAACAGTCTGCATGGTCTGACTCGTGTGTCAGGGCCAGTGCCAGTGTGAGTCCTCTTCCTCCTCCTGCTTCTGCAGCATCACTCCCGCATCTCCTCCAGGGAGAGCATTTTCTAGAATGTGTGGTGGGAGGCACTGCTTGGGATGCAGGGCTTGGTTGATGCTCCTGCTTGCTCTGTGGTGACAAGGGCCCAGCTGTCTCTGGGCCAAGTTCTGTGTGCTGGCACCGACTCTTGGCTCCAGAGCACAGGCCAGGGAGCTCTCGGTGCACAGTGTGGCAGCGTGCCTGTCCCGGGCCTGTCCCGGGTGGTGGGAGGGAGCCTGTGCTGGCCTCAGCCCCTCCAAAGGTCGGGATGGCAGGAATGGTGCTGGGTCTCCGGCAGCTCGGGCTCTCTACTGGGCTCCTGCTGCCTCCTGCCAGCTCTGTCGTGGCCTCTGGGGCGGGTGGCCGGCAGCACTTGCACGAGGCAGGCTGGTGCAGAGAGTGGTGCCGGTGCTGGGGGGAGCACCGCGGTGGCAGTGCCCCCCCGCCAGGCCCGTGCCCCCTGATGCTCTGCCTCTGCAGAGTGAGGGATTGGCTCCCCCAGGCCGGGGTTGCTGAGCCTGCTGTGATCATGTCACGTCGGGCTCCGTCGATGTTAACATCTCATTATCTTTGTTACTGTAATTACATTATCCGCTGCTTTATGCAGAATTATTCTCCGAGGACTAATTGATGGATCCATGTTTAATTCATTAATCATTAGCATCAAATTCGACAATTACAGTGCACACTGATTGTGGAATTTCAAATGTAATGAGGGAAGAATTAACAAAGAAAAGGGAAAACCTGTTTCCCTGGCACACCGCTGCTCGCTGTGGGGGACAATGACATTGAGGGAAGAAGAGCAGTGAGAGCAGGGTGGTGCAGGTCATGGCAGACAGGAGGCTGGTGGATCATCTCCTGCCTTTCTCCTGGTTGTGGCTGCACAACAGATTCTTCAGGTCAGAGCAGGGTTTTAACCTCCTACGAAAGAACAGAAACTGGGGACTCAGGAGGGAAAGCTCAGCTCTTGCTTCTGAAACAAAGTCAGCTCGTGTCACCCTGCCCTGGCATGTGTCCAGGACATCCCAAGTTACACCTGTGCTCCACACTTTGCCGGGAAAGCTGGGTGGATTTTGTTGTCCCTGGGATTTGCCCCTAGTCCCGTGGCTGCTCTGTGTGTGGTACAGTGTGTGGCTCCACGGCTGCCACGTGTCGTTTGGTGCATTCTGCTCCAAGGCAGGATCCTGTCTGCTGTGCTCTTTATTGTGGTCCCTGTGAGCTGGGCAGCAGAATGAAAGCCAGAGCAGGGCCCCCAGTGCCTCCCCCTCAGCCTGAGGGACTGCTTGGGGCCGGGGTGGGGGCAGTGTCCATGCACAGCTGGTTCGGTGCCAGCTGTGGGGACACGCCCTCCCTGCCTCCCTCCTTCCAGCTGTGATTTCGGCTTGCTCACTTGGCTTTCTGTACAGCCTGACTGTAAAAGTCCAATGTTAGTCACTGCTGTTCAGCCAGGGGCCAGGGCAGGGGCTGGAAGTGGATGATCTTTGAGGTCACTTCCAACCCAGACTAGTCTGGGATTCTGTAACTGGGCCATGGGGATGCTGAGCTGAAAGGACAAGGGTGAGGGTCTGTCTATTTGTCTGTGTGGGACTCCTGCCCTTCCCAATAATATGTTAAAGGGTTGTTTGTAGTCTGCAGATGAAACTGAGATGAGAGATTTACTAAAATTTATCTGTAATTAATATTTTGCATCATGAATCATGTATAAAATACTGCAAATTCATATGTATATTATAAATATTATACATTCACCATTACAGTCATACAGTAACCTCTTACAAATGTTTATCTCCATGTCTGAAGGTGGAGGATGAATCCAAATGTGAGGCTTGAGCTGTTGGTTTAAAGTTTTGCCTTGAGTGGAAGCTAGAAATTATCAGGACTCGGTGGGAAGAGGAGGAGTGTGCTGGCAGCCAGGTGGGATGACACAAGGCAGGACAGGACCAGCAATCCTTGGTGCCTGGTTCTAGTGCTGGACAGAAGACTGGAGGGCTGAGATTCTGCTGGGTCAGCTCAAGGTTTTATTTGCTAGGATATGCTACAGTTAGGATGAATTTCATATTTCCAGGCATTGTAAGCTGATTATCTCAGCTGTTATTTCTTTCTAAAGAAGGAATACTGAGGCAAGAGAAGGTGAAGCCAAAAGAGTTAAAAGCATCTGCTCAGTCTGTGCCCCCAGTTTGGAGCCCAAGAACTGTTTTTTCTCTCAAGAATTTGGCCTTTTTTAGCCCTTTTCACCATTCTTGTCATTCAGAGCTCAGTCTGCCCCACATACTCAGAACAGGTTGTTAGAGGCTGGTTTGGGCAAGGGTTGGTATAAGTCACCTGAACAGTAGTTGTGGGGATTTTGCAGCAGTGGGTGGGTTGGATCCCATGTCCCCAAAGCAAATCCTCGGCCCTGAGGTCCTTCCAGTTGCAGACACTTGTGAGCTGTGGCTGCCCTATCGTGGAAGTGTCTAAGGCCAGGTTGGATAGGGCTTGGAGCGCCCTGGGCTCTTGGAGGAATCCCTGGCCCATTGCTGGGCGAGCCCTGTGCCCAGAGGAGATGTAGGATGTTGCCAGGTCTGTGCTCCATGCTGCTATTGTGGGGAGCCCCTGCAGCTCCAGCAGCCTGCAGTGCATTGTGCCTGCACACAGCCCCCGAGCCCCACAGCCCTGTCCTGCAGGGTGGCAGAGTGCCCGTGCTGTGCCCACCGTGCCACCAGCCCTGACTCTGCTCTCCCCCCGGCGTGGGCTGTCCCCTCCTTGTCCAGACCAGTGACAGAGTGAGGCCGTGTCCTGACAGCCTGACAGACACAGCTCCCTCGTGGTTCCTGCTCTTGGAACAGGCAGCTCCAGAGCCCCGCAGGCAGGGAGAGGTGCATGGAAGGGATGGGAGCACAAAGGGAGCTGCTGGTGCTTTCTCTCTCTGCACCCCAGCTCTCCCTGCCCTCCCCAGTGGAAAAGCAGAGACTGGTTTTCTCCACCCCAGCAGTATAATCACTAACTCTAACTAGAGATAATTACTGGGAGCTGATATACTTATTCCTTACCAGATTACTAAGGAGCTGTGCAGTGCAGGGCTGAGCAAGGAAAAGGCCTTGGAGAAAGGAAGGAAGAGAGGAGCACAGAGGGAGAAGCACAAGGGAACAGAGTGCTGTGGTGATCAGAACCCTGCCCAGGGCTGAACAAGGTGTCCAGGGCAGCCAGGAAGGCACTCAGGTGGGCATGGGGCAGAGAGCCAGGCCTGGGGGCTGCGGCTGTAGCTCTCAGCATCCTGAATTCTGGAACATCTGGCTCAGGGTGCCTTGCATGGGGCACCTGGAAAAGCTGCAAGGGTGTAATTAGTGGCCACCTGTGAAAATCTCAGTGTAAATAACTTGCCTGGTGCTGCCAGGGAGGGCTGGGCAGGAGGGGTGGCTGGTGTTCTCCAAGGTGGACTGAGAGCCTTCTCCAGCAAACCAAGCTGTCTCATCCATACAACCCAGGCTTGTGCTGCAGGAGGGAGAGGGTCCAGGGAGTGACTTGTTACAGGCCACAAAGTCTTTCTCTTTGCTGTCACACAGCCCCAGCTCATCCCTGACCACAGGCAGGTGAGTGCATCTGGACCTACCTCTGCCATCAGCACACTGGCCTTTGCCTGAGCTCTGCACTCTGCTCCTGGACAGGGAGGTGTCCCAGAGGAACATGGAAAAGCTCATCACTAACAGGCAAGGGACCATCCTGTTCTCCAAACAGAGCAGAGCTTGCTCCATCCCCAGGAATTTGTGCACCCCAGGAGGTTGTGCTGCTGCACACCAAGCAGCCTCTGTGGACAAAACAGGCAGGAATAGATAAAGCCTTGTATGAGTGAGTGGCTTTAGAAACCTCAGTTAAGTAGGAAAATACAATTCCAGCATCCCGAAATGGTCCTTTCCCAGTTGCACTTGAGAGCTGGGGGCAGGGGCTGTTCTTCATTGGTCACTGCAGTGCTGGTCCAGGTCCACACTCCTCAGCAAGCCCAGAAAGTTCTGGCTCTGCTTCCTTCCCTCCTGCAGTTCTGTCTCAGACCCAGGTTCCTGCTCCACCTGTGCATGCAAACAGAGATCCACATCAGTGCTGCCTGTCATGAGTGTCCCATCTCCCACGGCCACCACAGGGCTCTCGGGGTTCTGTTCTGGGGTGTGTTTTAGACAGCTTTACTTGCACATTTCCTGCAGCTTGTGATTCCAGGTTTCTGCAGGGACCATAAGTGACACCTCTGTTCATAGGAACCGACCAGGAGAGTGATACGGAGCACAGCCCATGCTTCCTTCATCCACTCCTGCTGCTCATTCCCAGCACCTTGGTTTTCTGAGTGCTTTCCTTGGATTCTTTGTAACGTGTTAGAGAGTAAATGACATTGATGTACTAAAATCACTGAAGGACGTGATCAAGTTGCACTAAAGCTTCTGTGGACTCTCTGAATTCTGGTTCCAAACAGCAGAGCAGATCCCAAGGAGAGCACCACTGTTCACCAAACTAAATTCACCCTATCACCAAACTTAATTCAGCAGTGCCTTACTAAAAGTAATCTGGGTGTATTGTTCAGGCAGAGTAAAATTCAGATCAGAAATAGAGTATTAAACACACACATGCACAGACACATGCACACAAAAATGTATCTGAGCCAATTTCACCAAGCTGGAAGCAATTATGTGCCAGATCTTTTGGGAGAAGGAATTTAAAGAGAGAAAAAAAAAAGCTAAGCATAATTAGGAGTTTTTAAAGAATATTTGACGGGATACCAGAAAGTTAAAAGGAAGGTTGTACTGCTTAAAAATATGTCAGTCTTGGTGGAGAGGAGACGTGAGCTGTTCACTCTCTGTCCCGGTCGTGAGGAGGGGCAGGGGCAGGCAGAGGGAGCTGGCTGCATGGCGCTGCTGTGCTTTGTGCAGCTCTATCTGTGCATGTATAAAAAGCGATAAAATTGACGGCAACGTGATAAAGCAGTGGGTAAGTGCTGAGCAGGAGCTGGAAACTGCAGCCAGCTGGAGGCTGGTGGCACTGGTGTGGCATGGCACAGCCAGCTGGAGCCGTGGCAGAGGCTCCCGCTGCCCTCAGTCCCACGCCAGCTCCCAGCCCAACATCCGCCACGAGTGATTAATGGTGAGCAGCCTTCGAAGTGACCCTCCTGGCTCCATGGGAAGTATTCCAGCTCCTTGCGTTCCCAGACTCACTGTGGCTGCAGCCACACAAAGGGCTGTGTCACCGTTGGCTCTGGGCTCACGGGGGGGCCGGGCGGCCTCATGCTGCCCCAGATCACACTCCATGCCCACCAGATCTCAGGAAGAAGTTAAACAACATTTGACAAATTATGGTGATGAAGAATTTAGGAACAAAGTCACTGATGAAGTAAGAGCACCAGCACAGCACAGCTGCTGGGGAGAACCCCCATCTCCTTCTCTGTGGGGACAGGAGTGTCCCAGCTGACGAGGACACCAGCACTGCTCACCCCATGGAGAGCTTCCCATCTTGGGGACATCTGCACAAGTTTGTCACTTCACCTCTGTTCCCTTCTCCCAGAGGTAAACCTCTCTTTCATCACTCTCACAGGTGCTTTACTTGGGAAAAACTCAGCTCCTGTGTCTCAGTTCCTGCTCCAGGTGCTGAGCACAGGGCAGCTCCCATGTCCCCCCTGGTGCTCTCTTTGTCTTGGTCTCTGCAGCCTGGTGTGGATGCGCAGCGAAGTCTCCTTCACCACCACTCCATGCCAAAGACTCATCTTTGCCCAGTGCTGGGTGAGCAGCCCAGTGCTGCTTCACCCTGTGACAGTTTTTCAGCCTGAGAGTCATGAGAACAGTCACTGGACATGTATCTCACCAAGTCCCTAATCCTCACCTATTACATGTTCCATGGGGCTTCCACAAAACATACAAATAAAAGTGATGGATTCAGTGCCAGGAGCTCATTTCCCAGCTCACCTTCCACCTTGGCTGGCACGGGAGCCTGCACTGCCATGGCTGCATGAGAGGATGCAGAACAGGAACCAGTGGAGTTGCAGTCAGTGAAAGGGGTTTTTTTTCAAGTTTATTAGGAACTAATGAATCCTAACCCCAGCATTCTTTCATATGGTATGGGAATGATAGAATGGTTAATAAGGAAAAAAAGTGAAGTGTTCAGTGAACATTTGTATTGGTGTTTGTGAAAAGGCAAGATGATGTATCTCAGCACAAAATGATGAATTCTTCATATTCCAGCTGTAATTAGGCAGCGAATTAAACAGCAGATAGGAGATGTGGACATGTTGGAATCAGCAAGGCTGAGTATTTAATTCAAGAATTGTAGAAGATGTGGTCAAAGTCTTCTCTATGAGTGGATGGTAACAGTCAATTTTAGGGTGGAGAGGACTTCCACAGGGCTCAGGTTAACAGATTAATGTGTCCACAGGTTGAGAGGAAAAATGATGGCCAGGAACTGCTCTTAGAATCACCTTGTACGAAGATTTGATGAGCTCAATCTATTTAGCTTATTGGAGAAAAGGTTAAGAGGTAATTTAAACACCATCTGTAAATACCTGTATAGGAACAGAAATTTGGTGAGAGAGCTCTTTATCAGATAAAACGTACCAGGATCCAGTGACAGTGGCAGAAGGAAGACAACTCATGCCAGAAATAGGGCCCAGATTTCAGCAGTGAAGGCAGTTAACCACTGGAACCACTACCCAGCATCACTGTGATCCCTCTGGCACTGGCAATATTCAAGTCAGGATCGGATTTTCTGACAGATCCGTCATTGTTCAGGCAGGAGTGGCAGAGGGGCAGACCTGTGATGTGACTTTGTGCTGTGCAGCAAAGCCTGGGCAGTCCAAGGGCTCCTTTGGCCACTCGCTGGCTCCAGGTCTGCCACTGCTCTTCCACAAATCTGCCTCTTCCTTGCAGAGCTCACCTTCCCTGGCCATGGAGCTGCTCCATGGGTAGACATGGGGTGCCTCAGCCGGCAGCGTGGGCTCTGTGTGGGGACTTGGTGCAGGCAGAGCTCAGGCTGGGGTCGGATGGAGTAGCTGCAGCTGCCCACAGTTCCTGGGCTGGCCATGTGCTCTCGGTGCAGGATTTGGGGGGCAGTGTCACTGAGGTGCCCATTCCCAGGCTTCTGCAGTCTGGTGGGTCCTGTAAGGCTCTCTGGGGGGCTGGTCGCCCTCTAAACCAGAGGTGAGTTGGTGTGTTGGCTGGAGAAGCATTGGCCATCCTGTGTGTCCTGGAGCTTTGGCTGGGGATGGGAAGTGTTGTGGCCAGCCCTCCTCATCCTGCTGCCACAGCCAGCCCAGGCTCTCAGTCATCCCAGAGACACTGGGACCCTGCAGAGCTTTTTTTCCTGGTGGTTCCTACCCTGCATGGCTCAGCTTTGATAGGAGCTGGGGTGTCACTTAGTTACTTAGCATGTGTAGATGTCCAAAACCAGGCTCTGCAAGGGCAGCGCTGAGAGAGGAGGGAGATTCCCTGTGTCAGAGCATCTGCAAGGCCCAGTGCAAGGCAGTGGCTCCTGCTGTGTGCAAGCTGGCAGATCCTGATGGCCCTGCTACGGAGCTGGGCTGGGAAACCTCGGTCGCCCACAGTTCGGATGAGTGACTCCACACAGACGTTCACTGTCAGCAGGGCTGGGAAGAACACTGGTCCATCTGTCACCCCAGAACATGCCCCACCATACCTGGGAACGCTATGGGTGCTCAGCTGGGTTGCCAGCTCCCAAGGAGAACACAGAGGTTGATGTCTTTCAAATGGCATGTCTGCATCCTGGGGCTCCTGGCTGGTAGGAGCCAGCCTGTGTTTTGGACTCGTGGGAATTGTTCAGGAGGAAGGACCCAACAATGTCCAGGTAACAGCATGCAGTGCTTCGTTTGGAAACCCAGCCTGACAGAGACTCCTGGCTCTGGACCTGCTCTGGGGCACAGGTGGCTCCGGGACCAGCAGCCACAGGAGCTCCCAGGATGACCACCTTCCTGCCAAGGCAGCTGCTGGCCCATTGGCATGGGGGGTGAGTTATGTCCTCCTCAGCAGGGGTTTCACAGGCAGGCAGCTCTACCAAGCTCCCTGGCTCTCACCTCCCTTCAAGAACCATTTCCAGGAGTGGTGGTTCCCCACTAGCTGGAGTTGTGTTCCAGTCCAGCTCAGGGTCCTGAGTAGCCATAGCTTTTGGGGAGGCTTTGAGCCATGTTCAGCTGCAGGCTCCAGCCAGGCCCTGGGGAGCCAGTGTGCTAAGGTGACTCACAATAATCCTGTTTTTTATTTGGAATAAATGATGACGACAACAAGTGGTTGAGGGACAGAGTGACTGATGACTCCTTGGGACACCGTTTGGCAGACAGTCCATAGCATTAACGTGCACCGTGCTGTTGGCCTCTGCAGTACCAGAGAAAACAGAGTTTGCCTCATGCCAGGGTGTCCTCACCCATTCTGGACCACCTCCATCACCATCTTGAGCCACATGCTGGCAGTCCCTCTGGTGCAGCAGCAGCATCCCTCGGCCTGTGAAGGAGCAGGGCTTGGCACTCCAGAGGAGAGACCTGTCCTGTACTTGGCCATAAACCCAGGCGGATCCCAAAAGTGCCCTCCAGCTGGTGCCTCTTTAAAATTCAGCATAGCCCATTCCCTGTGCCAGAGTTGGTTTCCTCCACACTCTAAGGGCCTGGTGGCATTATCCAGCATGTCGCCAGGAAACTTCACCAGACCTTGTGTTTTATTTTGCCAAATTGCTCTTGAAAATATTAAAGAGATCCTAAAAATATCCTCAAGTGACTCCGCAAGTTATCTCCTTCCCGGCTGGTGGTGCCCTTTTGGCTGACTCCTCTTTATCCTGTTCCCTGGGCAGCCACACTTCAGTGAAGAATTCCCAGTTTGCTCTGATCCAGGTGTTTCACCGAAGCATCTGGGCTGCCACATATCATGCCTGGGAAAAGGCCATTCTGGTTTTAGGTAATTTTCCATCCAGTGCCACATCATCAGTTGGGCTGTACTGTAAAGGCATCATGGAGCCATGTGAGTCTCTTTTGGGGGGATTGAGGAAACAGTGACTGGGAGAGGGACCTGAGGAACTGTCAGCAGTTTGGGATTCAGTTCCTGCTGGTGTTGGCTCAGAGGCAGGTAGTATTTACATGTCACCTATCACTTACCTGATATCCAGCAGCTGCCAGGGTCACTTCCAAAGAGATGCAATTCCTGAGAGCCCTGGTCTTGCTGGGACCACCCAGCAGCTCCCTCAGAGAAGCTGGAGTTACACAGCACGAGGTCTGTAAGCAGCAAGTGGCTGGGCTGTGAGGGACTTTCCCCACAACTGGATGACTCCTGGGTGAGCTTGGCGGTGTGGGGAGCTTGGAAGGGCTGCAGGGGCTGATGGAAGCCATTCCTTCTTCCAGAATGAAACATTGGCATTTGTGGTAGCCTGTGGTGCTCCTCAGAAGTGTGATGAAAGGGCATGTCCTAGTGGGCTGGGGCTCCTGACCTGGCTAGGTGGGGATGCAGGGAGTAGATCTGCACTCCCTAGGGCCCTGCAGGACCTTCCCCTCTGCAGGAGAAGCTTCTCTCAGGCCCTCTATTTCTGCTTTCCCTTCTTCACCTCCCTCTGCTCCGTGGCTGTGGCCATAACCAGGGCTGGGGGTGCTTGGCGCTGGCAGACACTGAGCTCTGAGCATCCCATCCCGTCCCGTCCCATCCCATCCCATCCCGTCCCGTCCTGTCCCATCCCATCCCATCCCATCCCATCCCATCNGAGAGCAGCGTTGTCCCTGCTCCAGCAGCAGCAGGCTCCCTCCCACAAGGAGGCAGAGAGGAGATGGATGCAGCAGTCAGGAGCAGAGTGCCAGCTAATTACCCTTCCGAGTGTGTCTTGTAAATTAAGGGCTAATTAGAGGCAAAGTCAGTGTCATGGTTTTACACGTGTTTCTGTGGTGCTGAACAAGGGGAGGGAGGGGGAACATGCAGCAGCCAGGCTGGAGGCAGGCGGTGGTGGGGAGGATCTGCAAGGTCCTGGCAATTTGGTGTCAGGTCCTGGCAGCTTGGGGTGCAGGGCACCAGGGTCTGGCAGTTTGGGGTCAGGGTCCTGGCAGCTCGGGGTGCAGGGTGCTGTGTCCCAGCAAGCCCTCCATCAGCACTGCTGGCAGGTGGGATCTGCAGGCGAGGCTCACAGCGGGTCCCTGCACAATGCTGCAGGGAAAGGGGATTTTGATCCAGGATGAGTACGGGGAAGAGGAGGGTGAGAGGTACCTGCCGTGCTGGTGATGAGGGAGTGGTGGTGATGATGATGGTGGTGGTGATGGTGGGTGGCAGGCATGCCTGGTGCAGGGCTGGTGGCCACATCACCCCTCCGCTCAACACTTGCCTTTGGAGGGGGTATTTGGGCTGTTGAGCTGTCCCATCAGGCACTTGGCAGCCCTGGATATGCTTGGGCACATCTGAATAGTATCCCTTGGGTTTTCATGGAAACAGCAGGGGCAGAAACTAACATTTATGTACAAACTCTGGGGCTTCACATGGGATTCTGTTGGGCTCTGCTCTTTTTAGAGGGTGGCCGAGCACAGGGATAGGTTGCCCAGGGAGGTTATGCTATCTCCCTCCTTAGAGATACTCCAAACTCAGCAGAAACAGTCCAGGGCCACTGGCTCTGGGGGGCCCTGCTTGAGCTGGGCTGTGCAGGATGATGCCAGAGCTCCCTTCCACCTCAGCCATGCTGGGATCCATGAGAGCCAAGTGAATCTGGTTTCACACAGGAAGACAGGAGAGCTGTCCTGGCTGTAGCAGCTCCCACAGGGGACCTGCTTTCACAGGTGTCCATTTGCTTCCATGGAAGGCTCCCACTTGTACCAGTCCCAATGGCTCTGTTCCTCACAGCCCAGCTTCGTCACGACTGCAGAGGGATCTGTTCAGCAGGGCTGGAGCTGTGGGTGTGCAGCATCTGGAGCTGTTCTGTGGTCCTGCCCTGGGCCATGGCCAGGTGGCTGCAGTGAGAGTCCCAGCTCAGTGTCTGTGCCTCCAGGCAGGGAAGAAGGAGATGTAGCTTTGGAGTAGGGACGGGGCCCCTTCTCTCACCCCTGAGCTTCCAGAGCACTTGCTCTGCAGTGGCTGGAGCAGAATGGCCTGAGGGGAGTGTGGGAGAGGGCTGGTGGTGGGCAGGTGCAGTGGGATCCCTCGGGCCAGTGTCCTCCTCCATGGCAGATTCCCTGCAGACTGAACAGGAGGATGTGTGCTCCCTGTCAGAACCATTTTGTTTGCTATTCTGGACATTTTGAGTACTCCTGTAATCCAGAAACGCTTGGTCCATTTTGCATCACTGAGTGAACTTGTCCTCTGTGACAGCCTCTAATCCCAAAACCACTCCTCTCTTGGGGGTTCAGGTTCCTGGGCTTAGCCGCAGCAGTTTTGAGCTGGTGGGAAAAGGAACTTCCACCTGCCATCCCCACCTTACAGACATCTGTTCCCCTGCTTGTTCCTTTGACACCCTCCATGTGATTTCACGCTCTCTCCCAGTGCCCCAGCATGGCTGGATTTCCTGCCAGAGACACACAAGAAAATGAAGTTGAGAGATGAAAGTGGGTGTGCTGGCTGTGGGGTGGGTTTGGGCTTGCCCAGGTGCCAGAGGCTGTAGTGAAAATCATGACCATGAACTCCAGCTGGGGGGAAGCTGCGTGCCAGAATCCCCAGCTGTGCATCCTGGGGTGCTATGCTGAAACCCACTAAGCTGGGGGTCCCTCTTGGATGTGGAATGTGCCGGGCTCTTCTCTCAGCATCCCTTGGGAGAGGAGAGCCAGAGAGAGCCTGTCCTCACAGGTACGGGACAGCCTTGCCTTCTCCCACCATGCTTCCAGGCAGCAGTCAGTCCGAGCTTAGTTTGTCTTGTCTTGCAGGTGCTCCCCACTCGACCAGCAGCACCTCCCTGCACTCCGAGCGCTCCATCAGTGGCATCAACCTCGTGGGCTTCAGCTCCAAGCCGGACGGGATGCACCAGCGCTCCTACTCTGTCTCCAGTGCAGACCAGTGGAACGAGGCTGTGGCGATCCCTGGCAGCTGCCCCAACCCCTGTGAGTAGCCCTCCTGGCCCTTCTCCCCTCAGCCACGGCAGGTAGGGGGGCTCATTTCAGCAGTGGGGCAGTTCTGAGCTCTGCCCTGTGGTTGTGAGCCCAGAGTTTGCTCGTGAGTGTCAGACACAGCCTCTGGGCCTCGTTGGGGCTGTCCCCCTTAGTGAGGGTCAGCTGGCAGTGTCCCAGCCAGGGAAGATGCTGTCCTGCAAGGCATGGAGAAGCTTCAGCCAAGGGACGTTGTTCTGCAGCAGGATGGCTCCAAGCCCTCTGCTCTAACCTTGCTCTGAGCTCTCTGTGCTGGGGTACCACTGCTTTCCCCCGTCACTGCACCTTGTCGGCACCTCCAACTCCCAGATTTCGGGGCAGTTGAAGGAATAGGAGTGATTCCTGTCTCTGGAGCACACACTGAGCACGGCCCGCCCCCTCCCCCCACGCTCACTCGCTCTCAGTGATGTTTCAGGACAGTTGAGTGAATTAAAATAATTCATACATTTCCCAACGTAGCCACTTTGCCGAATTGGAAAATAAATGCTTTTGTGCTGCATTCATCACTCCTTCGTTCCTGGCTCTGCCGCCGCACTAAAAAAGCAGTTAAATGCACATCAAGAGTGGAGGAGCCATTTCCATGCCTGCTCGCCCCTTGTAGTTCTCATTAGCGCGGCAGCCGCCCCCCCGCCCGCTCCCAGGGGCTTTCGCAGTTTAAAGGAGCCTCTTTATGATCATTACCGGAGTCCGACTGTGCGGGCGCCATTTGCAGCTGAGGAGGCTCCTCATTTGTAACTGTGAAAAACTATCAATTTCAGCGCGCCTGATGCAGCGGCTCCATCATTGGCCCCATCAGCTCCCTGCTGGAAGCGAATTAATCAGACTGTTACTGCTGATGGGGCAGCGCGGGCGAGGGGAGCGGAAGGGCGCAGCGCTGAGCGGGGATGTGCCGGCAGCCCCCTCGCCTTGGACACGGGGGCAGCGGGGCAGCCCAGCCGGAGGGAGGGCAGCGCCAGGGGGGACTGGACACGGGCGTGTGTGCCGGTCCCCGTGCCGGGAGAGGGTCCCGACGCAGGCAGCTCCTTGGCTGGCCCGCGGGAGCCGCGAGTGCAGGCAGCGGGAGCTCCGAGCCCTGGCGTGCGCAGCAGCAGGGCTCATGCCTTGGCGAGGATCGGTTTTGTGGCATGATCACGCTGCAGAGCAGCTCCTTGCCCCAGTTCCCTCCTGCCCCAGGAGCTGTCATGGTGATGCCAGGTCTCATCTTTCCTCCCAGCAGCCCCTCTGCCGAGCTGGGGGCTGGTGCAGCCGTGCTGTGTGTCGCTCTGCCCTGCCCTTCTTCCCTGGGTGGCACAGGAGAGCAAGCCAGCCCGTGCCCCCCATGCCTCTGTCACCTGTCCTTCTGCCGCTTGTCCTTCTGCTCTCCATCCCTCTGCTCCCTGTCCTTCTGTTCCTGTCCATGGAGGAGCTGTCCGTGCTCCCAGCACCTGGACCAATCTCCCTCTTCCATGCACAGTAACTGAAGACTGTCAAATGAGAGCTGATCTGCATGGTCTGTTGTAGCAGGAAAAGGAATAATGTTTTTAAACTAAAAGAGGGTGTGTTAGATATAAGGAAGAGGTGTTTTATTGAGAGGGCGGTGAGGCAACAGGGAAGCTGTGGTTGCCCCATCCCTAGAAGTGTTCATGGCCATGTTGGATGGGGCTTGGAGCAGCCTGGGATGGTGCAAGGTGTCCCTGCCCAGGACAGGAGGTGGGACTGGATGAGCTTTGGTCCCTTCCAACCCAAACCATTCTGTGATTCTGTGCTGCTGCTCCTGCCAGTGATGTGGAGGGGTGAGATGTCAGCTCAGTGCTCTCTGTTTGTCCTGTGTGCTGGTGGCTGTTCATCCACTCCAGTCCCACCACACTGTGCCAGACCCCAAGCCCTGTGTCAGTGCTCCACAGACTCGGCACAGGGCCAGCTGCTCTGGGGGGCCTGCAGCACACCATGGGCCACTTGCCTGGGGGTGCCAGGCAGTTCCCAGGACTGCCTCCCTGCTCTGTGTCCCTCATAGCCACAGCTGACAGAAGTGGATTCTCAGTGTCATGAGGGAGGGGGCACTTGTTGGGTGGGCAGCTGTTTCCACATGGCAGGGTGTGCTGAGCTGAGCAGCACAACCACCCCTCCATCAAGGAGCTGAGCTGAGTGTGGTGTCCTGCACCACACCTGAACCCCAGTTCTGCCAGAGTCCAGGCTCTCTGCTGTGTTTCCAGCTCTGCATGGCAGGGCAGGTGAGGAATTTTCCTGTGCTCAGAGCTGTTTTTGGGCACATGCCAAGGCTGTAGGCTGCCATCCCAGCTCCTGGGGACAGGCTGGCTGCTCTGGTTGTGCCCTGGAGAGTACATGGAAGAGCAGTGGGATGGGGCTGTACAGTCATATAAAGGTGCTCCAGCACATTCTATATCTGTGTCTTATGCAGGAGCTCTGCAGCCCACCTGTAGGGTCCCAGGGTCCCCACTAAGGCTGACTGGTTTGGAGAAGGGCCCAGGAAGTCCCAGGTGTGCCTGTGAAAGGTGCCCTTTGTGAGATGGGGCTCCATGACGTCCATGGGTGGGTCAGAGGGTTTCAGTTGTCCTACTGGGGAAGGGGAGAGTGAGCAATGCCTGATCTAGCAGAGGCAGTGTGTTCCATGTGCTGCCCCCACCCCATTGCCATCCTGTCCCCATGGCCCTGGAAGTCCCCAGCCCTGGTGTTGGCTGCTGGGCAGTAAGGGCAGGGATGTGAGTGATGATCCCTCGGGAGCTGCCAGGCTCACAGCAGGCCACAGGAAGGGGAGTGCAGAAATGTGTGACCCCTCTCACTGAGCCTGGAACAGGGCAGGGTGTGGGATTTAGCCTAGGGAGCATCCTGGTGATCAGGTGGGCAGCAGAGGGAGGATGGAGGCACCATGTGTAGCCACTGATGAGAAAGTTCAGGTCCCCTGTGACATATGGCTGGGAGCTGAAGGTGCTTCACACCTGCTCTAAGCACGGTCCTGTAGCAGGATCAGTAATTTATATTTCTAAAACTAGAGTCTGATTTTATTAGATTTATCTCTCTTAATTGTCAAGGGTGAGCTATTTCCCCGTGGATAAATAGCAGCAGAAACACCCTACTAGTGTGTGTCAGTGCAGGAGAAACCAGAATTGGGAGAGCTCCAGTGCTGCAACCTCTCTCAGCTGTTTGAGGGGGACACCAGCTGCACCTCGATCCCTGTCTGGGGCAGCTCCTGGCTCTCTGCCCCTCCGTGCCCTTCTCCACCCCAACTGTTGGTGTTCGTCAAGACAGACCAAGCCCCAAAAACCAGTCTGACCAAACCAGGATGAACCAAGGAAGCAGAGGACAGGCTGGGGTGGGAGAAAGACTTGGCAGGTTCATGCCATCCTGCTGCTGGAGCTGCTGCCCTTGTGCAATGCTGTGATTCCTTTCTTAACTCCACGTGCCACAGAACATGGAAATGGGAAGTCAGGACTTGGTGGGAGACACTGGACTGTGGCAGAGAGGACAGCAAGCTGCCTGGGGCAGAGGTCCTGGCATGGAGCTGCCATCTATGCCCTCAGGGTGGGTGGACACTGGAGAGGCAGGACTGGATTTAGGAGAGGGTTAACAGTGCAGCGAGGGCTCCTGCGCCTCGTTGCCTTCCCCGGAGTCTGCATTTTTATGCTGATTGGAAGCCTGCGCTGTGTGTGCTGCTGAAATTGAATGTCAGGCTTTTGATTTTGTTGCTGGTCTCTAATGAAATTTGACATTTAATGGTGAGTGCAGCGGCAGCGTGTGTGTGTGTGATCGGAGCTTGATTAGCGCACTCTAATTGACAGTAATTAGGCAGCTCCCTGATTGTTTCTAATTCTGCTATTAATTGTAAGGAACAGTATGATTGAGGATAAATTTGGTGCGTTGCTGCTGGGGATGCAGCTTCTTCAGCTCCGTATCGGAAGCCTATTGAGCCCATCATGCTCAGGTTCCTGAGTGTGGCAACCCCAGTCACCTCGTCTGGCAGAGCAGTGCTGGGAGGGCAATGCTTCTGCAGAGGCTCTGCAGGTCCTGGGGCCTGCCTCTGCCCCATCGAGGCTGAGATCACCTTCTGGGCCTGTCCTTTCCCAAAACGCTTGTCCAGCCCTGTGGGGACACTGCCCTATGAGGGAGCTGCTTGCCCAGGGACACACGTTTGGGGGTGGGACATGAGGCTGCTCTGGAGGTTCTGTGTCCGTGCCAGGGCTGTCCCTGTGGGGTCATTCTGGCTGGATCCCAGTGCAGAGCAGGTCCAGCCCTGAGCTGGAGTGGGTATGGGAGCAGCCCTGTGCCACGAAGCTGAGCAGGTCCTGCCCTGTCTCATGGGGTCGTGCAGGTCGAGCCAAGTACTGGGGCTGGCTCCAGAACACTTGGGTGTCCCTGGAAAGAGGAGACTGTCACTGTCCCACTGTACATGACTTGCCTTATTTTTGTCCCCAGCTAATGGTACTGCCGACTCACTCAGCTCCAGCCCAAACATTTCCAGTGCTGCCAGCCCGAAGCTGGAGCCACCTCCATCACCACATGCCAACAGGAAAAAGCATCGCAGGAAAAAGAGCACAGGGACAACTCGGCTCGATGGCCCCAGCACGGCAGCAGAAGGTAGGAAGGGTCTGCCTGGGGGCACCCAAGGGTCCTGCGGGGCTCGCTGGGTCCCTGGGGCTTGGAGTGCTCCTCATGCAGGGCTCAGTGGTGACCTGGGGCTCAGAGCACTCTTTGTCCCAGTAGCTTGGGCTGAGGCAGGAAGGAGCAACCAGCCCCTCTGATCTGCCTTTCCCTCCATTTCCCACATGCTGTGCAGAACCACCATCGTGCCTGTGCCTGCGCAGACAGTCACTGGTAATTAAAATTGCTAGCTCTAGTGGCAGACCTGAGAGCACACCATATGGTTAAGGTGTGCTCTCAGACACTTTCCACCACAAGGACCTATTTCCATTGACTTGTAAATTGGCCAGACTTTCATAATTTACAAGATCTGTGCTGGACACCTGCCTCAAGCCAAGGGTCTTTTGGAAAATCTAGTCTACTTCAGGAGACCAGCTGAAGGCATGTGCATTGCTTTCTCAATGCTAAGAGTACTGATGGTTTTTGTGTTGAGAAATTCTGGTGTCTGTGGGTGCTGAAGAGGGACCCAAAGCTTGTCAGGGAGGCTGCAAGGCATGGGGAAGCATTCTGCTGGGAAAAGACATTAAATTTATACAGGTAGAGATGAGCCTGGCAGCCATGTTCTCCAAAGCCTGCACCTGTGGTTAGCCACTGGAAAAAGTGAGATTTGACTTTGTTCTTGGTCATCCTGTCCCACAGCACTCAATAAGCTTCTGTAGTGAACTAAAGTAAAGATGTAATTCAGAGGGGAGGAGGGTTCAGTACAAGTGTTTGAAGCTAACAATTGCTGCAAAACAAACCAGGAAATACTAGTCTGTACCTGAAGGTTCTGCAGCTGTCCTGGCACCTTGCTCCAAATCATGTGTCTGCCTGCAGTCCAGCAGCCCAGGTGTCCCATAGCAGAACAGCTCAAGTTCTTGTTCTTGGAATCATTGCTTTGATGATGTGCAGAGCTGGGCAGCTCTGTTGTTCCTTTTTTGCTGTTGTAGCTGTCTGCATCTGAAATGCACCAAGTCTAAGGTGGGTGTCCCCTCTGTAGTGGTTGATTGAGGAACCTTGAGCATTGTTTGAGTCTGTCAAACTGGAGTCCCATGGATAGCAAGAAATGTGGCCTGTAGTTGCACTTTGTTCTTAGCTCTGTGTGTACGTTGCCTCCTCAGACCCATTGTTGCCCTTCCCAAATTGGTTTGCAGCTCTCAGCCCAGTGCTTGGCAAAAGGAGGGGCTCATTCTCTGTATGAATAGTGGGATAGTGAAGGAGGGGATGATTTTGCAACCCCACGCATAAGAGTGAGAAAACACGTGCTGAAGAAGTGTGTCCCATCCTATAAATAAAACGCTAAGAAAGAGTTAAAAAGGAGGTCCCAAAGCTGACCTCGGTGTGATTATTTGGTTTATGACATGGACATGAGAGCCCTCAGTTGACCACAGACCAAGAAGCACAGGACTGATGTGTCAGTGCTTGCAGAGGAGGTCTGGTCCTGCAGCTGCTCAGCACAGCTGACAGAGTGTGAGAGGTGCAGATGCTGGGACCTCACGTTACACAGAATGTAATGCAATTTCGTAGTGGAAAAGGTAATTGAATGTGGGAACACTTAGGAAGCAGTAATACAGACTAACCACTGCCTGAAGTCTTAAAATTTGATTAGTTCCTTTTCAACAACACATGTGTGCTTGGCAGAATTCCCAGCCCTCTGCTCCCAGAAGCACAGGCTGGAGGGCTTTCACCCTCCTCCCTGTGTGCCCAGGACAGGAGTCTTTGAGCAATCCCAGTTTTTCCATCATTTCATAGGGGTGTTTTTCCAGACTCATGCTCACTCTTTCTGTCCTTCCTGGTTTGGCAGCATCCCTGGAAGGTGGAGTAATGGTGGTGGAGGCGTGTGGCAAGCATGAGGGCATCGGAGTATTTCTGTTGTTTCCTGCACTGGTCCTTGGTTGTGGTGGTGAGCTGGGCAGAGGTCTGTCTTACCTGAAGTGTTACCCAGGCCCTGCCTCAGGTTGATATGGTTAATTTAAAGCCCTATCAGGTGTTGTAGCAATGTAACTTTCCTACAATGTTCACTCTTTGGCATTTATCAACACAAAACTTCATTTGCCAGTGAAGCGTCAGTTACCAAACTTCACCTGTCACTGCACAGACCTTGCACACTGTGGATCCTCCTGCTGCCAGAGCCTCTGGCACCAGTACCAGAAGCAGGAGGAATCCCTGCTCTGTGATCTGCAGGGCTGCTGGTGCCACAGTGCATGGCAGCAGGGCCTGAGCTGCTCTGGTGTTGCAGTGGGAAGGAGCAGTACGAGCACCATGTGAGGGATGAGGAGAGCATGGCAGGCACACAGGCAGCCCATCCTCCCTGTCTCCAGTGTGAATCCAGACTTTCCAAGCTCCTGAGTCCTTCTCCAGTGGGTGAATGGGTGCAACACCTGCTGGGTCAGTGCTGTGGTTGGGCAGCTGCTCCCAGACCTGTGCTGGGGCACAGTGTTGCCCTGGGCTGCTGCATGGTGGGTTTCTGGCTTTTGGTCAGGTATTGACAAACTGAACTTGCATTTATTTTTTAAAGTAATCTAGTATATTGGAAAATTGATCCAATTGCAAAATCGGAGTTCCAGAGGCTGGGTCAGTTCTGTCATACTCCTGGCTTGCCCTGCATGAACAGGACCTGCTGCTGTGGGCAGTGTCCATGCCAGCAGAACCATGCTCTGAGTCCATGGGAGCAGCCACTGTTGCTGCACTTAGAGCTTCCCAGCTTGGCTCCTGTTGTAGCCAGTTCCAGCAGCAATGAGCTGTGTGCCCCTTTTTGGCATGAAGGGGATATCCTGCTCAAGAGAGGACCGTGTGCATCCCCGTCCTCAGTATGAATTATGGAGCTGGGTCACACACACCTTTTCATGCAGATGATCCCCTGCCTGCCATGTGCCTGCTGCACGGCTCCTGCTCGTGGTACCTTTGTGAGTGACTTGGTTGGCCTCTCTCCTGCTCCAAGAAGTGATGCAGCTCTGGACACTGCAGCAGCTCATCACCAGGCCCAGCAGGCCAGGGCACAGGCAGAGGAGCGAGTGACTCTGGGACTGGTGTTCAGGTGGCCACCCACGATGGGTTGCTGTCCTGCGTGACAAGTGGAGACTGGCAACAAGTATCAGGAGGTGCTGAGCCTCCACATAAGGTCCCATCCCGATGTCTGAATGGTCCAACTGGGAACCCTGGGCTGAGCATTGCCCCACACCATGGGCATGGCCGATGGTTTGTGTTATGGACTGGTGTCTGTAAGTATCACTGATTCTCCCTTGAATCTTTTTTAGCTGCTTTTGAACAGTTAGAACAGTATTTTTCAGATCAGGGTAATTTAAGTTTTTTTGCTTTCTCATAGTCAACATGGTGAAAGTGTGAAATCACCGCGCCAGGAGCGGGGCTGCCCGGCCCTGTGGCAGAGCTGCCATCCCTTGTGGCTGAGCTGCTGTCCCCACATGGTGCTCACCCCTCTGTGGAGGGTTCACTGTCCTGGCAGGAGCATGGGGACAGCCCAGTGAGGAGCTACACTTTCCATTAGCTCATGTCAGTGTGGCTGTGCCAGTGTGGGGAGCACTGTGGAGAGACACCCCCCCAAAACTTCTTACCCACCAGGAGCTGCATGGGGCTGGGCAGGGTGTCAGGCTCAGCCCCTGTCACAGCATCCCTGCGGGCAGGATTGGCCCTGGGGGTATGAGAGGGAGCAGGTTTGGGCTGTGCTCAGGCTCCCTGCACCTGCCTGCACCCACCCCATGCCCGTGAGCTAGGCACGAGCAACTCAGGTTAGCATCCTGGGAAAGTTGGTGAGGTCTGGGGATAAATTGCCATCAGTTTATCTCATTTAGGAGGTAATCAGAGCCAGGGACGTGCAGAGCAATTGAATCTTAGTTGTTCTGAAGTATCATAAATCAAACGAGCTGTTGCTTTTTTACATGGGCTCATGTTAAAGAGAGCTCAGTGTCAGGCTGCCAGGGAGCATCCGCAAACCATGGCAGGCGTGGGATTGGGCTGCCGGAGATGTCACCAAACTGGGAGTGCAGCTCAGGCTGTCAGGGAGCACCCACAGGCTGGCAAACGCGTGTCAGGCTGTCAGGGGACGAAGATGCTCGTCCTCATGATGGAGGCGCAGTGTCATCCTGCGAGGACCATCAGGAAAGTCTGCTCTTGTCAGAACCCAGCAAAGCTCTGTGGCCAGGAGTGCCCTGTCCTGCCTTGGAGCTGCCTGCAGCCCCCCTGCAGCCACACTCCCCTTTGCCTGGACCCTCAGCCCCCGTCCAGGCTGCCAGGAGGGCCAAAGAGCCACCAGACAGGGCTGGGGGCAGCAGCACCTTTGCGACGCTCCCTGCTCCAGTCTCCCCATGGCTGCCAGAGCTCCGGGGATAATGAACTTCTCATGTGCTTAAAGAGTGATGCAGGGTGCATGGCGAGAAGCTGACAGCCCCTTAATGTGCTTCTCAGTGGCGGCCAAACGACGCGGTTTTGTCTTTGTTTTTTAGTTTTAAAACCCACAGGAAATTGATGGCCAGTAAAGAGTTGTGTTGAGGCGATGTGCGTGATTAATGCCGACTGTCAGGGGCTGTCGAGGCCGATCGTGGCGAGCCAGGAGTGTGAGGCTGAGCTGTGCTCACCAGATTGCTGGGGATTCCAGCTGCTATCGCTCAGCTCCCGCCTGCCCCACACAGCTTGTGTCACCCGCATGCTTCCTTCCACCAAGCCTCTTAATTCAGTGCTAACAAGTCACTCCGGCTCATTATGGACCCTGGAGCTCCCTGCTCCATCCTGGCGGGAGGGAGGCAGCCTGGGCTGGGTATCTCTGTGGTTCAGCTGGTCCCCTGTCTCCATCAGCTCCCACCCCCTCAGTCTGTGGTTCCTGGGGGACCTGTGTTACCCCTCTGAGAGACCCTCATGTGCTCACCCCTGACCCTGCCACAAGCCTCTGCTCACACCATGAAGCCTACACCGTCTGTGCCCTCCCTCCTGTGGTCCCTGCCCTGATGCCTGCACACATTCCCTGGCCCTTCTGCCCCCTCCCAGGCCTGCCCCCGCTGCGCACATGCTGCACCCCACATTGCATCGTCCCCACCACGTACACAGAAATGACACTCTTCAACCCTTACCTGACCCCCCTGCACACCCTTGTGTACCTGTGGTGTCCCTTGGGAGCACCTGCTCCTCCTGACCCACTGTGTCCTTCCCCACAAGCGCCACACACGTTTGGCACCCCACTGTACGCCCCCATTGTAGAGCTCAATGTGCCATCCAGGCTTGAGCCCCCGCTGCCCCCGCCCCTTGTCCCTGCTGGTGACATGCCAGCTCAGCCTGGGGCACTCGGGGCCCTGGGGGCACTGGGGCAGCAGGCGCTAGGGGGTCTCTGCAGCGCTGTTCCCGCTGCGCTCTCCTGGCGACTGTCCCCGCGGAGGGGCCTGTCCCCGTCGCACTAATACAGGTTGGGAATATTGGGTTTAATGATCTGCAAAATGAGGAGGTAGCGAGCTGACATTTACGAATGGTGCTGCATCCTTCTCTTCCCAGACGCCTGCTAATTTGTTGATATCCCAAACACCTCATAATGATGTGGTACAGTCGCAGCTTGCAAACAAGCATCCCGAGGCCAGGGGCTGCTGGCTGCCCTGCTCCAGGACCCTCCTCACAGGCTTGGCAGCCAGAGAGTGGAGCTGTGGGCCAGGGTCTCCCTGCCAGGACCTGCCCTGGTTCCTGCCGTGTGCCCCACATGCTGGAGGCATCCCCCCACCTCCTCCCTGTGTGACTACCCACTCTCCAGGACCTCTGCAGGCACTTCTACTACACCAGCACATAGCAGGAGAAGGGATGAGAGTGGGAGAAGGACAGCATGCAGGGAGAGGCTGGATGTGACTGGGAGATGGAGGTGGTGAGGAGCAGAGGTGACAGAGGAGACTCCTGCTTCAGGAGTGGGGCTCGGTGCCAGCTCGGCTTCCTATTTTACTGATATTGAGTGGAATCCTGCTCCTCTCTGCCGGACCTGCTGAGATGCAGGGAAGGTGTCCTACACTATCCTGCAACCATCTGCTCAGGAAGGAGGCAGCCTGTGCTGCTTGTGCTCTGGGAGTGCTGCCCCAACCTGTGTGGGGGCACCTCAGGTAAGGGTGAGGCATGGGGCCAGCCTGTCTCACTGCAGCTCCCGGGGGAACACACTGCCTGGGGTGACCTGCTGCCCCCCACAGAGAAGCAGAGTGTCCATGGGAAGGGAGGTGGGAAGTACTGCTCCCGTGGCTGCACGTCAGGGTCCCCACAGGAGGGTCTCTGGGCTGGACACCAACGCAGGGTGTAGCCAGAGCCCTTTGCAGAGTAGGACCAAGCTCTGCCCCAGCCTTTTGTTGAAGCTGAGGTGTTTTTATCTCCCTGGTGTACCCCTTCTGCTCAGAGCTGTGCTTCTCCCCACTCAGAGCATAGAGAGGGGACTTCCTATGAGGTATGAGGGCAATACTTTGTTGCTCCTCTTCTTTTTCCTCTCTGGCATCCCACAGGTGTCAGTGGGACACACCTTGAGCAGCAGATTCAAGCTCCCTTCCATCTTGGTGGGCAGTTCCTTGCCCTCCTGCTGTCCCTTTGGTCTGGCTCCCATCCAGACACACAGGATGTCTCCATTCCCTCGTTCTTGGCAGCCCCGTGGTGCTCCTCTGCTGCCTGGAGGATGCTGTCCCCCAAGGCTGGCGTGTTGGCATAGGGAGGGTGACTGCCCTGGGGCTGCTCATCTCACCACAGTCCCTCCCAGAGTCGTCATGGCTGCCAGTGGGGTCTGGGTGCCCTGTGGCACTGCTGTCCCAGCCATGCCCTCCCTAATTCTGATCCTGTTCAGAGCTCTCGTTCCTGGGCAGTGTTGGAAGTGGGGTCGTGGTGTTAACACCCATTAGCAGAGCCGGCTCACACCAAACTCTGCTCAGCAACTCTTCACGGAGCTCAGTCTTTAAAACATCATCAAAAAACCATCAAGAGAGAGAGAGGCAGCACATTCATTTCCACTGCCCACTAATTCTAATGGAGCTGCAGTAATGTGCTCCCACTGGCACACTGGGGCAGCCGCTGGGCTGGGGACCGGGCTCTTCCAGCTGGCCCCCGGGTAGCCACTCACTCAGAGGCAGCTGGGAAGGGCTCCCTGCTCCTGTAGGAGTGGCTTCTTCTGAAGTCTGAGCCCTGTCAAGTTGGAGCTGGCAAGCTCTGGGACTTCTCTGGCCTCTGAGAAGGAGCCCGTGCCCACATGTGGGGCAGGAGAGGGAGTTCTGCCAGTTCTGCTTCAGCAGAGGTAGTGTAAACTCTTCTGCTTATATCATCTGCTTGGTGCTACCCTTTCATCCAGCCAGAAATGGCCCTGCCACACTGGAAACCTGTACCTCTCCCCAGAAGAAGCTGAGAATGCGCAGTACTTTCCATAAAGCACCGACCTGAGTCTAATCCAACTTGGATGGGTGCCCTGAGAAGTTCAGGAACTGGTCCTAGAGCATCCCAGAAGGTGGGTCTGCACAGTGTTTGTAGCTGCTGCGGGTCCTTGATTCCCTTCCCAGCTCTGCTGATCCTCACATGTGCATCCAGGGGTGTGATCCCGCAGTGCCACACTCTTCTGTCCTAGTCATGCTGTGCTGGGGCGTCCAAGGAGATCCAGCCCCCTAGTGCCATCCTGCACTATGAGGTGGGGAATTTGCCTTAGTGCAGCAGAAAAGCTGTGGTCCTTTGTTAGCTCTTCCCGGGCTCCGAGAGCAACAGGCCCTTTGTTTGGCGTGAAGCTGGAATCCAGGAGGCACAAAGAAGGAAGGGAACAGAGGTCCTGCCGCTTGCCGAGCTGGCGCCAGGGCTTTGGTTGGACTGGGACTGCTCCCACGGCTGGGACTGGGAGGCCCCAGAGCTCTGGGATGTCCCTCAGCTGTGGCAGTAGGAAAGTCCATCCGAGTCGGGTTGGAGCCACAGAAATTTCTCTCCCAGAAGGAGGGAACCTCCTGCCCTGCTGTGACTGTCCTGAGCAGAGTGCTGGGAGCCACATGGAGCCCCCGCCCCAGCATGGTGCCTCAAGGAGCAGCCCACACCAGAGCCCTGGGCAGGCAGAGCAGGCATTTGCTTCCCTGGGAAGCATACCAGTGCAGGAAGGCTGGGGCTGGGATTCCTGCCTGCCTACTTGGGGAAGTGCTGGCCAAACAGGAAACAGGAACAAGGAGGATGGAGCCATGTGAGCCCACGGCAGGAATCCTCGCTGTGTCCTGTTGACCATGATGTCCAGAAGCAACTTGGCTGCAGGGAGGACTTAGAGTGCATCCAGTGATTCCCGAGTCCAGGCAGCTGACTTGGGCTCTGCAACACTGCAGCAGCAGCCACAGGTGGTTCAGACCAAGGAAGGGTGAGATCTGAGGAGAGCAGGGCCTGTTCTGATGTGTCAGGATCCCCCAAGAGCGCTGTCTGCAGATGCTCCCTCCAGCACCTGGGCAGCCTCTGCCCCAGGGAGCTACTGCTCACTCCTTCCTGGCTGGTAGTTCCTGTCCCCAGGCAGCCACCAGTGCTGTGGCTGTGGGGGGATGGTCCTGGCTCCCCTGCAGTCTGGAGGCTCCCTGCCTGTGCTGGGGTCTGGCAGCACTCACACAGGCTGCTGCCAGCAAGCAAAGGAGGCAATGCCTGTTAGCCTGGCTGTTGGCTGGTTATTTCCTCTCCCAGTATTCACAAGTCAGCAGCTGTATATTTTCCAAGAATCTTGTTCTTGAGCTGGAACTTGGTGTCTGTGGAGTCTCTCCTGCGGCTGAGAGCTGGAGGAAAGTGCTGAGCAAGTGGAATGTCCCAGTTATGCCCGTGCATCACAGAGAGGGGAGTCCTGCAGCGTGGCTACCTGCCCTCTCCCCTGCAGTCTCTCATCCTCCTGAGGGCTCAGGCTCTCATTCCAGCAGGACAGAGGCAAATGCAGATGCCTTTGCCCAGAGGAGGAGTCCCAGGCTGATTTAGGGTGAAATGAGTAAAAGAGCCTTGCCTTCCTGTCTGGGAAGGGAAAGCCATAACAAGCCCTCATGCTGGAGTGATTCCATCCTTGCCAGCCTCTGATGGTGTGGAGACCCAGCCCTGTGTTCCCACACCAGTTCACGAGCTCTGGTGATCTCCAGGCCTGCTACTTGTCGATGCAGGTGCTGGCCACAAGCCTGGGAGGAAGGGCTGTGCACTGCCACCATGCCCAGTGGACCTGGCTTTCCTAAGGTGACTTCCCAAGGCTGCACCGTGTTTTGGGGATGTTTGTGGACCCAGCCTGGCTCAGATGGGCCTGGGTGGGCCCACAGTAGCCAAGGGTGACCGTGCCCTTGGTGGGACCTGGCCAGGGACAGCCATTCACTGGGGGCTGTGGTAGCTCCTCAGTCCCTGCCTTTCTGCTGCTTCCCTCTGCAGTGAGGGGCTTCTGTGCTGCAAAGAAGTCAGGGAGAGGAGGGGACCTTCCTCAAACTCCTCCAGAGTCCCCTGCTCACCTCCCCACATCATTCCTGGAGTGCACAGACCCTGCCAGGCTTGAGGCCAGTGCAGCTCTGCCTTGATGTGCACCGGAGGCCCCTCGGCCTCTGTGCTGTCTCTGGAGCTGAGCAGTTGACTCCCTGCTTTTAATAGAGAGCTGGGAAGGCACATTATGGAGATGAGGGTGTTATTTGCATAACGCTAATTAGGTAATTACAAATCATTTTGCTATGAGCTGAAGCGTGTGCTGTGACATAACGTTTATTAGTCATTCCATTCAGGCCCCGCTTAGTTAAGTCATTTACTGCACTAACTACTGAAGTTGGCAATAAAAGGTAAATGCTGGTGCTGGGTGTGAGGCTGACATGACACCCCACGAACTGTGCCCGTGGGGGGCTGTGTGAGGCAGAGCCAGACTGGCAGGTGTTAGCAGGGCAGAACACCTTTTAAGCCTTGGTGAGGAGCTGCCTCTGAGCCCACCACACAGGCCCCTCTTGCCTCACCTCACTGCGTGTGCAGGGCCTGTGGCTCCAAAGGCACTCGGGGGCAGGCACTGAGCACTGGTGCTGGGGCTGTCTGCAGGCACCAGCTCAATGGAGGAGCTGATTTCACTGCCCCAGTGATTGGCAGCTTCCTCTGAGGATGGGACACAGGGCAGGGAGAGTGGGCACAAGGCAGTGGAGCTGTGTGGGGTGGAGGGAGGGAGAACTGGCACAGAGCTCTGATTCTTCTCTGCAGGCACATGCCTGTCCCAGCCTCCTGGGCTCTGCTGCTGCCTCGACCCTGCCATGTGGGGATGGCAGGGGCCTGCCAGGATCTGCCCCATGGCAGACCCCCCTCCTTCCCAGCCCCATGTCATGGCACACCTTTCTCTTCCAGAACCAGATGAACCATTTGAGTTCATTATCGTGTCACTGACGGGCCAGACGTGGCTCTTTGAAGCCTCAACGTCAGAGGAGAGGGAGCTCTGGGTGCAGGCCATTGAGAGCCAGATCCTGGCCAGCCTGCAGGGCTGTGAGAGCAGCAAAAACAAGGTAAGAGGCCTTGGCCAGCTTCTGTTCTGTCTTCTCTGCTATCTGCTTTGCCACATTCCTCCATGTCCCACACTTGCCTGTTTGTCCACACTGAATCCTGCCTTGATCCCTCTTCTCCCACTGAGAGTTCAGTCCTGTTCCTGGGACTATGCAGTTCCCCCCAGGTTTCGTGTCATCTCTTCCCTGCGTGGCTCTGGCCCCACGGAGTACTCTGCATCCCATGTGGGTGGATCCTGCATGGTTCACTCCCTCCCTGGACACCTCTGCCCTTTCTCCCCACTTTGGCCCACTGTCCCCTGCTCCTCTGGCACACACCTGGCCACTCCAGACCCTGCTGTCAGAGCCCCCATGCTTGCCAGCCTCATGGAGTGTGGTGTGGCACGCCAGGAGGGGTGCAGGATGCGTGGCAGGGTGGCTGGCCTGCAGTGAAGGGGGTCTTGTGGGCTCTTTCCAGGCTCGGCTGGGCAGCCAGGGCGACGCGCAGGCCATGCAGGCCGTCCGCACCGCACGTGGGAACAGCTTCTGCGTGGACTGCGATGCGCCGAGTAAGAGATGCTACACTGGGCGGGGGGCTCACCCAGGAGGGGAGGAGGGGAGCCACCCCAGGCACCCCCTCTCTCAGCCCAGAGAGACCTGCTCTGTGTGTCTGTCCTGTCCTCTCCTGCAGTGGGCCTGCTCCTCGGGGTTGGGGTACAGACGCACGTGCCACGCTGGCCCGTGACCCCTCACTGGCCATCCCGGGGTTCTGGCCTCTCTGTGCCCACCTCTGCCAGGGACACTGAACTGGGAAGGGCTCTGGTGGGCAGGTGTCTGCAAATACGAGTCTGAACCACAGGAGGCTGGCTGGTGAGTCTTGGCAGGTTATTAACTCTCCCCCACTGATCCTGCTGCCCTCAGATCCGGACTGGGCCAGTCTGAACCTGGGTGCTCTCATGTGCATCGAGTGCTCTGGGATCCATCGCAACCTGGGCACCCACCTGTCCCGTGTGCGCTCCCTGGACCTGGATGACTGGCCTAGCGAGCTTCTTATGGTCATGACGGCCATCGGCAACGCACTTGCAAACGCTGTCTGGGAGGGAATGGTGGAGGGGTACCCCAAGCCCACACCTGAGAGCAGTCGGTAAGGGAGGTGGTGAACCCCAGAGATGCTTCTTGCGAACCACACCAGGAGGGCTGGGGGACACTACAGGGGTTGGGAGCAGCCATTGAGGCACGCAGGATTTCTCAAGATGCTCCAATGTTGGGGGTCCTGCCTGCATGCAAGGCACTGGCCACCCTCTCCGGCCGTCCTGGTGGGGCAGTGGGGTTCCATGGTGGTCACATGCGGTGTGACTGAGAGCTGAAGCTGGCTGCAAAGCCGAAGGGGTTAACAGAGATGGCTTGGCAGCGTCGCGCAGGTCTCCAGGGTCTGTCCCTTTCAGGCCCTTGTCTGTCCCTATCGGAGGCACTCTGCTGTCACTCATCCCAACAAGAGCCCATTCTGCGGCTTATCAGCGGCTGAGCGCGGGTCAGGGGGCGGCGGCAGTGAGCATGCTCGGCGCGGGGCATTGATGGCCGCCCGCCAGATGCAGATGGATAGAATGGCAGCAGATAGCGGCGGGACGGCACACATCGATCCGCCGGCCCCGCCGCCCCGCCGGGACGGACGCGGACACAGCCTTTGTTTGCACCCGCCGAGACGGCGGCAGCGATAAGGTGCCTCCCGTGGCACTGGGCTGGCGTGTGCAGCACTAACCTTTTCCTGCCACTGGCCGCGGCCCTCACACAGGCACGGGATAGGGACGGTCCCTGTGCTGCCACAGCACGGGCACACGGCACTGGAGCGCGAAGGGCTCCAGCATGGAGGTGCATAGAGACAGGTGTGGGGTCTGGGTGCGAAATGCTGCTGCTGTACAGGCATGGATGTAAGCACACAGTGCCTGTAGGGAGCTGTGAGGAGGTGTGGTGAGTCAGGCAGAGTGGGGAGACAGAGCCCCAGTGGCAGCTGTGGGCACAGGGGCACGGCAGGGGCTATGCAGAACATACCTGGGTGTGACAGACGTTCACTGCTCACACGAGTACGTTCACGTGGCAGTGCTGATACTCGTGTCCTTTTGTGCATGGGGCCCAGGCAAGTTGTCTCAACTGTGACAGTGACAATATCCTGTCTGGCAGGGAGGAGAAGGAGCGCTGGATCCGGGCTAAGTATGAGCAGAAGCTCTTTCTGGCCCCACTGCCCCAGTCTGACATCCCACTGGGGCAGCAGCTGCTGCGGGCTGTGGTGGAGGATGACCTGCGCCTTGTGGTGACACTCCTGGCCCATGGCACCAAGGAGGAAGTGAACGAGACCTACGGAGATGGAGACGGGCGCACAGCACTGCATCTCTCCTGCGCAATGGCCAATGTAGTCTTCACGCAGCTGCTCATCTGGGTAAGACAGAACCTGCAGCCTCCACTGCACTGCTTCTGGTGCTATCCTGGTGCTTCCCCACCTCCCTGCTTCCATGGGTTCCCCCATATGCCTACTGGCACTGACCTGCCCACCCTCCCAGCTCCCTCTTCCTGCCTTCCCCAGAGCCCCTCTGCTCCCTGCCACTCCCGTACCCCTGGGCACACGGTTCCCAAGTACCGCTGACCAGCTGCTTCTGTCCCGTGCAGTACGGAGTGGACGTGAAGAGCCGGGACGCTCGGGGCCTGAGCCCGCTGGCCTACGCCCGGCGAGCCGGCAGCCAGGAGTGCATCGACATCCTGCTGCAGCACGGCTGCCCCAGCGACAGCGCCGCCACACTGACCCCCAGCCTGCCCCGCCGCAACGCCAACGCCAACAACAATGCCTGTGCCGCGGCACCGCTCGAGTTCAGCGCCAGCGCCGGCACAGTCTAGCCCTGCACGGGCCCTCCAGCCCTGCTGGGGACCAGGGCCACAGAAGTGGCTCTGAGAGCAGCACAGATGGGCCCCCACGGTGCTCGCCCCCACCAGAACCCCTGTTCCAGCCAAGAGGAGGCTGGGAGCCAGCCATGAGCCAGCATCCTGCTCCTCTGCGCTGGTTCCAGCCACCTCTCACCATGCAGCTGTGCAGACCCAGTGCTGGCAGCTTGTGGAGGGGCTCCCACGTAATCGCTGGGGTGGCCCCAGTGCACCCCATTCTCGAGACCGGTACATGGATGCGGAGGCAATTTCTCCTGCCCCCCCATCACACACATCTGTAGATAAAGCAGAGGCTGGGGGCAGTTCAGGTGTGTAGCCCCCCCTGCACAGCAGTACCAGGTAGGCTGATGGCTGCACCTGCTCCCTCAGGCAGGTCAGTTTGGGCACTTCGCCCTGCTCTCCCTCCATGTTGGCCTTGCCACACCCCCCAATGCAGTGGTGAGGTGGGGGGCAGCAGGAGGTGCCTGTTTCTCCATTGCACCCCCATGCTGCTCTGCTCCCCGTGTGCTGATGCAAGGGTGGCATCTCCCCAGCGCAGCACCTGGACAAAGGCCTCCCCAGCCTCCCTAGTGACCTGGAGGGGGAAGAGGATGGTCACCTTGGGATCCCCAGCTCTGTCTGTCTGTCTGTCTGTAGAGTCACTGTCCTTCCAGGTTAAAGCGCCAAGCTCCAAGCCATACACAGTGTCTCCATCAGAGCCTCCCGCTGGCTCCTGCTGCTGCCCAGGTGGGGCTGGTCTCCAGCTGAGCAAGAGGAGAGGAGAGGAGCATCTCTTTTTGCATTGGGGTCAAGCCCCTAGCTGAATGCTGGAACCCCAAGGCTTTGGACACTGCTATGGAATGTCTCTGTCACTTGTGTATAAAATGTACATTGGAAATATTTATATGGACACTCTGTATATACAGTTTCTTTTCCATGAGTTGCCCTGTGTGTGTTATCTGCAGCCAAGGAGATAAAGGCCAATAAAGCAACCCACCTCCTGCCAGGCCAGCGTCTCAGTGTGCTGCCTTTGGGGCCTCCCGTGCAGCCCTGGTTTGCCGCTGGGTCTGGTGACTTTCCAGCCCACACTGACAAATGTTCAGCCTCTTCTTCTCCAGCTCAGGCTCTGATAGCAGCATTCCTGTGCCAAACCGTGCCCCTGGGACACGGCAGAGTGCTGAGGTGTGGAGGGGAGATGTGCCAACCCTGGGCACTGAGGGCCAATGCCAGGACAGGGCCCCAGAGGAATGCACAGCTCTGGCAGGATGGGAGATGGGCACAGGACTATGCTGGAGAGGGGACGTGCAGGGCAGGAGTGCTGGGCCAGCTGGTCCCTGTGCACAGGACAGCGAGTGCGAAGCTGGGATGAGGGAAGGCAGAGATGGTCAGGGACTGCTGGGCTGCCACAGTGAGCAAGGAGTCTGCTATGGCTACAGAAGACTGGGGATCATCGAGTCCCAAGGAGCAGGCAGACCCCTGAGCAGTGAAGGGAGCTGTGTGTCTGCTCTGCCCCCCCTGACTTTGCACACTTCTCATAGCTGTGGGCAGAGCAGGGCCCCACCGCTGGCAGTTCCGGACTGGCTGCACCCCAGGCCACACCACAAACAGCAGCTCAGGGCTCCAAGGTCTCTGTGTGCTGTACTGGGGTCCAGGCTCTGCTGCACTGGGACTGGGCACCGGCCTTGGGCCCCAATCCTGTGTGGCAGTGCTGCAAGGAAAGGAGGTGCCAGGACACCCCCACCTGCCACAGGCACCCTCAGCTGTTCCTGTCAGACCCCTGCTGCCTCTTCCTTGTGCCTCTCCCATGGCAGAGGGCTGCCTCACTGGGGGCTGCAGACAGTGACCCCAGCCCCTCCACCATGGCCTCCACTCCGTGATGTGTTCAGGCTGTGTGTGCCCATGTCATCATCCTCATCCTGGTCCTCGTCCCAGTCCTGGTCCCATTTCCAGTCTGGCCCCTGCACCCATGTCACCCCTCATTCCCGTTCTCTTGTGGTGACCATGGGTGCCCCCACACCGGCCCCGGCCCCGGCCCCAGCCCAGTGCTGGGTTTGGTTAATTTCCTGGCGACTGCATTAGCGGGAATGGAAGCCGAGGGACGGCAGCTCCTCTGGGGCCCATTAATCATCCCCCTCAGACAAGCTGCCTTGATTACAAGTGGCAAGAAATTCATTAGGGCTGCGGCTCTGACAACTTTTATCTGCGCGGCTGGATCTGACTCATTAGGCAGCCAAATTAAAGCCATGATGGGCCCTGATGAAATTCACTGCTTGTTTATCTTGTGCGATCTGATACATCTGCCCATACATCATCTCCCGCGCGGGATCCCGCCCTACCCAGCCCTGGTGCCTCCCTTTCCATCCCAGCCCTGCCCCGGGCCCCCGGTGCCCAGCCTGGGCCCAGCTCTGACCCCAGGAGACCCCTCGCCTGCTCCCACACTCTGCCTGTGGCACCGGGGCTGGAGCTGGGGCTGGGAGCGATGACCGTGCCTCCAGGGACCATGCGGGGACAGCTCTAGAATCAAAATCATGCAATACCCCGAATCGGAAGGGACCCACAAAAATCATCAACGTCCAAGGTGCGGGGCCACATAGCCCCGAGCAGCCCCTGCAGTGCCCGGGGGGGTGCAGCCCCTCAGGGCACGCAGAGCCCTGGCCAGGTCCTGCTTTCAGTGGCACTGCTGTGGGCACACAGCCCCGCGGAGACAGGCACCGTGCTCTGCTGCTGCCCACAAACTGCAAACGGGTGCAGGGGATCCCGGTGTTCCCCGTGTGCACCCGGGAGCAGGGAATGCCACCAGATCCCTGCAGGCTCTGACACCGACGCAAGGAGCCAAGAGTGGTAGCCAGACCCCAGCAGCAGCAGCAGCAGCAGCACTCGTGCCCTGTCCTGCCTTGCCCCAGCCCAGCACTACTCCAGTGTTGGAGCACATCGGGGTGCCACGGTGACCAATGTGGCTTCATGTGGCCCCGGGCCAGGACAGGCTGAGTGAAGAGGGAGTTCCATGTCGGTGTTCGAGGGAAGAGGTGTGTGTCTGTGTTTAGGGGCAGGAGCTGTGTGTCTGAGCTTAGGGACATTGTGTCTGTTTTTTGGGGCAGGGGTCGGGTGTCTGTGTTCAGGACCATGCCGGGACAGCAGCACATTGGGACTGTCCCTGTGTTACGTGGCCGCGAGCAGCAGCAGTGACCACTGCAGCTCCGTGGCAGCACTGTGAGGACCCTGCAGCCAGCAGCACTCACACCATCGAGCTGAGGCTGGAGCGAGGGGGAGGGAGGTGGGTGCCACAGGACAGGAGCCATGGGATGCAGATTCGTGCCATGAGTAAATCCACGTGCTATGAGCATGCAGCCTCAAGCTGGAAACCAGGCATACCACAGGTTTGCAGCACTTCCCAGAGAGCCTGGGCACAGCCAGAAAAAGCCCCACAGGCTACAACTTATAATCGAAGCCCCACGGGTCTCCTTGCAGCCCCAGTTGAGCAGGCACAGCCTCCTGGGGATCTGTAGGTGGGCACGGCAGGGCACAGCAGCACCGCCCACCCTGAGGCCGCTGGGATCACATCCTGAGCACATGCAGAAGTGCTTTCACTAGAGATGGGCAGAGCAGAGATCCTGCCACGGCGCTGCACCTTCATGTGTCCTGTCAGCCTTGCCTCTGGGGGAAAAGACACAGGGGTGGCAGTGTCCCAGCTCCCTTGGCTGTGCTCACTAAGGTACAGCTCCAACACACTCCACTACAACGCCTGCACCCTGTGCCTATTCATGGATTTCAGGCCTATGGGTGAGTGCAGACGCCCACAGCACAGGGACTCACAAAGCCCTGAGGGGAGTTCCAGGCTGGCTGGTGGGGACACTGGACAAGCTGGCACAGGCTGCAAAGGAGTGGTGGAGTGGTCAGAGAGAGCTCATGACCCTTCCCAGCCACCAGCCACTGGGACATTGTTTCTCTCTCACCCGTTGTTTCTGTCCTGCACCTGAGCTAGTCCTGGAGCTGTTGGCTAATGAATAGCACCTGCACCTTACTGTGGGCCATCACATCGTCATACAAGCCCCTTGTCAGGGAATGCTGAGGACCAGTTTTGTTGTGCTGAGTGAATAAACACAGTGGGATGCAATCCCTGCTCCTTTCCTAGTTCTTTAAGAACCACCATACAGGCAAACAAGTGGACTGGTTTGGGTAGGGAGAATTCCCTTGTAAATGCTGAAATTGTCCTCCCTAGGGCAAAATAAATCTTGTTCATATGAATGTGTGTATATATATGTGTATAAATATATTTATATAAACAAATGCATATCCATGTATATGCACACTCTCTGTATTTATCTATCTGTCTGCACCTGTATCTGCCTTTTACTCTGTGCGTGTGCACACGTGTGTGTGTTTGTACCTGCACACATACATGTGTACCAGTGCCTGTGTCTGGGTTCCTTCCCCACCAGTCCTACTCCAGGATACAGGGTAACAGCCAGAAGCTGGTAGGTGGAAAATTCCAAATAGATGCGAGGGAAAAACATACTAGGAAGGTGGTTGTACAGTGGTACTGGGGCTCGAGGAGGAGGGCGTGCCCCTTGGAGATACTGGAAGTCAGATGGGCAAGTTCTTCAGCACCTTGAATGGGACAAGCTTTGAGGTGTTGGAACAGAGACCTCCCAAGGCCCCGTTCAGTTTCATGGCTCAAATGCCCTGGGTGTGTCTTTACTGCCCAGCGTTTCATTGTGGCTCTTCTCACCATCCCAGTCTGACCCGGCACCCAGAGCTCCAGCTCATGGGGCTTCCCACAGCTCTCCCATCTGAGGAGGGGCCACAGCTGCTTTGGGCAGTGCCGTGCACCACACTCACTGTGCAGTGCTTTGCTCTCCGCTGTGCAGGAGGCACCAGAGCAATCACAATGCTCAGGGTTCACAGGGAGCTCTGCTCTGCTCTGCTCTGCGCCAGGAACACTCTGCTGCTCTGCAGCTCTCTCCAGCAGCGCTGGTGACAACATGAGTCTGTCACCTCCAGCAGCATTACACAGAGCTGCACCTCTGCAGCATTTGTGGGGATTTTAACGCGGCTGTTTGTAGGGTTGCAGTGTGCATGGGCTCTGGCACTGGTCTAATACAACACCACCAACAACAATCTTCCATGCAGCTGAAAACTGTAGGTGTTGGAAGCACCTCAGTGGCGGTCGACGGATGGGCGTGCAGTGGAACAGGAGAGCTCTGCACACGGATTTCGGGTGGGCAGTGGCACCAGGGAGCCGGCTGTCCCGGGCCAGGGCAGGGGCCGCAGCTGTGTCGGGACTCTGCAGCAGCACACACGTTCCCCCGAGCCGGGATGAGTGGGCAGTGTATGGTGGGGGAGGTGGGTTAAAGACACAATAAACCGGTGCTGCCACTGGGGCCGGACATATCAAGCCAGTGTCAGTTAGAAATGCCCAGTGGGAATAAGGGAGTTCTTGGACCTTAAAATAAAACCTGACTCCTTTTAATGTCACTGCCCCAACCCTGGAGCTGTGGACACTTTCTGGAGTGTTGTGGTTAACGTGCACTGCTGTGATGTGATCGACTGCAGTGGCACAGATCCCTCATGTGGACACATTTGTAGTGGCAGAGCCCCGCTTGTAGCTGCAGAATGACTTTACCCTGCCCCCCGCCCT
>VZTR01017723.1:89251-143459 GCA_013400775.1 Chaetops frenatus | reverse complement strand
ATATATATATATGTACATATATACACAATGAATATAAAATACAAGTAAGTAACATAAGTCCTAGGTAATGCTAATGAGATAAGAAAATACTAAAAAAGTCATAGGTCTGACATGCAGGAGTTTGACTCTACCTGAACATACAGGGTTCCAGTGGGCAGGAGACAATAATACCCAATAATGCATTTTCTTCTGAGGTTCTTTCAGAACATCATGTTCAGTGATGTAGCATAAACATAACCTGAATACAGAGTGGGAGGTGGACAAGGGAAGCTTAAATTAGGCCAGGTCTTGAACTTGTTACTTGAGAAAAATTTCAGCTGAGTAACTACTTTAAATATCTGGGAGTCTTCTTTGGGATACCAGCATTTGAGTGGATGGAAACACAACTAGGAGTTTATATATCATAAACAGTGGAGCCATTACTGAAAGCAAATTATAATATGTACCAGTGGGGGAGCTGAAGAACTGTTATTTTTAATCCTGTGCAGAAAACCTGATTTGTTTACTTGATTTCTTCAGACAGTGGAGAAAAAAAAACACATCAAGAAAGCCAACCACCATCCTCTGAACTAACCCAAAACAAGAAACAGTCTTATTTCTGAAAAAAAAAACCAAAGTGCCACACAAATTGTGGAGAAGAGGTGAGAACCAAATGAACAAAACACGTTGCTTAGCTTCTCTAAAAACAATTTTGTATTTAGCTGGCTTCAGATGTCACGTCATTTAGAAGTGGAACACAAAAACCTTTATTTAATAACATTTCTCAGTTGAAATTCAGCAGCGTATCTTTAGTCTTGGTTGAAATTTTCCAATAGCAGTGATGCAATTTCCCAAATGTGGCAGGACCTTGCAGATAGCTTCCCCAAACCTGAATGTTTCCCTGGAAAAGTGACTCTTCCAATACCTTCTCATCTCTGCTTAGCAGCTGAGTTTTCTAGAATTAAATTGATCTGGTGTTAGTAATGATGAGACTCTGTCCAGTTCTGGGCTTCTCAGTATAGCAGAGACATGGAGCTTCTGAAGCAGGTCCAGCATAAGGCTATGAGGATGATGAGGGTACTGGAGCACCTCACTTATGAGGAAAGGCTGAGGGAGCTGGTCCCGGTTAGCCTGAGAGGGATCTTACCGATGCCTGTGAGCATCTGGTGCCAAGAGGACAGAGCATCTCTCCTCAGTGATGCCAGGCAAGAGGACAAGGGGCAACAAGCAGAAACTGGAACAAGGAAAGTTCCATCTGAACATGTGGAAGAACAACTTTGTTGTGCAGGTGACCAAGCACTCTGACAGGTTTCCCAGAGAGGCTGTGGAGTCCTCCTTCACTGGGAACATTCAAAACCTGTCTGTACTGATCAGTCCTAGGTAATGTGCTCTAGGTGGCTCGGCGGGAGCAGGGAGGTTGAGCCGGATGACATCCAGTGTTCCCCTTGTAGCATGAACCGTTCTGTGAGACTCGGGATGGGAGCGGTGCTTCGGCAAAGGGCTGGTGGGCTCTCCGTGCGCGCTTTGCAGGCTCGGAGACCCTCGGGCGGCCGCCGCAGAGGGCAGGAGCCGGCCGGTCATCCCTCTGCGGGCCCCTCATCCTGGGCCAGCGGCTGTGCCCGGCTGCGGCACCGACCTTCACCTGCAACCGGAGCCGAGGGCGGGCGGAGGGCGGGCGGGCGGTGCCGCAGCTATAAAGCCCAGGGCGGGCGCGGGGGAGCCGCCCCGCAGGGAGCGGGCCGGGGACAGCGAGCGGGCGCCGGCGAGCGCTGGGGAGGTGAGCTGAAATAACCAGAGGGGAAAAGCACAGTCGGAAATCCAGCCAAGAGAGTATTCCGTTTCTTTGTTTTGGTGGGTTTTTTTGGTTTTTTTTGGTTGGTTGGTTTTTTTGGTTTTGGGTTTTTTTGTTTTTTTGTTTGGGTTGGTTTTTTTGTTGGTTGGTTGGTTGGTAGGGGTTTTTTTTTGTTTTTATTTTCTTTATCTGAGGTTGAGTAGGCATTTTCTTGTCACTGTTTCTCTGGGCTTCGTCAGATTCTTGTGTGGCTTTTTGATTGGGATTATGTTGCTGTTGTTGTTGTTGTTCGTTTTGTTTAACCAGTATATTTGATAGATCAAGAAGAAAAGCCTCCGGAGACTTAGAGCATCATTTACTGCCTCTAAATGCATCCTAGTACCACATGGCATAAAGAGTGCATGTCTTTATTATTGTACTTGTGACCATGTTATGGCTGTTCAGTTAGTTCTAATCAAACATTACAGAATGATTAGAGATTAGGATTAATCAAACATAATGTTATGAAGTAAATCGTCTATTCTGTAATAGATTGTGTACAATAACTTTTATATGAATGATTTCAGGATTTAGCATAAAAGACAACTAAAACAGGCTACTGACCTAAGTCCCCTTGTAATAGTGTGCATTGTTCTTAATATCTCATTAATAGGAGTTGTTTTTTCATGTTGTTACCTATTTTCTTTTCCTTTGAATCTTTCTAATTAAGTAGAATAATGTTGGGACCAAAATGTAATGAGTCATGGAAAAACCCACAAATGTGAATTCTTGAAATATTTACTAAATTAAAGTGTTTTGTTGGGGGGGGGGGTTTATTGCAGGTTCTAATTAATGTGACTCTCTCATAAGCATACAACAAAAAGAACAATGAAGGACTATTCTGCAAATTCCACGGAACAGGACATCTCTGATCCTGGTAAGAAGGAACACCGCATTTGTGTTTGAAGAATATGTTCCACAGGTTTGAATCTAAAAAAAGCTCTCCTGATTGCCATAGTGGTTTTGCAGGAGGTAACATAATAAGTGAATGAAAACCACACCTATAAAACATTTTCTGTGTGAATCATGCCATTAATTTCAACAAAATTCATTTACATGGGTAAAGCTGTTCAGAAAGGTCCTAGCCTGGGCATGAACATTCTCCTCAGGTAAGCTGGAAGAGTGTTATTGCTTCCAAATGGTTGTTTAAAACAGCCATTTTAGGCCAGCTAACCTTAAGACCGTATGTAGAAAATTGTATTCATAGTGGGTCAACAGCTAAAATTAAGTTAAATGTAAATTGGGAGTGGCTGGTATAGAGAGCACCTTTTCTCTTCCTGTTTTACAGCTGGCTCCCCACTATGGTTACTCATCAGCTTCTATGTATATGTGTATATATATATATCTGTGTATATATATATAGTCTTATGTGTTTAGCACTAGAAGTGTCCTGCTTAGGATTATGCTTTCATATATCTTTCTGAAGCCCTTGGCACATAGGAAGTAGGACATGTAACGACTACTGCAATAGAATAATGACTGACATCTATTCTGTGTTACCTACAGTAATTATAACCTTCACTATAAGCAATTCCACTCATTTCGTTAGGACATCTACTAATTTGCATTCAGTTGTGCAGGTGTTTGAAAGAAGAATTAAATCTTTTGTTTTCTTTTAGTCTTTGATAATCTTTCTGTGTGAATATATTTTAATTATAAAAATGAAGTGTTTCCATCTCAGATATGGACTTGGAAGTTTTTCCTGGAATAAAGATGAACAGAAGAGAAAGAACCTGGTGAATTTTTCTTGAAACTTCCTCCCAAGAACAGAAGGAAAATCTAGTCTTTAAATCCAAAAGAATCAGCAGTGAAGGACACAATAAAGTAGTACAATAGATGGATTATTATGCTAAAAAATATATTTGTATTTCACAGAACCTGGAAGCAAGGGGTATGATAATCCTTCTTTCCAGCATGAAGAACATGTAGAACAAATTGACCAGTTAAAGCCCAAGAAGAAAACGTAGGTATTTTTCTAACTTAAAGTACTGACTGATGGTGCAGCTGGGTGTATGGGGAAGTGCAAGGTGCAGGGGAAGGAGGAGAAAAGCTTAATACAGGTTTGCTAATGCAACCTCGTATCTTAATTAGTCTTTTGTATTTTACTCTAGGAAGGAAGAGGAGAAGTCAGAGAAGCGAATGGTTGGCATTCTTGAATTGGTTAGTGTCCTGTTTGACGGTCTGCTTTATGCTTTCTTTTCTTTATTTGGCATTGTGAATTGTTTATGAGTTGCAAGTTATAGGCAACTAAAAACCAGAGAAGAAGCCTGAGGCCTACTGATTCTAGACCTGCTCTCTGAGAACCAGTGATATGGTTTTGTGTCAGTTTTCTACAGGACAGATATTCCCAAACCAAAGCAGCTCTTACATGTTGACTTGCTTCCTCTAAAACAAGAAGAGTTTTATTCTTCTCTGGTTTATTCCACGTGTATTTACACTTTATGAGATGATTGGGCAGTCAGGAATAAAATGCTCCAATTTCATATCCCAGGGTATCTATAGCAGTTTAACTTCACATCCTTCTTTAAATCAAACAAAGGTTCAGGGGTAGACAAGTCTTAAGATGCAATCTATCTCTGCTGAAAACATTTTCTACTGGTAGGTATAAGCCAGGTGCTGGTCAATAACTCACTCTTGCTTACATTGTAGAGGCATTACCTTAGTAAATGTGTAACTTAATGGAACACAAAATTCAGTATATTCTACAAAGGGCATCATCACTTGCAAACATGTCACTTTTTTTCCAGATTGACAATATGTGTCCTGCCAGTATTCTCTTAGCAGCTGGAGTACTGATTCAAAGATGTGTTGTACTACTACAAAATCCTTACATGCTTCAGTTTACCTTCAGTTGGAGTGTTGCTACTTAGAACATGTGGATTAAGCATGTTCTGCAAGTCTGCTGTACTGTAGCAAATGCATGAACTGTCAGGTGTAATGTCACTTTGTTTGTTTGTTTAATGCTTACACAGTTTCGCTATGCTGACGGGGTGGATGCCCTGTTGATGATAGTTGGTTTGGTCGCAGCGGCTGCAAATGGCACTGGAATGCCTCTTATGATCATTATCTTCGGAGAGATGACAAACAGCTTTGTGCTAAGTGGCGTGGATTCCAATGGTAAGAAGTTAAAATTAGATTTTTCTACATATTGGTTGCACTTTGTTATTAAGGCTTAGATTCTTTTTTTCCCCCCAGACTGTGCACTGGTACATATCTAAGGGAGTATATTGTGAACAACACTGATCCTGCTGGAAATAACCCAGTCGTTTCAATCCATCTTTAATGACTAGACCAGGGCAAAACCAAAGCATTGCATGTGCACTTTAGGAATGAACTTTGACTTTGCTGACATAGTAGGGAGTGTGACCAGCTCACTTATCAGGCACTAATTCCTTAAAAATAAATGTGTATTTACCAAATCATTTTGTATTTAAGTTTGTATTGCAAGACCCCATTTGCAAAGTACAAAACTATGACTCCATATTGCCATGAATCAACTGCTCTATATAACACTTTCACACATATTCCTGTTTTTTTAATTTCCCCCTTCACAGGTACTTCAGCAAACAGTTCCAGCTGCCCATCAGATCCAGGTGTGGATATAGAAGGTGAAATGACAAAGTAAGAGTCTGAAATTATCCTGTTAATAATGTACTGGAGGATTTTCTTCTACTGTGTTACCTGTTTGAGCAGAAGCCAAATGTTTGCCTTCTCTAAAAGACTTCCCAATTATGCATCACAGGCTTTAGTATTTACTTCGGTGTGATTAATGTAGCCTAGTTGCTGCTCTGTGTGTCTAACTTCTCTCATGAGATATACAGTCGGATCACATGGGCTTTTGTTCCCTTACCCCAGGTTTGCTTACTACTACGTGGGAATTGGCTTTGCTGTGTTTATCCTGAGCATCATCCAAGTGTGGACGTTTTTGGTTACTGCTACAAGGCAAACAGCAAGGATCCGGCAGAAGTTCTTTTTTGCAGTGCTCCACCAGGAGATGGCTTGGTTTGACACTACCCAGATAGGAACACTGAACACCAGGCTGACAGAGTGAGGGCTCTGGGATTTTTTTTACACACATTCAAACACCCCTACATACGGCATTTAAAAGTAAACTGCCATTTACCTCAGCAAAATAGACTACAGAGAGTTAAAAAACAAAACAACAACAACAACAAAAAAATACACCAAACCTAAAGTGTGAAATACTACAGCCCCAAGTGAGAAATTCATTATCCTTTTTAGCTTCATTTCTGCAGTTTCTGTGATACGAGCATTGGAAGGGGTTTTTCCATGAAATGCCTGACATTGGCTTTCTGAAGTCCATGAAGTACATGTCACCCACAGCCAAAAAAACAGCTCTGGTGTCTCCAGCTAGTTGATAGACACCAAAAGCTGATGCTTAATTGAATGGAAATGAGCTTGTACTTGCCCCCAGTCAGATCTCGGGCTGTATTCTATCTAGCCAGTTAAAGTCTTTGGAGTTTTTCCATAAACTTAAATAGATTTAAGGGTGAGGTCTGTAATGCCCATGTGCTTATGGGATTATATGTGTGAAAACTACTTTCTCTAAATTTTTTTTTCCTAGATTTTATGGTAGCGTTGGACACAGATTTGTCCTGAAAAGTGTGCAAGAAGCTTAAATGAAACCACTCTCAACTCTAATATCTCTGTGTTCTGGGAAGAAAATTTGTATTAAAAATTAAATTGTTCCAAATAATGGTAGGATGGAACAGAGGTAGCTCTTCATCTGAGTCAGTAGCCAAAATGAAGACCCTAAAATGAATCAGAGAGCTGAGCAGGAAGAAATCATTTAGAGATGGTCATGTTGGGTGAAGAGGCTGCTTGATTGTTTTCTTGTATTGCTCCATTTGGATGCCTGATGAGGAAACCAGGTCGTTTGTGACCTAGTGACATGGCATAGAAACAGCAGAGAATATTGAGAATACAGAAAATAAGTCCTTAAAAATAGGAGGTTTCTGCTGTGTTTTGGCCACAGAAGAGCCTAATGGTACAGTTCAGTAGCTGTGGTTAGAAATGTTCTTGTGCCAGCTAGGAAGTGGCAAAGCTTCTGACATGAGGCCACACAGCATGAAAAAGAAAGGGGAGGGGGTCACAACGAGAGGCATTCTAAGCTAATAAATCTTCTTTTATTATTGTTATTTAAAGTGACATCAACACCATCCGTGAAGGCATTGGAGACAAGATCAGTATATTTCTGCAGTTCTTTTCCACCTTTGTGTCAGGGCTTATCATAGGATTCATCTACGGCTGGAAGCTGACACTGGTGGTTATGTCAGTCAGCCCACTTCTTGCTGCATCAGCAGCAGTTTGGTCAACTGTAAGTTTGTGGGGATTCATAAACAAAGAAACCAGAAAATTTACAACTCTTATGCATAGTAAAGGGGGAGAGAATGGGAGAAACCTAGTGTGGTTTCTAAGTTGGGAGTTTGACCCCACACTTATTTTGATTTCGGCTCCTCCTGTAGCCTTTCTCTGGGTTCCCAAGCACACACTTCTAAGACATGTTCCTTCTGTCTGCATATCCTGTCATGCTGTGTGACAGGAGGGTAATCTGCAGCAGAGCATCTTTGTGGCACAGCAGTTTCCTCATGGCAAGCGTTGGGGAAGCCCTCGCTTTTCCCTCCTAGCACAAAGACCTTTCAAGCTCTTTCCATCTGCACATGCACGTACCACATCTCTTGCAAATAACGTAGCAGGTTTCATGCTGTGCACAGAGTAGATCTGTACAGCAATGCAGATACAGCTGCTGAAAACTGAAGTGATACAAATCAGTGAAATGGCTGGAGAGGTTTCCCTTTCAGATAGGAAAACTTTTTCCCCTTATGCACTGTTTAGCCACATTAATGTGGATGGCTCATACTCCTGAGTGGATATTTATGATTCTATGGGGTTTTTCCTACCTGAAGCATAAGAAAAGGAATGTTAGAGGCTGTAATGTGATTGACTTGCTTACTTCAGTATCTGCTGGTGCTCTAGTGTCTGATCAAACACCTCAAGACACTCAGAGCAGCTGTAGCACACCTCCCTCCACTCTTCCTAGTGTAGTTTGTAGGCTGTCCTCAGCTTGGGAGGAGAGTGGGTAGGTCAGGAAGCCCACCTGATGCTTGTGCAGCTTTTGATTGTAGTGAGGAGATGCTGATAAGTTGAACTCTATTTGTGGGAAATTCAGGATATGAGGAGGCGCTGACCCCTACTTTGCTAAAGTCTGATGTTGTGCACCTTGTGTGATTGTTCTTATTCTCCAAGAAGGTGTGCATATTCTTTCAGTAGGCTGCAATAACAGCTGCTTTTCAACTTTTCAGCTCCTGGCATCCCTTACTGCTAAAGAGCTGTCTGCTTATGCCAAAGCAGGAGCTGTGGCAGAAGAAATTTTGACAGCAATCAGGACTGTTGTGGCTTTCAATGGACAGCAGAAAGCATTAGAGAAGTAAGTTTTTTAATTAATTGTTATATTTAAAATATTGAAATGAAATTTAGTTGTGGATTTTGTTTGTGGGGATTTTTTTTTTTTTTTGGAGGGGCAGAGGGATGAGATCCTCCTTAGTGTCATTTTGTGTTTCTGTAAGTGGGCAAATCACCTGAAAACAAATGTGTGCAAATAAACATAGTCAGCAAATACAGGCTACCTTTTGTTGTCACTGCAGCATAGATTAAAATTTCTCCTTTGATTGAGATCTGGAGTTTAATTGAATGTGAAAGTGGTGGGAAGGTTACCTTTACCTATGAGTCAGATGCAACAAAGCATGCAATCAGTTGCTTATCTTCTAGAGCATTTGTGCTACCGCTCTGATCTTTGATTACTGAGCTTGTTTTTAAACTACACTGGATAACAGCCTTTGGTAAAATCACATTACTGGCTTTTACAATGATTTGCAGCTTTAATGATTTGCAAATAGCATGTGTTGTTGCCCAGTGTTGGCTGTAGTCACGCATACAAGGTGAAAGGATTGTGGCTGACCACAGACTTAATGACATGCATGTCAGATAACTCAACAAGCATAAACAATAAATTTTGTTTACACAAATACAAGGCATCACAGATTCCATGCAGCTGGGAAAGGCAAACCAGATGACCTGATCCATATGCTCCATGAAACTCTTCTATCTTTTTCAACTCGGCTTTCCTTTGGTCTTGTATAAAATTTTTAAGGTGATGTCAGCCCTAGCATAGAGTTTTACAGCCTGTTCCTGCATTTGCTTCCAGGGACTGAGCTCTGACTATCTTATAGCCCTCTCTTCTGCTTACTGGGATTTGTTCTTAAGATAGCACAATTTTAAGACCATTCTTTCTTGCACAGTAAAAGCAAAAAAATTCCTGAGGTGACCTAGATCAGTTGTCCCCCTTCCTTCCCACCTTCTGCAATTATCAGTGTCTGAAAATTAAATGACAGCAGCTGTTTAAAACTACTTTGTCTAAAGACAGAATAAAGGATACCTGAGCAAGTCCAGTAAGGCTTTTCCTTTTTATGATTGATCAGTCAGCCTCTTCCACAGCTCTACCTCCATTTTATATAAAAACACCAAGTAAACATGGCAACTCCTCTAGGAACATCTGCTAGGGACAAACTCCTACCAGAGAGTGCATTTCTCAGATAGTGGGTTGTGACTCCTACACAGCTCTTGAATGCTGACCTCAGAGTTGGGAAGCATCCTTTCACTGCACAGTGCCTCCACTGACTGCCAAAGTTTACCGTTGCAAGGGATCTTCAGTCACCTTTAGTTTCTGGCAGTGGCTTGGCTTCTCTGTATTTGAGTGATTACATGTATTTGAGTGATCACACTGCATAAATACAGTACCCACTTCCCTGGAAGACCTATGGTGCTGCTGGCTCGAAGATTGGCTTTATCTTAAGAGCACAATCAAGTCAGAACATTTCAATATATTTGACTAACAAGTGCAACATTGGTGGCATCTTAAAAATTTACATGAACAGAATTAATGCAGTTTTTTAAGTCTGCTTCCTAGCTGAATGAATTGCATATCTTGCTACAGGGGGTTTTATTCTATAGAAAATACATACTGGGAAAAGAGTGCAAGCTACTGACCATGTTGCTTGCAAGAAGAAACATAAACTATTCCTAGGCTACACTTTACCTAATGATCTTGAGTAAATGAAAGCTTTTTGCTGAAAACTACTGATGAGTGAATTAATTTGAACCATCCTTAGAAGAAATAATTCTCACATTGACCTTGTTAGTCTTTATGCTGATCTTCTGTGTCCACTGGTTTTTCCTATATGTTAATCAGTAAACTGACCTAAGGGAAAGACACTTGACATCCCAAAATGGCCAGTAAGAGAATAACTCTGAGGTCAGAGGGAGCTCTCATTTATCTCCTTCCCTATTGCCCAGGGTTGTTGGGGGGGTTCTATTTTTATTTTGCTTTTTTTTAAATTAACCTTTGCCTCTGTGGTAGACAATATTGCTAAAACCCTTTCAAGGTTCCTTGTCAGGATTAATGGAAACAATGGGTTCAAGAATGCTGTTGTGTCTTCCATTACGATAAAGTCATGATGCTTAATTGTTTTCTGAATGTCTTCCATAACAGTATGCCAATATTGTCAGCATATGTCAGAGCAGATTTATTCAAATTAGTCTCTGTTAAAACAAACAAACAAACAAAAAGTAACAACTGTGTTCTCATTGAGATTTTAATTGTTTTTCTTATATAAATCTGGTTAATTAAGAAAAGGGCACTGGGAAATATTGAACAAAATGGCATGCAGTACCTGTCAAATTAATGGTTTCCTTACCCACTTTCAGATATGATGCTAACTTAGAGATGGCTAAACGCGTTGGAATGAAAAAATCCATTACCACTAACACATGTCTAGGTCTTTCACAATTTTTTATCTTTGGATCCTATGCCCTTGCATTTTGGTATGGGACCAAGCTCACTGCTGAGGATCCACATTATGACATCGGCCGTGTGCTAATTGTAAGTACTGCAACACAGCTCTGAAAAATGTTCTTTATCTTCAGGAAAAGTTCTGCAAGGGGTGTCTCTGTTTTCTGCCAGGTGCTTGCTTAATTAGCTGTTAGAGGCTCACTTAGTGTAAAACAACTGAAAGCTATCCATCTTGCCTAGCTTTGATATAACAAGTTTGACTGTCTTGAACCCTATTTGTAAGGTGGGATGAATAACCTAGAGCTGGTGCTTAAGTCTTTCTAGTGCCCACGTGGGCACTGGTGGCTCTGTAGTCATTCACTGCAGTGCTCCTCTCCATCTCCCACAGGTGTTCTTCTCTGTGCTTGTCGGAGCTTTCTCCGTGGGCCAGGCAGCTCCTAACCTGGAGAGTGTGGCTAATGCACGTGGGGCTGCCTATGAAGTATATAAGATTATCAATAAGGTAAACACCTAACTACATGGCATAGAAGCCTTTCAACCAATTTAGCTTCCCCTCCCTCTCCTTTTTATTTTCTCTTCCCTTAAAAAATGTAACAAAAGCCCTCTAAAGCCCCCAAATCATCAACTCTATAGTTGTTTACCACACAAACCCATAATATTTTCATTCATCAAAAAAACCTCTTTGTTACAGTGAAAGTTGGAAAACCTGGCATGTGTGTCTGAGATATATGGTTGAGGTTTCCTCTCTAATACTGGACTTTCAGCTCCAGAGGGAAAGTAGTATAGCGCTATATTAATTTTTAAAAAGGCATGTATGCACTTATTCAGCTGAGATGGGGTTTATTGGGGAGGGGGAGTTGGTGAAGAGGAGATTAATATTGCTATTGAAAGTTAAAACAATAATCATCTGTAATGCTGATATTGCTATAAAAAAGGTTTTCCACATCATTATCTTGGTCTTGCTGTGCTATGCAGCAATTGCATGTCTGTGTATATAGAATATCCTAAAGTAGGACTAAAAAGTTCATGGAGAAATGGCTACATCATTCTTCTTTATGTCAGTATAAAATCCTCATATACAGGTAAGTGAGGCCCATGTTTTGGCTGCAAGAGAGTGCGGTTGAGTTCTGCAATTACAGATTTTCTGCTATGGATTTTGTTGCTTTTGAAAATGTACTATATTGATCAATGTAGAATTCACAGTTTGATGTTCCCCTGCATTCAGCATCCTGGAGGTAAAATACATCAGTTCTGCAAAAATGTACTGCAGTGTAAACCAGCACCTGAGAAAGTAAAGAGCAATGTACACAGCAGAAATAACAGTTCCAAAAGAGAAATAACCACCAATTTATTTTACAAACCTCTTTTCAGAAAAGGCTCATCGATAGCAGTTCTAAGGAAGGTTACAAACCAGACGAACTTGTAGGAGAAATTCAATTCAGAAACATCCATTTCAGTTACCCTTCCAGACCTGATGTTAAAGTAAGTGTCCTGTTTAGATTACCATACTGAAATTCCACAGCCTGTGTCCATGTTGTATGTCTCATTCTTGTTTTTGAATGAGAAATGCATTCCTGTTTTGGGGGATGGGGCATAATTTTTCCCCCAGTGATGCTCAAAAGAAAAAGCTCTAGATCAATTGTCACTGTGTTACCTCATTCTCTACTACAGGACAAATCTCATGTGTGGCTCTAGTCTCAATTTCCATGAACAAGAGCTTTGATAAATCAAATAAGATTTTTCAAAATCTTTCATTAGGCTCCCAGACTTTAAAAACAGATGGTTTCTTTTTTCCGGTTTTTTGGGTCTTTGTAGTTACGATATCCTATATGAAAAATTTATCAGAGATAAACTTTACAACAATATGCTATCAAATGTATTAAAACATACCGTCCTAAATGTACCTTTGGAAGTGAAACATTGTTTTGGGCACATGTTAAAATTGCTGTTCAATGAACTGTTGTCCCTGTTCTTGGCTAGTTCAATTTCCATTAGTGACCTGTGTACATCGTGCCATGGTGATTGCTTTTGAGGTGATACAGTTGGTTTGACCTCTCTACCATATTTGTTTATAATCTTTTGAACACCTTGATAGAGGTGAAAGGAAAACGAATTTGCTGCTGTTGCTTCTTCCTTGATGAAGAGAAGGGTAGAAATAAAGATTTGAAATGTCAACAGTTAAAAGCTTGACATGCAGATTTAGTGGTGAGAATGGGAAGGTTTATACCTCTATGGCTGTTTCTTCAGGTGGCTTTTCCCAACTCTGTCATCTGAGTTCTGTCCCATTGTGCATCAAATCTGTTTCCAGGACACTGGGGCAGCTGGAAGCAGGCCTAGAGCTGGGTTTTTCCTTAGCTGAGTTTTGTACAATGTGTCTTCTATCCCTCTTGGTTCAGAAATCTGAAGGGATGGAGCAGAGCCTTCATCCTTCTTCCTAAAAATCCTGTTCAGGCTGCTGAGCTGTTCTGTGGCCCAGCACACCAAATGGGAGGGAAATAAGAAATATTTTTCATCCTTCCCAAATCTGAGTCAGTAGCTCTCCCTACTAAGAGCATTAATTTTATTTAGTAGAGCGGAAAGGAATCAGCAAAGCTGTGTAGAAGTTACCCACAGTCTCTCAAGCAATTAATGCAACACAGTATAATCTTCCCTGTCCAGGTTAAACCAAATCAAAGAGATCTGAGGAGTATAGTAATTGTTGATTTTAATATTGGCAATACGTTGCCTGATGAAAGAGAGTTAGAACTAGCCTAGTGTGTGGTAGTGATTATTTGCATCTGGAGATATTATGGTATCTAGAATAAAGTTCATTCTTGATAATTCAGGCACCATGGTATCAGCTTCCTGGAGATGTAAAACTGGATGGATGTAATACAGGGAGAGGAGAGGAATATTGCAACTATTTTAATCTCTCATTGCAAAAACATGTGTAGGCAAACTTATAAATCATCCTGGTATAAACAAGAAGAGTTCCCATAGTAGCCAAATATTTTGGCAACTACACAGCATTACTTGTAGTGACATGGACATCTTTTGAGGTAAGATTTTCTCTAAATGTGAAAATAGCAAAAATTATGTCATTAATCTGTAGCTACTCCCAGGTTGCTGAGCCTGTTAACAATAAGGAATGGGATTTCTTAAGGGCTTCCCAGCAATTACTTTGTCAAAACAGCCATTTATATTTTAAAAATAGAAAAAAGCAGGCTTATTTTTCAGTGATACACTTTAGCAACTGAAAAATAATATTCTGTGAGATTCATAATTGTTATGCTATGGAAAATGGAGAACAGCAGGAGAATGTAAGACCCCAAGCCTGCTACCAGATCACAAAAATTGGAGAAAATGAGCTATCAAGTTCAGAGTAGTGTGGCTGTGTCTATATTAGTTTGAGTGTGCTGGGGAATTTTCCCAGGCAATGGAATGCAACGGTCTATGCAAGGGAACTCTTAAAATGTTTCTTGGCATGAACTTGGCCTGTTCCAGTTATCAGTCTTCTAAAAAAATTCCCAGGCTTGGTTTGGTACTCAGAAGGATCCAGAGGCCATTCCAAAAAGGCAGGTTACATGCAGCCATCATGTTTTGAAAGCTAATGCCTCTCACAAGCATAGGTGCAGACTCTTTCCTACCAGAGGTCCAGGGTATTCCCAGCTACAATTAACTTATTAATGTTGCCATGCCTTGATTGCAATAGCTACAGTTACCTTGAGAGACTGTACTCTAATCAAACTTGTTAAACTAAGATTTTTTTTTTTTTTAATTCCCAGATCCTCAAAGGTCTAAACTTGAAAGTTCAAACTGGGAAGACCATTGCTTTAGTTGGTGCCAGTGGCTGTGGAAAAAGCACTACTGTTCAGTTGTTGCAGAGATTCTATGATCCTGACCAGGGAGAAGTGAGTGTCTGGAAAAGAATTGTAAAAACTCAGAACTATGAGGACATGCATGAGTTTCCCATATTGACCAAACTTTGTTTATTTTGACTGGATTTCACCATATACCTGCGTAGTTTGTATTTCCACAATTTAAATTTCAAAGGAACTAGCTTCTCTTGTTGGCTTGACTTCATTATTCTGCTCCTTCTTACAGTACTATGTCACAAATAGAAAATGCCACAAGTCTTGGAAGAGACTTGCAAGATCTTAATTTAAACTAATTGTTATCAACTGTTCATTTTTAAAATTCCCTAAATTTTTTAAGTCCTGCTGTATTTTGTTTCCTTTCCATTGAATGTGAGCTAAAACCTGGGGAGAGTTTTCCTATTTTAAATGGTTATTTTGCTTGTTTGTTTTTCACTATCTGCTAACCCACAGCAGCTGTTTCCATCACTGTGTATTGTATGTCTGTTTTACCACCAAACACTAAATCCAGTTAGTAAATGGTAAATACTTCCCACAAGAAATTTCCAAAGGTAACAAAAATGAGGGAAATGACCAATATATTTTTCAGAAAATGTGCTTTTTATTCTTAATATTTGAAGGATGCTACTTAATAGTTTCCACAGCTAGTTGAAAGTAGGCAAACATTTCAAATATTAAAAGTTGAACTACCAGTATATAAGGTATCAAGGCAACTGTTATCATCACAGTTCTTTCTTAAAATTAGTGTTTCTGTGGCTGTTTATTCCTGCTCCCGTGCCTCATTTTGCTGTGTCAATGCCAATGTGGTTCATATGATCACAGTGCAAATTATCTAGGTTAAAAATAACTTTCCCTTTCCTTTTAGTCCACTTGAGCTCTCTTTGATCTGGTATAAAGCACAGCCACAGAGATGATTGTGTAGCCACAACTCTGAGGACAGCAAACTGGCAGAGGGGCATGAGAATCATGTAAAAACTGTTCAAGGAAGCTGGGAAATTCTTAAGCCAGCTCAGATGGGATGGTTATTGGGGAAAAACAGACAGGAAAAAAACTCCTTCTATGTGTCTTTTCTGTTTAGGCCGTTCCTCATCATTTTCCAGCTTGTACAATGGATGTAAAAACTGCAGATGTAGCTTCTCCTCCAGCAGAGCTTTCTATTAAAGACAATTTTTTTTTTACTCCACCTTCTAGCTGATACTTCATTCAAATAAGAGCAATTAATTGCTTTATTATGAACAGAGTACATTTCCTCAACTTCTTTGACACACCCTTTTCCTCTCAGATTACCTTAGATGGTCGGGATATTCGGACCCTTAACACAAAGTGGCTACGAGAAAATATTGGCATTGTGAGCCAAGAGCCTGTTTTGTTTGCAACCACAATAGCGGAGAACATTCGTTATGGCAGAGAAGACATCTCTGATGCTGACATTGAGCAAGCAGCCAAGGAAGCCAATGCTTTTGACTTCATATCTAGACTGCCTGATGTAAGTTCATGATCTTCTTTTGGGTGTAAGAACAAAAGGTCCATTTAGGCTGGTGTCCTGTTTCTGAGCGGCAGAGCACGGCAATCCAAGTTGTAGTGTAACTTCTCAAAATATACTTATTGCCTCCAGCAGCTTTCAGTTTAGAGAGTTTTTCAGCTAGGTATTGTGCATTTGGTTGCTCTCAAAGGACTTGTGCTGAAGTCTGGGGAAAAATTGTCAATGGCTTAACTCAGGAGAAAGGAAGCTTCACAGCTGTGTTGCCATCCCTGCCAATCTCATAAGGCAGGGAAGAGTTGGGCTTGTAAAAAGAAGAACCAGAAATCCAAAGCCCTTTGTCAGAAGCTGTCTATACATTCACAGGAAGTGGGGGAGTGGATGGAAGTAAATAACACAGTAGCTACAAGCTTAAGCTGTGCCTCTGCCTGAGATTCACAGCTTTGAGCCTTCTCTTAGCAGTAGGTGCCTTAGTCCTTTCAGGATGGGGCTGGGAAGTAAGGTCAAGCATTCTGAACACATCCTCATAAATGGATAATATGTCCTTCCCTTTGCTCCTGAAGTTAAAAAATGTAGAGAAAATGCCCACCTGGGATTTGATTTCAAATCTTTTTACTACTTTACTCAAGCATGTGCCATTTCTAGCACATCAATCTGTTCCAATGGTCCTTCTTCTCAGGAAGTTATTTGATTGTATTTACTCTTAAACAGCTGTGTAATAAAAAAGCTACAGTGGACTTTGAGACTTGCCATGTTGCAGTAAGTGATGTGGTCAGTAGGAACCAAACCATGGCTCCAACAGGGGTCTCTCAGGTTCACAGGAGCCACACTCCTGGTGTGTCCCCATAATTGCAACCCTTTTGGAAAGATAGGCAATTCTCAGATAATACAGAGATCCCTTTTACAGGCTTGTCTTGAGAAACCCCCAGGTTTGGAGCACCAAGTGGGCAGTAAAGATCAAGTCTTTAAAGAACCATAAGTTCAAAGTTAGGCAGGCACAACATGTGGTGGTGGTGGGAGGGTTGGGCTAAGGGCCAGTTGTATGGATGTCTTTCCATGTTTGCTCTGCCTCAAGTCAGCTGGAAGAAGCTACATCTTCTAGAAGATAGGTACTTGGGGTTGCAGTGAGAAGTGAGGATTTGAGATGTCTCACAACTTCTGTTCTCTCCTTTCTCAGAAATTTAACACCATGGTGGGTGAAAGAGGGGCTCAGCTGAGTGGAGGACAGAAGCAACGAATAGCTATTGCCCGTGCCCTAGCAAGAAATCCCAAGATTCTTCTTCTGGATGAAGCTACATCTGCATTAGATACCCAGAGTGAATCCATAGTGCAAGCAGCTCTTGATAAGGTAGGACTCACTAAGAAGCTAGAGGCTTCCACAGAAAGGTGCAACAGCACTTAAGAAAAATTAATGTACAATTCTCAGTGCAGGTTTCCATCAGAATCAAGGGCATTGGAAAATAAAATTTGGATGGATGCTCAATTTCAGTGTTTTAACAGGGAGTTTGAACTATCAAAAATTTCATTGAAAATCAGGTTGATTTCTTTAGGGGTTTTGGTTTTGCATTATTACTAATTACGAAGATGCTTAGTCATGTGGAACTGTAACTTAGGTCTCTTGCACTCCCTTTCTCAAATCATAATTTTTCATTTGCTGGTCAAATATTGATGGTGTCTTATCAAGGCAAGTTATGAAGACAGAATGGCCTTTTTCAAGTAGGTCAATAGAAATGTATATATATGTTACTGATAATTCTAGTATTTGTTCTTTATTGAATAGTTGCTTCATAATTTTCAGAAAGCTCTTGGGGTTTAGCCATTTTCATTCTTTTCCTGCATTTAGCAGCCCCACAGCTCTGAGGTGGGTGCTGCTGCAGAGCAGAGCTGTCAGGTCTTGTACCCATGTCTCTGATCAGCACGCAATACCTTCCTCACAGCCCATGTTCATCAGCAGTGTCCATCAATATAGAGTGGAACCCATAGACTTTGCCTGACAAAGAACTTTGTGGTTTGGCTTGAATGTTTCTTCTTTTGTCTAATATTTATTTTAATGAAGTGAAAAATCCTGCCTTTCATTCCATTAGTTATGCACAGAGATGTGAATTAATAGTATGGCTCAAGGGAAATACAGAATTTGTCAGCTTCACTTGCTAGTCAGTTTAAATCTGAGGTAAAGTGCAACTGCTTGTTATATGCATGTCATTCTAGTGATATTAGTATTGAGGTAACATTTAGGTGCAAAAGTAATATTCATATAATTTAATTTGTATCTCAATTATATAATTGATGCAGAATTACATGCTAAAAGATTGCTGCTTCAGATGTAATTTAGGTTTCTTCTGCATGTTTGGTTTTTGTTTAATTTTGTAATCAAGTACTTACCTTTTCTAGAAGCTTATTGCCTCATTTAGTGCATAACAGAGGGAGGTCACTCAATTAAGTGGACTCTTTCTCATCCGTCTTCGTGTTCTCAGAACACACCAAAATGAGCCCAGAATCATAACTTAGTCATCTTTTCACAGGTTTTTGATGTCCATCAGTGTAGTCCCCTAATGGGTTTTCCAAATTTCTTTGCAACGTCCCTGAGCAGAAAAAATGGTGCTACTATCGTTCGTTATTTTTACAGCTGAGGAGCAGAGACATTAACCTCGTGAATGCTCACTGTTTCTGGGCATTCATGTGCAGCTGCTTGTAGCCAGCTGTTTTTCAGACAACTTTGCACCTTTTAAAGCATTTTGCTAGTTCTGATCACAGGTCAGAAAAGTGGTGAAGGCTTTGTGCACTAGGCCAGAGGCATAAAAACTGCACCGTGGCAGACTCCTGTGACAGTCTGTGAGTGCCTTGGTCACGTCCATGAGAACTGGATGGCAGGTGTAGGGGGAGAATTCAAATCTCCATGGAAGCTGTCCTCTACTGCAGATGCCCTCATCTTCTTCATGCCCTTGTTGCTGTGCCCATATGATGTACAACTTCTGTAGCAAGAAACTTCCAGCGGGTTCCAGGACCACAGAGCATGCTTGTTGCATGAGGTTCCCTTGGATCTCTCTTCCTGCCTTCAGGCTGCCATCTGCTCCAGGCATCATGGAGAAGGAAAGCCAGCCCCTCCAGCAGTCACAAGCTGGCCTGTGCTCATTTGCTGCACGAGGGCTTTGTGTGTGCCACTGGTCTGTGTGAGGGAGCTGGAGATGGGTGGAGCACGTAACCTGCCAGCTAAGAATTCAGCAGCTCTTCCTGCCAAATCCCAGCAGGATTACAGTCTAACAGGCTTGTTTCAAAAGAGAGTGGCTCAAACACGTTTTTGATGCCAGTTTGCTCCTCTATGCTTTCCTGCTAAGTCTTGCCAGAAATTACGCTGATGTTGTACTTCCAAAAATTTGCGGGGACAGTATAAAAAGAAAATATCTGCTCTTTATATATTTGCTATCCTAGCTTTGTTTTCAGAAAGATCTAGCTATTCTCATGGTGTTTGCCCCATGTGGGGAAACACTTTGTGGGCAACCTAAATTCAAATAGTTCAACTTTTTATAAAAGTCAAATAATAAATAAGCTTTAATTATGGTCTTTAATACTTGTTGCCTAAAACGATTAATGTGGCTTTCTCCACCTAAATTTCTCAAACAAAAATGTCCTTGGACTGCTAAACAAGGACATGAAACCAGGAAGAAAAACGGTCTTTGCTTTCAAAAGAGAGACAAGTATTTTTTGAAGTTTTGATTTGCTGTATTTTACAAGTGACTAAATAACTTTGTTTTATTTCTGTGCTATTTCCTCGCACATTTTAACTGTAACTGGGTTTTATGTGTTTCTGTAAGGCTCGGGCCGGACGTACCACCATTGTGATTGCTCACAGACTGTCTACCATCAGGACTGCTGACACTATTGCTGGATTTGAGAAAGGAGTCGTGGTTGAACAAGGGACACACAGTGAGCTGATGCTGCAGAAGGGAGTCTACTATTCCCTCGTGATGCAGCAGGTGAGGGCAAACTTACTTGCTTTCCTTCTCCACTTCAGAAAGTTGTCAAATGGTGGGTGGAGCCATTTTCTCTCTAGTTCCTGCATGTTGTCCAGCTGGCAGCTGCTCAGTTATTCTGGACTGGGCACAGACACAAGCTTGGAATTCTTGGGGGTTTTACCCATAAGTGTTTCATATTTACACAATCCAATATGTCAAAAACATAAGTGAGTTTAAAGCACAGACTGCATAATAATTATTGCATAACAACAGAGGTGTTAGATGCCAGGTGGATTCTGTAGACTGCTTTAAAAGGAAAAGAGGGGGGAAAAAATCAGAATCAAATAGTTTACTGCTCTGCCATTACAGGCTGAAATATATGTCACCTACAGGCAGCTGTAGTTATGCAATTGAAACAGCAGTATTCATGAGAAAAAAATACATATTTTTTCTGCTTAAAATGCCTCTGTAATTCAGAATCCGGAATTCTCACTAGGGTTGTAGCAGTGATGTTCAAGATGATGGCACATCAGAAGACAGTGAAGGCACAGGAGATGAGGACTATGAGGAAAACATTAGTCCTGTGGGAGAGCTGACTATTCAAGATCAATTTGAAGCATCTGTGATACCAGGGAGAGGCAGCATCCGAAGAAGATCCAGCAGAAATAAGAGCAAGAGGAGTTCATCTAAAAAACCCTTTGGAAAAAAGAAGAAAGAAAAGGAAGTGGAGGTTGGTACTAGAACTTCAGTTTACAGTTTTAATTATAAGATGTAGGCATAAACAAAAAGCACATAACTTGGATTGCTTTTAGATAGCTGGCTGCCATGCAAACCTTTCCTGTGGTGCTATTGCAGTCACTACTCACCAGACTGAGTATCTGGTGACATTTTGTCTTAACAAAGATCTTCATTTTAACACTACTGAGTTAGTGTGGAACTGGAAAAAACTTGTGCTATTGATTTGCCACATTGCTTTGTACAATTAAGAGTATTATTTCAGTGATACACATGTTTTAATTCTATCTAATTAAAACTAATTGTGAGATTTCATTTGCGAAATTCTTTCCTCTCTGATAATTACTGTTACAAATACTTCCAGATAATGTAATCCCTGGAGTGTGTGTACCCAAATTGAAAGCACTTTGGAGTATCATTCTATATTTATGTCAAGGAAGGAAAAAAAAAAAAAAAAATAAAAATCCTAATATTTTGAAGAGCATTTCTAGTAAAAGAGACATTACTCTGTTTTAGTATATGCTTCAGTTTTGCAAGGGTTTTACAAAACCAGTTAGTTGACATATGCTGTACATCAATAAAAGTCACATAGGAAGTTTGGAGTTAAAAAAAAAAATTTGCTTCTTCAAAGTTGAGTAAAACTTGCTCATAGCATCAAAAAAAAACAGATTTCTGGTGCATTCTGGATCAGATGTGGGGTGAGCAGCTTATCAGAAACTTAATTTTGTTTTCTATTTTGTGGTACTTTAACTGCAGCATTTTTTGCATGAAACATATTGGAAGAGTTGTTTGGTATATTAGGGTTGCTTGAGTTTTTTGTGTAGTTTTGGGGGTTTTTGCCTGATTTCAAGACCTTTGAAGTGCAGAAATAAAATACAAATTCCAAAGTAAAACCATGAATTCTTCTAAATCTCCGGAAGTTAGGATCTCATCTGTAATAATTGATCTAATTATTTAAAATACTTATTAAAGCCTTGGTATAATTTTATCTATAGGTTTTCCTCTTCATTAAAATATATATTCCAGCTAATTAATATTTCAAATAGCACAAATGAACTGGATCCATTCCCATTATCATATAAAAAGTCATGTAACTTCAGAAGATACTTCTTGGCAGTATATTAATACTGCTTAAGACCCTCGAGAAAGTAGTGGGTGTTCATGCTCAAGAATACAATATTCATCACATTCAGAAAAAAAGAAGAAATTGAACATCCAACAACTGTAATTATTTCAGAAAAATCGGCCCACTTTTATAGTTGAGGTTTAGCCACCCTCATTTAACATCTGAAACACAGGATAAAATAACAAGGAAGCAAGAGCAACTTGCTTGTAACCCTGACTAATATTTCATCTCGTTTCTGATGTTTTCATTATTTGCTTCTCCAGAAATATCCTTTGGAGGCATTAGGCACTTAAAGTGGTAAAGCAGGACAGAATTTTTTTTGTGCTTTCAAAGCAGAAACAGGCTAACTGACTCTAACATATGCCTCCTTCCTGCTTTTGGTAATGATTCATTGGATATAGTTTGCCAAAGAGAAAAATGACCTCTCTACCCAATTGTTCTATTGCCAGCCCACTGGCATTTAGCTGAACTGGAGGGATCTTTTCTGTGCTCTGAACTCTGAGACTTTTAGTTCTTTATAATGATTGAAATGTTAGCTGCCATTCAGCGTGACTAGTCCTATCTGATTTTCACTGAACTGTCCTGGCTCTTCTCCCCTCATAACTTAGCTTTTTGCTAAGTTTTTTGCCTCCAGATTTGTAGAGTGCAGTTGATGTTCCAGGACATGAAACAGCAAAGCAGAAAATCTCCAGCATGTTTGCTTGATCTGACTGCACAGAGAGGGCTGTCAGCAGGATCACCAAGACAGTTCACTGCTCAAAACCTAATGAAAACCCACTGTGTGGGGAATTTTATGTTCTGCAACTTTCCAAGGAAAACTTGCAACTTTTTCTTGTAGGAAGAAAATCTCCCTGCTGTGCCTTACTCAAAAATCTTGGCTCTGAACAAACCTGAGTGGTTCTATGTACTGCTGGGAGTGATTGCAGCTGCTGTCATAGGTGCAGTCCATCCTGCATTTGCTGTTATATTTGGAAAAATCATTGGGGTAAGTTTTTTGGGGTTTTTCTTCCCTTTTTGTTTTGTGGGTTCTTTTTTTTGTTTGTTTTGTTTGGTTGGTTTGGTTTTGGGTTTTTTTGGTGTTTGGTTTGGGGTTTTTTTGTTTGGTTGGTTTTTTTGGTTTTTTGTGGGTTTTTTTGTTTTTGTTTCTTGGGTTTTTTTGTGGGGTGGGGGTGGTGCTGTTTCTTTTACTTGTGGGTTTTGTTTGTTTGGTGTTTTTTTGGGAGTGTTTTTTAGTGTTTTTGGGGGGGTTTGTTTTGTTTGGAGGTTTCTGTTTCTTTGCAACTGAAAGTTGCAGTCCTGAGCTTTCCTCATGCTCAAGCACTCAGTCAGTTCTTCCCATGTAAGTCTCTGGGTGGGATTAACTTCTATAAATACATCCATTGAAAGTTGTTGAAGGTACTATCTAGAAGCAGAGGATGGTGAAACTGCATCTAACTAGCAGAGGAAAGGAGGAACATAGATGGATCTGGGAGAACAAATTAGTGTGATGTAGGCTCACTGGAAGGCTGGACTCTCTACTGGGTCCTCAACAGAAAGCTGACTGCAGACTGATTTTAGGATCCAGGATACTTGCTTAAAGAAATTAAAGTAGACAAGCTTCTTGAGATGAAGCCTAGCTTATGTAACAGATGCTTGTCTTCTACTCATTTTTTGTGGTTTTTTTCTTTCCATAGGCTTTTCAAGAAAGAGATCCAGAAAAAAGGAGTAAAAACACAGTGGTGCTTTCTTTAGTATTTCTTTTGCTTGGAGTGATTATCTTAGCAGCATATATAATCCAAGTAAGTGTCACTACACGGAAATCCTAAAAGCCCTGAACTCTCCAGCAGGCTGCAGGTAGAACTCACATCAACACATTCTGAGAAGTAAAACACCGATCAGAGCTTACAAAAATATGCAGAAGTGCCAGGGTCTTCCTGAGATACATAGGTTTAATGTTAATGTTTACCTGAAGACATATGTCTGTATTTGCTCTTAGTTTAAATAATCCACTGAAGGCGATGTTAATTCAGCATGATTGAAATCAAAGTTGAGGGTCTGGCCTTAAAGTCCAAGTTAATACTGACATTTCTCACTGACTATAAGAGTCTATAGGCTCTTGCCAAAGTAAGTATAAAGCAGACTCTTTCCATTCCATTGGTTCTTTTCATACTGCTTTAAATCTTGCAGGATACACTTAGTGCCCACTGATGTCCATATCATAAAATCCATTGGTGTGGCTGCTGTGAGTGAATGTGTCTGGTTGCAGTCAGTGTAGGGAGGCCAATCACTAGACAGGTTGATTTTTCTTGTAGTGCTGCTGTCTGTGTGTGCAAGGTTGACCAGAAAGTTTAATCTCCCTTTGCTTGGGTGGTTGTGATACAATATGTAATATAGAGATGCCTTCTTTGCCATGTGTTTCTTCCTTTCTGTGAGAAAATTGAGTTTCAGGTTCAGAAGTGTGAGTGATGCTCTCCTCAGGACATATATATTCAAAGGGGGGTTGTAGGTGTGATGGCTTTTGTTGTGCAGATTTATAAACAGAGCTACAGCATCAGATGAGAAAATGTCACTATTTTTCCTCCCCCAGGGATTCATGTTTGGGAAGTCTGGGGAAACGCTAACAATGAGGCTGCGCTCTTTGTCCTTCAGAGCATTACTTCAGCAGGTATGAATTGGGCAGTAAGGATATCAAGAGAGCAGTGGGTGTGGACAAGAACCTGTGTGCTCATAGAAACATCTGAAAGGGACCAGAAGACAGTAAATTGGTGATTGGGAGAAAAAAGAACCCTACCATAGCCTTTGCAAATAAAAACACTTCCTTTCCTTTCTGTATGTACTAATCCTCATGGGTCCCTTCCAGCTCAGGATATTCTGTGACTCTATAGCTGATGGAATAGGTGATTTGTAAGAGAATAGTTAACCTCTTCAGGCCCAAGAAACATCTAAGTAAATGGGGGGGGAGAGGGGGGGAGGGGGGTTATAATAAAAGTTTCTAAACAGTCATGTTCAAGAAAACATCGAAGCTGATAACATTTTGATGATGAAGAATTAGATGTCCACAAAAAATAATGGTTTTTTTAAGCTTTTTCTTTTCTTTTGCCTGGAAATGCTGACTATAGGGAGAAAATATGCCTTTAGCCATCGTAATTTGTACTTTCATGTAATTTTTTGAAACAAAAATGAGTACCTTTTCTTGCAGGAAATTGGATGGTATGATGACCAGAAAAATGCTGTTGGTGTTCTGCTAACTCGTCTTGCTACAGATGCTTCCCAAGTTAAAGGCGTATGTTGATTATTTTATGTGTGTTTTTAAAATACCTTTTTCCTTACAAATATTAATTGCAACTGGCAAAGCACTCCGAGATTATTTCAGAAAACAAAATAGGAAATCTACCCCACAGAATGGCAGATGAATTTACATAGCATGCTACAGACACATCAGAAATGGTTCCCCAGCTGATAAAGCTGATACAACTATCAAAAACCCAGATGTTCCTATACCTTTCATGTGCCTCCCTCCAAGTCTTTAAGCTATATAGATAATAACTGTAGACCATTTCACCTTGCAAATGGTAAGAAATAGACCATAATTAAATTAGCATAAATAAATTAGCATAATTAAGAAAACACCACGGAGGGCAGTGGCCAAGGAAGGGAACTACTCAAGAAGGCTGGTGTGGGAGAGGTGGCCACTGGACACTGGACTCCAACTGCTCAGCTCATCAGCAGAACCTGACAATCTGCCAAAGATTTCTGTTTCTTCCTGTCTCTTAGTAGGGGGAAAAAAAAATCACTGCAGGACTTGTGCAGAAAAGTTTACTAGTGTCTTTCTTTTTCCCTTCATATTTGTACATCACTAATCCTTTAATGCCTACATTTTTCAGTCTCCATAGGTTTTCATTTCTCTCCAAGCCTCCTTCATTATGGGCTTGCAGGGATAAAATAGTCTTTGACAAAATTTAGTCATTCTCATCTTTTAAAGTTTGTTTGCTTCAGTGGCAATAACCTGTCACCCTGTCGGGGAAGTATAAAGGAGGGTTGCACACAACCCTTTGTTCCCTAGCTACAAAAATCAACAAAAGGCATGAATGGTTTTTCAGAGCTATTGCATTTTCTGGAGTGCCAGAGTTCTCAGTAAGTCAGTACCATGCCTCATGCTGCACTGGTTGAAGTTTCCAAATCCGTCTTTATGTGGAACCCCTAGAACATATGGCAACAATTCACCTTGGCATTGGTTTGATCATTAATATTTCAAATTTATTGAACAAGAGAAGTCTTTTCAGGGCAGGAGACTCTTTGGCAAAAAAAAGAATATTTGCTTCCCACCCAAGGGTTTTTGTTTTTACCATCATGCCAAGTTCTGGAAGATGAACTGTTTCCACAGGGCTGTTTGCAGAATTTTTTGTGCAGATCAGAGCCCACCCGGATGCTGGATGGTAATCAAGTCTCATTTTAAAAAGTTTTTGATGAAAAGGTTATACAGGCTGGGAGGAGGTGAGAATTCTTTGGTCAGAGTTAATCTTTCCTACTCATTATCCCACTGAGATAAAGCATTTCTGCAGGGTGGCCAAATTCAGATTTCTCTAAGAACCCAGCCCCAAGTGCAGCAGTGTAAGAAGCTGAGGATGAGTAATTTTCACCACTGTTAGTGGGTCTCAGGCGGTGCCTGTGTTAGAACTAAGCCTCTCTTGCCTAATGCTGGACATGTAACCTCACCCTACTGTCACAGTGGTCACAGTTTTCTCTACCTTGGGTAGCGTGTGAAGTCCCAGATACATTTCATCAAACAGTTGTCACGTCCAACCCTCTAGACTACATTAACACCTCTTAAAGGCCTGAATGCTGGCAGGCATGAGGAATCTCTAGGAATGGTTACAGTAGTTGGTGCATAATGTCCACACACGTGATCACACATGGTTTCATTTTCCAGCCAAACCTTTGGCCTTGACTACGGCAATTTAAAGTGGTAACTTAAGCAACAAAAAGAAAAATCTAATGACATGTATTTGGAGGGTTTCTGGGGTTTTCTTAGGCAACTGGAAGCCGACTTGCACTGATGACTATGACTGTCTTTACCCTTGTGACCGCCGTCGTTATTGCATTCGTATATGGCTGGCAGCTAACTTTGCTTATCCTGGCCTGCATTCCTTTTATTGTTGGTGCAAATGCTGTGAGTGCCAGCTCTATGTCTGGTCATGCTGCAGAAGATCAAAAAGCTTTGGAAGAGGCTGGAAGAGTAAGTTCTTCAATTTCAACTACAGGGTTCTGGTGTGAGATGACTTTTAAGGACAACATTGTGGTCATACTATAGCTGACTCAATTGTCCAAGATAAATGAAGGGTGTTAAGGGGAATGTTTATGTATTTTCAAGAAAAGCAAAACAGAGATAACACAAACCATCTGCAAATTAGGCTATAAAAATGCATTTGAAGGCCTCCATAGTGGATTTCTGGGCAATGGCAGCTGCAGCAGAAGCAGCCCCAGCACTGGTGCACCTTGTGCCTCTGGTGAGCAGTGTGGCTCTGCACTGCTCTGCTGCAGCCAGAAGTGTTGGACATTGATAACTTTTTATTCTCCCATGAAGGCAAGCCATTAATGTGCTCAAGAGCTTCAGGGTACTGCCTTCATTCCCCTGATTGGGTGCTTCCAGGAGACAGAGGTAGTCCATGCAAAAGAGCAGGCAGTGTCTAGATGGCTAGAGTTTGGTCCCATCTTATTAAGTTGGGTTTAATTCATGAGGGCCACAACCCATGGGTTAGGGAAGACACTCTGATGAATAATTTCATTGCTCAAGACTTCCTTTCACCTTGATCCCTACTCTTAAGCAAAGACTTTCTGATCTAAAATAATAAACGCTAGAGAAGAAATCAAGAGTTCAGAAAATGTCTTGTAGTTTGCAGTTGTAAGAGATTACCTCTTATTTGTTTAATCTCTTTGTTTAGATTTCAACAGAATCAGTTGAAAACATAAGAACTGTAGCTTCACTGACCAGGGAAGAAGCATTTTATGAAAGATACGTTGCTAGTTTGAATCATACATATAGGTGGGTTTTTTTCTTTGTATTATACTTTCGTCTTTCAGATTTACTGGAAATACCTTTCTTGGAACCTATCCAGTATCCAAAAGACTGGGAAGAATATCAATAGCTGTTCATATACTTTTGAAATTTGCATAGTCTTTATATTTTAGTATACATTCTTAAATGCAGAGTGAAAAAAAAAATATGCAGGATTTGCCTTTTATTTTGCAAACACTTTATAAATTGCATTCTCTGCATAAATGTTACAGAGTATTGTGTTTGCCTAAAACATAGGATTTATGTTCACTCCATGTTAGTGTATTTCACTGATACTACTTGGGAACCGACAGTTCCACCACACCCTTTATAACATAAGCCAGTTTTATTCCCCTCATATCACTTTAAAACCTTGAAAAAAACTTCATGTGTTTCCCTTGTTTGGTCTGCTATGTCCCACTGACTTCTCTCCACTGAAATGCATCTGAATCACCATGGTTGCCAGATTTTTCTTGCTCCGTTTTATTTAAGTAAAACAGCCCACAATCTAAATTGTTTTTAATGCAAAAGAAGGAATTTATAATGATGTATTGCACAATCTGTCCCCAGCCAAAGTAGTGTTAAAATTCAATGTCTGGTAAACTGCTAAGAGCCCAGATCTGGGCAGGATGCTTGCCTGGACTTTCACAAGTCTCATGTACAACTCAGACTAGAAAGGAGATTTCCTTTTCCTCAGAGAGCATCCTAAACAATGAGGACAGAGAGTTCTCCAGAATCTGATTCGGTGTGTGTTCAATTAGCTACACAAAATGAAACCTTTTTAGAGGGATAGATTGAGAAATAGCAGCATAGTCTGAATCCCTGTGGGGATACCCAGCAATGTGTCTCTGCTCTGAGTTGGGATGAGAGGTCTCTGCTCAGATGGCATGAGCTGGTGAAAGCCCACAGACAGCTCTTAGGCTGAGCTTGTTTTCTTAATAAAATGGGTCATACGGGGTAGTTACTAACTGCTCTAGTGACCTGCCCTGCTATAAAAGCAAAGGAAGGGGATTCAGTTAAACATAACTGAGGATCAAGGATTTCATTGCTTTCTGTCCTAAGGGCACTTCTGTGTCATGAAGCCAGAGGCTCTTAGAGTCTGGCAAGGATTGTTTGTGAGTGTGTGTGTTGTGGGCTGCTGATTTGTTGTGGTTTTGGGGGTGAGCTGGATTGTTTGAAAATTTTATTCCAGAAGTCTGGCTATCCCCTAGCTACTGTCTGCTCTTTCTCTTTTACAAGTCATTTATGGAAAGTCTCTTGTTTTATCAGAAAATCTCTGAAAAAAGCCCCTTTTTATGGATTTACCTATGGAGTAGCTCAGTGTTCAGAGTACTTCATTAATGCAGCAGTCTTCAGATTTGGAGCATGGCTCATTGCTAATTGTCTGACCAACTTTGAAAATGTATTTATGTGAGTATACTTCATAAAATATAAGAAAAAAAAATCAAAATTAGTACACAGAATAGTGATTTCAGTGCATACAAATTACAGAGGTAGTGGGGCATGGGAATTCAGGAATTCGATCTGGTTGGGAGTGTTCTTGGGCATAAGGGGCTGTTTTGGAGACAGGTGTATATTTGGGCAATGAAACAGCAAGAGTGAGCAGCAACTCTTCTCCACCTACTGTGGAGAAGCCTTGCCCTTTGATGTCCGTTCCAGGCAGAGGGCATTGAAAAGAAGCAATGCAATACCACTGTTTAGCTATAAAGTAACTATGGGAACAAGCTGACCTTCCTAATACTGGATGACATCTTGGAGTTTGAGAAGCTCCAGAAATATCAAAGCCTAAAGGTTCTAAAATCTTTATTCTGAAGATATGTTTTACACTGTAAGAGAAGAATGCGCTGCTTTACCTGAAATGAATCACGCTTTGTCCTTTGCTTTTTAGAGTCTTCTCCTCTGTCATATTTGCAGCTATGAATGTTGGTCAGTCTGCTTCCATGGCACCAGACTATGGCAAAGCTCGAGTATCAGCCCAAAGAATCTTTCAGCTTTTGGACAGAAAACCTCTAATCGACAGTTACAGTGAACAAGGTGAAAAATTGGTAAGGGTTGGTGGTATTTTGCATGGAGGTTTGAGGGGATACTGGAGATCTGTCTCTTTGCGCTTTTGGGTTTTGGGTGTATTTTTTTGGAAGGAGTGTTATTTTTCACAAAAAAAAATTTGCTGTAACTAACTAAATTAATAATGGTCTATTAGCAGCAGTTGTATTCACAGGTGCATATTCCTTAGGGTGTCACAAAAGGTGACTGATTTAGGATGACCTAATTGCAACCCAAAGGGAGCCTACAAGAAAAATGGAGAGGACCATGTTACAAGAGCATGTAGTGACAGGACAAGGGGTGATGATTTCAAACTGAAAGAGAGTAGATTTAGATGATTTACTAGAAAAAAAATGATTTAATGTGAGGGTGGAACAGGTTGCCCAGAGAAGCTATGGACACCCCATCCTTGGAGGTGTTAAAGGCCAGATTGGATGGATTTGTGAGCAACCCAGTCTAGTGAAATGTGTCCCGGCAGGGGGGTTGGAATGAGATGTTCTTTATGGCCCCATCCAATTCAAACCATTCTATGGGTCTATCAAAAGAAAGACACTATATAAGTAGTGGTACTCACTTATTTAGGGACCGTGTTATTTCTGGGTTTCAGACAAAAGTGTATGGCCTTTAAGGTAGTTTTTCTCTAAGTGAGTGAAAAAAAACCCACTTTTCATTCTACTGACTCAGAGTTTAAATGGCTTGAGGAAAACACTGATAATGTCAGTTCCAATAAAAGTTTTGTTGTCTTTGTAAGGGTTTATAGGAGAAATAAAATACTAATGCATTTTTTCTAATTATTTTTGTAAATAAGAGAGATTAGTTCCTTTACAGACACACTTTTGCCAAAAGCCATCCTATTCCATCTGTGGAAACTTTTACAATTAAAAATGTGCTCTTGTGAAGTCAAAACAAGCCTAATGAATAATTTAGTTTGCCCTAAAGTTGTAGGAGCAAAGACACAACAAGCAAAAACCAATAAAAAGTAAAACCCAAAAAAACCACTCAAAAACTCCCAAAGAGCCACACCTCTAAACCAAAATTGTCGTTAAAGAGGCTGACTTCATCACTTGTCAAATTTCTACATGTAATGCTTTCCATTCACATGTTCTGAAAGGATTACAGTGGCACATCCAGGTTCATCTAAATTTAAAATTAACTTCCCATATAGGTTTAGATGGTAGCTCCTACTCAGGAAGCCGTTAGCCAGTTTTGTATAACTTCAGGCTTATATATAGGATTTTCAGCCTTTAAAGTTCTGAGCACACTTGCATATTTTCTTGAACCAGGGTTCCCTGGCACAGACACTGAAAGACTTGGCAGAAGGTCTCCAGTGAAAATATTTCTAGTATAGACTGGACTTAACTACCAGAGATGCCTGTGACTTAACAAAGCAAATCTTTGAGTCCATCAAGTTAGGTTATTAACTGCTGTGAAAGCATCATTTTAGTGGTGCTGCTGGCTTGTACAAGGGGCTGGCTCATACCCCAAAGAACAGGTCAGGCAATAGCATTGGCACATGCCCCCTTTCTTCCACTTGTGCTTAAATATCAGTCTGGCTAGAATGGCTAATTAACAGCTATCACTGCTTTTTAAAACACATCTTGTCCTTTGTGCCCATGAATAACCTACTGAAGAATTGAGCTCTGCTGTCTTAATTTGATTTTGACTTTGTGTTACCTTTGTTCAAATTGTGCTACCTGCAGAGTAAGATCGGGAAAGCAGATAATACAGTTTATATCACAAGTAGAAGTGTCTTAATTAAATGTGTCAGAAATGAAAAATATGGATATTGTCTCTTTTCCTTAAGTGGGTGATTGGGCACTTGAAAGGGCTCCCCCGGGAGGTGGTCACAGCACCAGCCTGACAGAGCTCAAGAAGTGTTTGGACAGTGCTCTCAAGCACATGGTGTGACTCTTAGGGATGGTGCTATGCAGGGCCCAGATCTGGACTTCTCCAAAAAGATGTAGTGACTTACATCTCCAAATCACCCTATAACTAGTGATACTATGCCAAGTCCAATATGTCATTTAAAAGTATTTCAAAAGCATTTTTGAAAGCACCCTCCCAAACTTTCTTGAATCTCTCACTTTAATAACCAAGTCTTAACAACTGTTGTTGTAGTTGAGGCTAATAAATGTTAATATGAGCATGTGAACTCTCTATTGCTTTTCAGAGCCATTTTGAAGGCAACATTGAATTCAGAAACATCCATTTTGTATATCCAACAAGGCCAGGAGTTCAGGTTTTGCAAGGTCTCAACGTGAAGGTTAACAAAGGACAGACTCTGGCATTAGTGGGAAGCAGCGGCTGTGGCAAAAGCACATCCATTCAGCTCTTGGAGAGATTTTATGACCCTGTGGAAGGACAAGTGGTAAAAATAGACTTGTGTGGCTATTAATAGTAATTAAATCTACAGAACTCTTTATCTGGCAAGGTTTCAGAGGCTTTTAACAAGCCTGGCAGTCCCTCTGTTGAGATGCCTCTTTTTAGAGGTGTGAGTTACTGAGACTGTGCCTCCCTTGGATCTGTAGACAATCCCAAAACCCCTGTCATTGCCTGCCCTGTGCATTTTCCCACAGGTACCAGCAGTTGTTGGCACAGTGTGCTTGCTCAGGTCACAGCCTGGGAAAGGAATGACCATGTTTGACTGCATTTCCTCCCCAAGGCTTCTCGCACACTGGTCAGACATAATGTTATTAGTGCATAGCACTAATGTGTCTTGTCTGTGTAGGGTGTCTTGCTGGTGTGAGTTAACATATCAGGGACACAGATACATGCTTCAGATAACACAAATAGGTGTTACTGTATCACCATCAGAAGGTCCCAATGGGCTTTTGGATGCAACCTCTGTTAATGGGTATCAGAAGTCAAAAGAAACCTCCTTGGCGGTTGAGAGATTGAAAGATTCTCAGCCTGCAGCTGAGAATATTTATTGTTGTGTTCAGCTTCTCAAGGGACAGGCTTTCTGGTGCTTCTTGTGGTCAGTAGGGCTAGAAGGACAGCAAGAACAACCTGTTACCTGCATGTTGTTTCTGCCTGCTAGGAAATGGAAGCAAAACAGGACAAAATTAGAAATTAATGAAGGAAAACATTTCATCTATTCTTCCAGTGCGTTTCCATTTTGCATGCAAAAAATTTACTTGATTTCATCTGGGAAACTAACACATAACAGGCTTTCTCTTAGAATTCATTTTTCCTGTTAACAGCAGGTATGGGTGGATGAGCTCAGTAGCTCAACTTGGCATCATGTTTCTATTGCTTTTCCTAGCTAGCAGATGGATTTGATACCAGATCTCTGCATTTACAATGGCTGAGGTCCAGACTGGGCCTGGTGTCACAGGAGCCCATTTTGTTTGACTGCAGCATTGCTGAAAATATCCAATATGGAGACAACAGTAGGGTGGTTAGTCAGGAGGAAATTGAAGAAGCAGCTAAAGCAGCAAATATCCATGCCTTCATTGAAAAACTGCCAGAGGTAAGAGACAGTGATGTTCTCTTCACAGTGAGATCATATATTTGGAATGATATAGAGAAATCAAGGTAGTGCTCACTTACATAGATCAAATTAAAAATAAACACTCTTGTTTCCCTTAATATAGTAACCTTTATGTTTTAAAATGCTAGTGTGTTTCAAGTTAAATCCTTTTTAGTTTGTTGAAAAAAAACCCCCACCAATGTTTCCATTATTACAGTGGTAGACAACCCAGAATACTTGGGAGGTGAAAGGGAGGTGAGGAGAGGGAAATGAGAGGATGTTCTGTGTAAGAGCAAGGGATCACAATATTTTTTTTATATATTTTCCCTTTGACAGCAGAAACTCTTCAAGTTACTCTGATAAAGATATTTTATTTTTCTAAAACTATTTATTAAAGAAAAATAGTCTATTTCTAATTGCATGAACATGCACAGGGAGTGTTTCTTAATAAATACAAAGGGGCAGTAAAGAAAAAGTGCATGGCATAGCATTTGACACTCATGCCTAACAAGAATTTGGTTCTATCATGGAAAAATGCTTTGATAGCTTGTTTTCACTGTAGTTCTTTGTACCTGAAACTGAGGTAATAATGCTGAAAAATATTTCCTCTTCATTACTACTAATGATGTTTGAGAATCTTAATTCACAAGCAATGCAGCATCAAATTCTTCATGTATATGTCAGTCAGTATGAAATTGTTAATTAATCTTATGATCATATGCTCTGTGGATGCTTCACTGCTGGTACCATTCAAGACATATTCCAGTCTTTGAGGGAGTAAATTTTCAGACTGGGTATAAATATGTGTGGCTGTACACATAACCACTTGTACTAGAGAAGTTTATAAAGCCTTGGCTTTCTTAAAACCACTACCCCTATTCTTTCTTTCAAGACAAAAATACTTAACTTTTATAGCCGTACAAAAATTTTTCTAATCTTCCTTCTCTAAGAGTATTCCCTGATGATCTTTTTTATTTTTAACATCCAGAAATATAATACCCGGGTGGGTGAGAAAGGAACACAACTTTCTGGAGGTCAAAAACAAAGAATAGCAATTGCCCGAGCTCTGGTTCGTAATCCTGCTGTTCTGCTTCTGGATGAAGCTACCTCTGCTCTTGACACGGAAAGTGAAAAGGTAAATAATGGTTTTTTTATGAAATACTTATACCTCTGTACATGGCTAGTTGCTTTCTGTAGAATAAAATTAAAGTAAATATGCTACAAATGTTCAACTGTGAAACAAGTCAGATGTATCACAGTAGTTTTTCCACCTGAAAGGTTTGAATTGAACTGTACTAGGAAGCTGCTTATATTTACTAAATAAAAAGTAGAAAAAAACCTGAAACTTTAAGTATAAAACTCCACATTGACCTGATGCTCCTCAGTTATCTTTCTATCAGATGTATTTGATGGAAAATACTGAATTTGTGTTCTGACCCAAGCTGGATGCCCAAGAACCCACTCCTCTGTGTCTCACATTTGTTTGATCAGGCTCACTGACCTCAGTGAGAAATCTGTTAAGGTCTCCTGTGTGCACTGACTTGTATATCTGTGGGACATGTCTTTTTTGGTGGTAAGAGAGTGGGAAATCAGAGGTAGTTCCTAGGACCAGGGGAGCCTTTCCAGGTGCTGACGGCGTTGTGGTGGTATCTGTGTGCAGATTGTCCAGAGGGCTCTGGATAACGCCCGGCGAGGTCGGACGTGCATCGTCATTGCGCATCGCCTGTCCACTGTGCAGACGGCCGACGTCATCGTGGTCATCCGCAACGGCAGGGTGGTGGAGCAGGGCACCCACAGCCAGCTGCTGGCAAAGGAAGGACACTACTATGCCCTTGTAAACGCACAAGTCTCTAATTAGTACTGCTTGCTGAGTTGGTTTGTTTGGTTTGTTTTTTTCCGGGAAGGCATTAAAAGCTCTACAGAAGATTGCTGTTGACTCTGTGCTGACTGAGCAGGAGCTGGCTGCAGCCTGGTTGCTGTGTCCAGTGTAGCCCTTGGCCCACACGTCCGTGGGGATGAGCAGTGCATGCTTGGTTCTGGGTCACAGAAGGTGCACAGAGGGACTGAATTAGTTGAGCAGTTTGGTGTGTTACATGCTCTGGAGGGTGTCAGACCTGGTGTGGTCTCACCTACAGCTCAGGTGGGTACCCTGCTGTCCCTGTCCCCCCAAACCCTGGCCCACAGCAGCTGCCATAGACCAAGGTGATAAGAGAGTACATCAGCAGTTAAGTCTCATGGATAAACATCAAGCTGGTGCTTGTGGTTGCTCTTTGGATTTCTTCAGCAGCCAGATGAAGTCATAAAGTCTTCTTTAGTTAAAGATGATTATCAATTCTTACTGGAAACTGAGATTCAAAACAAAAAAAATTGCATTAAAGTTTAAGAGAAGAATGTTGATGCATGGATTTGGGTTTGAGGTTTTCCCCTAGTTGCCACATTTTTCATATTACTGTGCTTCACACATTTCTTGGAAATTCAATGTTCCATTTCAGACAATAATTGTAATAGTTAGAACCTTTCCATATCAAGATAAACTGTATAAAAGATACCGTTGTTTTGTTTAGTATTTTTCAAATGCTGACCTAACAGTTTAATCATTCTTTGTATCCGTAAGGATAATTTCAAAAGTTTTGTGGGGGAACTGGGATCGCTTCTATTGGAATGGACTCCTGTCGGCCATGTAAAAAGCTTTTCTCTAAAATAAAGAAAAAAAGAAAAGTTGTTTTCAATATAAATTCCTTTGTTTTTAATAGGCATGATACTTAGGGTCATGGTTTAGTAGTGGACCTGCTAGTGCTAGGTTAACATTTGGGCTCAATGATTTAAGGGATCTTTGCCATTCTAAATGATTCTATGATTCTATGAATAAATTCAAAGGTTTTTTTGAAGTGTTGGCAAAGCTTGTTTACACATATGCTTTAATAATTTGTTATTCCTCTGATATATTCCTCAGGGTGCTGCAGTACATCCTCTAACAGTTGAAGAATATGTACTGTGTAGTCAGAGTGACTCAGCAGCTGGGGTTTTTTGGCTGGTTAAACCCAAATGCAGCATTTTAATTTTCCAAGGCTTTTCACATGGCTTTGGGTTAGGATTTATAGCCTGGAGCAACCTGCAGTACTTTAAAATTTCCAGATTGTAGCAGACAAACTTACAGTAATTACTATCTCCTTTGCTCGTTTCAATTATTTTCCGGCATCAGGATCTGCAAGGGGAATAAAACACACAAAACAAAGTCTTATCTCAGGTTTGCCAAAATAAATAATAGTTGCTCTCCCTCACAGTTTTTCTCAGAGACTTGTTTCAAGAGCAGTTTTTTCTCATTCAGTCACCCTTCTTGTGTGATCGCTTCATTTTATTGTGTCAGGCACATACTATGGAACTGCTGCCCTTATTACATTCCCAGTTATCTAATGTAGGCTCCAATTAATTCCCTTTTCCCTGTTTTGTTTCTGCACTGGAGTTAAAATTACAAGCACTAGATTTTGATTCTTAGTTTTGAAAATAAAAAAGGCAAGTACTGTATCCACTACTTTCCTTAGCAGTGGGTAATTTTTGCCCAATTCCCTTTCCCATTACCAGTCTCCCATTTTTTTGGAGCTTTCCAGTTATGGACCTTGGAAACAGCTCCCCACCCTGAGGATCTTAGCAAGGTCAAGGTGCTGAGGAGGTGTAAACTGCTTTGGTAGTTCTCTTGTTCTGCCTCAGGGTCACCAGGAGCAGAGAACGCCCTTGGTGCCATGAAAGGGAGCCCTGTCCCTGGTGCAGGACCAGCACAGACACCTGTGCCCTCAACACTGCTGTGTGTGCCTAAAAGCACACAGGTCGAGCTGGATGACTTTTCTGACTCCATGAGATATAAAGAGATAAATATAGTAGGCACTAATAGTAAACTCTATGCTCTGGTAGTTTTTCAGACCATCCAAGTCACCTTCCCAGCTGGATATGCCCATAGAACTTGCAAACTGGCTCTGATTAAAAGCAAACCTAAATTAAGAGAGAAATGTTTGTCAAAAGTCCTGTATGGTAGCACCAAGCCCTGTATCATATAGAGATAAAAAATCAACCCTGACAGAAAAGCTTATAAGGATATCTTTTAAGGGCAGAGTATTTCTTGGCTCTGCCAAGTAAACACTCATTTTTTCCTTCTGAATGCCTTCTCTGAAGTCTTCCCGCTCTTTTCTGAAAAGTTGTATCTTAATAATTCCATAGGAGATTTAGACCAGTGCTGGTATTAAGCAAGTGCTCCTTTTCAAGTCATGAATGAGGCCTTTGGTGTTCCTTGACCAGCAGGGGCCAATGTGTTCCCTTCATCCCATCCTCGTGGCAGTCATTTTAGGGCTGAGGTCCCCAGTGACACCACCAGTGTCTCACCATGTTGTGGGCATGTTTGGGGAACACCAGCATTGGCTTGTGCAGGGTTAGGGGAGACTTTTAACTCTGACACCTGGGATATAAAGCAGCACAGAACAAACATTTCAGAAAAAAACTAATTATAAACATGTCCTGGTTCTGGCCAGGACAGGGTTAGTTTGTGCAATAGCCAGGAGGGGGCCTGGCCAGGACCTGAAGGTTATTCTGTACCACTTCGTCATTGCTAGGGGTGGGCAAAATGGAGTTTCTTCTGGGAAGAAGGGTTCTTTTTGGTCAAGTAAGTGTGGTTGTGTTATAGCTTGGCCCTCAGTTAGGGCTCACTCACTGCCTGCTACCATGGGCACTCTGCCCAGGGAACTCCACTTTTCTAAGGAGAAACAAACAGCTTACTAAGGGAGGCTGACAGGAAAGCTTGAGAGGGACTTTTTACAAGGATGTTCAGTGATAGGACAAGGGGTGATGGCTTTAAACTGAAAGAGAATAGAGTAAGAGTGGATATTAGGAAGAAATTCTAGACTATGGGGGTGGTAAAGCACTGATATGGGCTGTCCAGAGAAGAGTGGATGCCCCACCCCTGAAGTGTTCAAGGCCAAGGTGGATGGGGCTTTGAACAAACTGGTCTATGGAAGGTGTTCCTGCCCACAGTGGGGAGGCTGGGACTAGGGGATCTTTCATGTCCCTTCCAAACCAAACCAGCCTGTGATTCCATGGAGAGCAGAAAAATTCATACAGTTTATCTGGAGGTGTGGTTGTGTCTTGCTGAAGCAGGAAATACTGTGGCAGCTTTTCCAAGTACTTCTAAACTCTTCTGTTTTTTAATGGATTTGGATAATATTTAGAGGAGTGTGGTCTGGTAATCAGTAGAACTATATCCAAGCTGTGAATAAACTGGACAAGACAGTGAATGAAAGTCTGTACTATACTTAACTTCCTTCTGTGTATCCCTGCTGCTCTATGTACACAAACAAGACTTTTGTAAAACACATCTCCTCCATGTCTGAGACATTAAGGTGTTTCTAAGATCATCAACATAGTAAAGAAGAGAAACAGCTGGCCAACACAGTCACAGACAGCATCTGTGCAGTTTCTTCTCACAACATGCACATGAAGGGCTGATTTTGTTAAGTCCTGATCCTTAGGTGCTTGTAAATGACTAGTAGTTTTAGATGCAAAGGTGGAAGAATCCAGTTGCCTCACTGTCCTTTATCACCCTCCAGCTGCCGTGTATATAAACTTCACCACAGATTGCCCATTGTCCTGACTTTTTCCAGGGTTGTGGCTCTCCCTGGCTGTTCTCTTCCAGCTGCTTTTCCTCCTCAAGAACCTTGCCTAGCACACACAACAGAGGCTGCACTATGTGATCGGGTGCAAAATGAAGACAGAGATGAGAGGGCAAGTGACAAAAACAGCAGCAAAGCTAAAGGATTACTTTCTAAAATTAACAAAAATTTCTCAGCAGAAAACTGGTCACTGCATTCAGTAAATTAATTATTTACACTGGATTGCTTTCATCTGCCTCTGCCGTGTTTTGTTATCCGGAGTGCAGGCAGCTCCTATCTACCTGAGGCCCTAGCAATTATCTCATTTTAACATTTTATTGCCTACCTGGTTCATCAGCAGTTAAGTCCAGAAACTATTTTCTGAACCATATCTTCCCATTAGGAAATAATTTGTTGTGCCCTTAGGGAAGCTCACACATCCACTGAGTTATCCCCAGCCTGCTCAGTGACACAAGTATCACAAACTCCAAAGCAAATTTGCTAAGCCTTCCTGTAATTTTCCTGAAGATGCCAATCTTTACTGAATGCTTTCACAGGAAGATGTTTTAAAGTCATGTTAGCCAAACAAATAGATTTTGTGAACTTGTTTAAATTGACCAATATACTTTTCATTGCACTGCTCTTCCCATAGGAGTAACATTCTCATCTCTTTCTAATCCTTACGAACAGAATGTAGTTTTGCTGCCTACTCCCTCCTGTGATGTCCAAAGCAAAACCACCTTGCAGTCCCCTTGGAATAGTCCCTTTTGTTATAGTTCTTGAAGTTTGAGAGAATGACTATATGAGTATGGCTATTTTTGTGGAAATAATTGTTCAAGTTCACCCTAACGAAAAAAGGATATCCTTGGTATTTGATGCCCGTTGAGCAGCATTCCTGGAGAATGCACGTGTTATTCTGCCAAGAGGGGAACAAGGGGGAAGAGGCAGTGCAGTGGGGCACTTACCACGTAGCTGCAGACATTTGGGTCTGAAGCAATCAATCAGATTGCCTTTAAAGTGCTCTGGGACATGACTCTTCTGTATCCAAATGTCTGCCTGAACAGACAGTGAACTACATCAGGAAAGTGCCTATTTCTTACTATAAATTGAAATGAAGAGTATTAGCTTTTAGGCAGATACACATTTACATCAGGTGAAAGGAATTCCACTCTGAATGTTCAATCTTTCTTAAAGAGATTACCAGGGTAGTTTATCAGTCCCACAAATAATTCTTGGAGATCCTTACCTGGTATCTCCAGGTATCTCCAGATAGGCACTGGGGAGCCTGGTCTTGGAGGCAAGGAGTGCTTAAAGAAAGAGGAAGGGCCTATGCAGAAAATGAGGGTCAATTTTCTTCCTCTAGAAGTTCAAGAAGCTTTGGAGTGAAGGAAAAACATTCAGGAAACAGGAAATATTTATCCTGAATGTGCAAAAGTGGAAAAGAAACAGGTTGCAGAAGCACCCAAACCATCTTATAATCATGACTGAATTAGGAGAATCTGGATTTTTTTCTCTCTTGGATGGCATGAGAAAAAATTTAAACAAGGAGTTAACAGTTTAAAGAATCAAAATAGTTGATGTCTCTGACATCTACATATAATGCCTTTTATGAAATCACACTAAAAATGATGAGTTCCCATTTTCACATCTGTTACTCATATGAACATATCCCCAACAATGCAGCATGTGTATTTCTTCAAAACAAACTCAAGCAAAAAACTATCACTTTATACAGCACTAATAAGTTTTGCTGTAAATCCACTATGTGTTTTATTTACTACAAATGAAATGTATATCAGAAACACTGAATGTGAAAATAAAATTATAATGGATCACTTTTATTATTCTAGAGCAATATGAAGAGATATCTGTGGTGTGATTTACTTTTCAGTATTCAGTAATGTAGTTTTAGTCGGAATAAATAGGATTCCCAATACAGACTTACACTATTTTCTTCAATTATTTATTTCACACATACTTTGAGACCTGGAACAACTTTTTCCATGAATTGTTGCCAATGCTTTTGGGACTCTTCCAGTGTTATGTTTTAATGCTTTCTTTCTCTCTTCCTCNATTCATAAATTTAGGTGCACACTGTGATAGTGTACATTGATTCTGATCTATTTGTCCACATCCACCACCATCATTTAATCTTTAGATCTATCACTTCATAATTGTTTTTAACCAAAAAAACCACAGTTATGAATATGCTTTTTCTAAGAGGAAAATGTCTTATGTGCCCCATTTATAGAAAAGAGGAAAGCATACATTTTTCAATATATATATATGAAAGTATAATTAAATGGTAATATAGTTCTATATTTATAACATATATACTACTGTATTCTGATATACATTATAGATTGCTTTATGATAAGAAGCTTGAAAATAATCCAAGAAAAAATGCAAATTAATCATGGGAAAATTCCATTTGCTGTCAGCATTTTAGTTCAAATTTGCAGAGTCAAAACCAGTTTTTTTCTCTTGAAAATCTCTCTCTCATCAAACTCTGATGATGCAATTTCTCTTTTCAGCTTAGTCAGACTCTTAAGTTCTCCCTTGACTCACATACTGCACTTGCCCACATGATGCCAGTGACTCACAAATTCTATTTTTCAGTAGATAAACCATTGTTAGTTTTATGTCTAGGCCTTTTATCCATACCTCCTGAGAAAGCAATTCAACTGCTTGCACTTGAAAAGCCCAGACAGCTCAGGCTATGAAAGCAGCAGAGGGTCTGTCCATCTGCTTTCATGAGAGACGGCATTATGAAAAACTACACAATTCAAAACAGATTTCTGAAAATGCTTACAGCAAGTTAAACCTTTCCTCATCCCTCTGCTTTGCCAGAGGCTTCCTTTCTTCCAGAAAGTATAGCTTTCCTGTGAAGGCTTCATATTTCATTCTTCCCCCATCCATCCTACAGTTGCACATCATTCTTGGAAAAATGGGGAACAGAAGTGCCCCACTGCTGCTCAGGACCCCACTCAATGTTAGAAATGCTCAACAGAGAAGGAGTCTAGAAGTGCCACCCACCATGGCCAACACCCTCACACTGAGTGTCCTTAAAAACTATGTCAAGCCAATGGCAGCACAGCTTATCCCACCCTAGTCATCATCACACAGTACTGCCAAGCACCAGTGAAGAACTGTGCTCTCTAGTGACATTTAAAATGCATTGCATTAAAGTTCAGCTTTTGCCATTACTTCTTTAGCTTATTTCCATCTTTATAGGGAGGACAGTTCATATAAAATGGCATTTTATCTTCTTTTATGTTAAGTACGCTCAATCATAATGCCACCAGGAGTGGCATATTCACATAAACATTCACAGGTGTTTATAGTAAACTTTTGACTAACACTCATCATATTTTGTCTGACTCTCAGGTTTTTAATTAAAAGAAAAAACCAACAGCACAAGAACAGACATTAATTTTTTTTTAATGTTGCCTCTAAAATGCTGTATTCCTTGTTTACAAGTGATTTATAGATAGCAGAACATTGCTAAAAACTACCTACTGTATTACATTGCATATGTATTCTTTTATACACCAGTAGTTCTATTTGTTTTCCCCAAAATCTGACGGAATTTCTTTCACCTGCACTATTTCTACTTAGATTGCCCAGGTTTTAGGCAATGCTTCAGTAGCAAAAGCTGCCACACAGAAAGAAACTAAGGTATCCTGGTAGCTCCATCCTTCACTAAGACTAGCAAGGCTCCATTCAGTGAGATATTACTTGAAATAATGTTTCTCTGGAAACAGAGGCAGTCAAAAATTAGCTTGCTGTGTTTTATCTACTGTGCAGGGAGATAAAGATGTCCTGATCAACTGTTAGAACTGGAAATGTTTGGGAACTTCCAATACTTACATGCAGTTACTGCATGTAACACCAGTTTGATGGCAAGTCAGTCAGACGGGGCTTTACTATAATTGTTACCTTATTTATTATTTGTACAATTGCCTCTAAAATGTGCCAGCCTTTTTCTGATGAGGCAAGGAAGATCCTGTCCCAAATGAGATCAGTCTAACAAAAAATAAAAGGGGAAAAAAACCCAAACCTTAAACCATTTAAGTACATGGATAGGTAAATACACTCAAATAGAAGCGTCTCCAAATCTTTCTCAGGACTCTGCACTATTTTGGCAACCATTCAAGGTTGAATTGTATGATAGTCAGATGTGGGTGTTTTCTGGAAATATTTCATGAGGCTTGAGGCGTAAATTATGTTCTACAAGGACATTAGCAATCCATCTTTCACATGGCCCTCCTTCTTTCAGCTCATCATATTCTCTTGTCCTATCTTGTGTCAGAATAAATGGCAAACACATCAAGAGAGGGGAAGGAGTTTCCCCAAGTTGTTTATGAAATGACTGGCACCATCCAGTTTCAGTCCTGTCGGAATACTTTCAAGCACAATAAACACAACAACAACCCTCAGTGTGCCTCTCCCAGTGCTCCCCACACAGAAACTGGTTTTGTCATGACGAGGGTGTCTGTGCCACCCTGAACCTGCCCAGCACAGCCACCACCTCCACCCTCCCAGGGAACCCTTGCAGTGCTGTCCAAGGTGGGACACTCCTTCCCCTCCCTTCTCCCATGGGAGAGTGCTGGGGTCCAGGCTGCTGGCAGTGCTCTGTATGGGCCTCCTGAGCAAGCCTTGCCCCCTGGGTCTGGAGGAGGAAAGGTGCCATCTGTGTTTCCATCCTGATTTCATTTGATTTTAACACTTTAACTATTAAAGGAACCCAACACCCAACTTTCTGGTATTAATAAAGTGCCACCTTTCCTCCTTCCTTAACACAGGCCCAAAAACTCTCAGTGCCTTTTAATGGTTCAACAGATAGTCAAATATTTTTAAGTTGCCAAAAATCAATGTTTTTAGCCAAAACAGGTCTTGAGCTATGTTTTCACAAGAAAGTCTCTGGATCCCCAATGCAGGATATATCTAAGATCACTGAAGAGGAGCAGTATTAACAGAGCAAGCTGATGATACTCAGTCTGTACGTCCAGCTTTTGTTATTGGGATGAAAAAGGCTTCAAGGCAGCTCAAGTTTAAGGAATTCTGTTCTCTGACATAAGTTTAGTAACTCACATTCTCCAGGAACTAAATTCTAATAATTTACCAGAGAGGTTTTTTTTAATTTGGGCAGAGAAAAGGAGAATTGTAAATAATAGCCGTGACTTAAATTCTCATCTATTTTTTTTTCCTTTTTTGATTTTTAAGTATATTATCTTGTGAGTTTCATGAGATACAATATGACTGGGGGAGGAAAGAAAAGGAAAACAAACAAAAAATTTCAGGAGAACAAAACCTCTCACCCATTGAGCATTTTTGTGTAATTTACAAGGCAAATTCCTCAGGCCAGAGTCTCATCTTTGGGGATTTTCCACTTCCCCCGCTCTTGAGGAGAGCAGAGTCTATTGCACATCAGCACACACTGACCCCCCACAGAGAAGTGAGCTGTCAGATAAGAGATTGCTTTCGTTCCCTCCAAGCTCCCTGGAAGGCACACAGTGCACAGAGCAGTATTTGTGTTACAGCTGAAGGGAAGGATTTTGGCCAAAAGGAGCTGGCAGCTCTGGCTTTTTAGTGAGCCGTGTGCTGACGGGCCTGGTTGTGAGCTGTTACAGATGTGCACTGGACAGTCTAATGAGATGCAGGAAATTCGGGAGGCCGAAACATCTCCTTGGATTTTCTGCTGTGGTGGTAGTATCAAAACTGCTTGTGTTCTACCTGGCATCTCCAAGCAAGGGCTGTGCTAGCTGTCCTTAATCAAAACATTTCCATTCAGGGTAAAGGCACTGATGTGTGTTGATTGCCATAAGGGGCAATAAAAGAAGGGCTGAGTCACGAGTCAAGAATGAGAGCACAGGCAGGACAGGATCCCGCAGTGGCACATTAATTATAGTAACATTTTCTGTGATTCTCCTGCTACGTAACCACAGATGCAGGAGCATGAGTGGGGGCTGCAGTGGGAAAGGAGTTGACCAGGATGAATGATGTGGCAAGTAAGGGAAAACAAACCCTTGGTGAGAGCACAAAAGTCCCTGAGAAGTTTTGTTTCCTGCATAGTGGAGTCTCCAGCTGATGTGTCCACTGCTGAAGAGGCACCTTTTCCCAGTGCTTTAGCAGAGGAGTGCTCTGGTATTTCTCTTAGAGCATGAGTCAAACCCAGAGGTTGCCAAAAATACATGCCAAGTCCTTCTCTCCGCTACATGAGCCCACAACAACTCAGCACATGAGCAGGCAGTATCAGCCTCAATGGAGCTGTGGGCTGCCCTGTGCAGCTCTGCGGCTCCTCCGTTTCACCTCTGTTCTCTCTCTGAAATCTGATTAGAACCTGGATTGCAGATGGTATTGCTAATTTTCTGGCCTGCAAATTCAATTAAATCAATGATAAAACTATTCTTTTTCCATTTTTTGACAGATAAAACTTATTTATGACTATTTAACTGATGAAGAACTAGCCAGAAGACGCCCCAGTTTACTTACTCTTTGTCATATGGACAGGCTTCGATATAAAAGAAAGCTTAGACAAGAGCCCATGAAACAAAACAGGACACATACACAGATCTTTCCCAGCAGAGCTAGAATTTGCCAGAGCTGTAAACTACATAAGATATGCAACACTGACATCTATTGGCACACCAACTGTGTGCTGATCTCTGTTTATTCTGTGGCAATACTTTTAGCCATGTTCGCAGTGCTGTGAGTCCATGCTCGACACTGTTGCAATGGCACACTGCCACTCCAGGGCACAGACCCACAACCTGGCACAGCTGCCCTCTAAAGAATTTCTGGGATAACTTGCCAGTAGGACGCTGAAAAGTTCAGTCTAGGCTGTGAATGACCTATTCCCTTTGCACAATATGAACTGCAGAGTCCATGCTTCTGCAATCCCCAGTCACACTGAGCCTCCTCTTTTTGGCGTATTTTTTTTTTTTTAAGACATTTCCACTTGTGTAAACATTCATTTGTAGCAAAATCATTGTCTTGTGACATGCTGTATTCTGGGGAAAGTCTTGAAGAATTTCTTCTTTCTTGGAAACCCAGTGCTTCTCCAAGAGCCAGGAAGTTAGAAACAAGACTGCTAGTAAAACTATTTCCTTTAGTTGTAGAATCCTTGAGGCTGTGTGTAAGTCCAGCCACAGGGTACTATAGGGTTTTTTAACCTCCTGATTTCCCACCCCAAAAGGCAATTTTTAGCTTGTGAGTTTTGAAAGTCCTGAGTTGGAGTTTCTAGATCACTTGACTTGCCACACCCATGTGTTCAAAAAAACAAAATTTGCTCCACAGTAGTAACTTTTCTGAGGAAGAGTCCCAGGGAATTTTAGAGTCCATTCCTGTGCTACATCTATTTGTCAATAAGCCTGTGCACTGAGAGGGAAAGTGAATTTCAGTCGAGGTAATAGTTAAAATGTGGGGATTAGAGATTTTATCTGCTGCTCCTTGCCTGGCTGTGGACATTAAGCGGGTGGTTTTATTCCCTTTTTTATTCTTGTAGTCTCAACTTTTCTGATTTAGGGTGGCATGCTTTGAGTGTTTTGAGGTTTGCTTGTGACTGAAGCTGGCTGTTTACTGAGCCACCAAAATAATGATTCTAGCTGAGTAAGTGGTTTAATAGCTGTTATGAATTCCTGATGATCTTTCCTCTTTTTTCCCATAATTACATCTAAACAGTGTAGTTCAGTGCAAGAGAATAAACTGAGTTCCTGGGATAAAGTGTGCTTTAGTATTTCAGGAGCATTGTTAAATCAGTTTAAATCTCCTGTTCTGTTAGGGGTTTTAGAGTTTTTTCAGACTTCTTTCAATGAAATTGTGTTCTGATTTTCTCATTATCAAGGAATTTACCTACCACCACGTGGCTCTGAAGAGATGTAGGGAAAACGTAAAGGATGATCTATTTTAACCAAGAAATATTGTTTTGCTTTCCTTGTGTCGGCAGCAAAGCCTGGGAGAAAAAACCAAGAGATCCTATAAAACCGATTTTAAAGTAGCTATTAATTTCTATTGTACATGTTTCTGGTAATAAAATGTTGTCAAGTTTTACTGTATGAATGAGTTTTAGGTTTCTCACATCCAAGCCAGCTGTCTGTAAAGAAACCGAAGCTGAGTAAAATTGCACATAATGAACTTCATGAAACCTTCTGTATCAAAAGCAGAGAAGGCAGGCACAGTGAGGAGACTGGATTTGGTGTTTTCTCAGGAGGAGCATCTACTGCCAATGACTAATAAAATACTGCACAAGCAGAGACAAATGCTGTCTTTAGAAGAAGAGGGTAGCTTTCCTACGTAATAATGCAAGAAACCCCCCACCAAGCATCCAGAGATGTCTGTGGCATCAGAACTGTCCTGAGTGAAGAGTTTCATTCATGCAGGACAAGATAATACCACCTGGGTGACAAGTTTTTCCCTCTTTCCCTGAGTAATCATCCTGCTAGGTGACAACTCACTAAGGAGTCTCTGGAGCCAGAGCCAAAGGCAAGGGAGAGCAAATTCACAGTTGTTCACAAAGCTGCATTCCCTTCTTCTTTTTCTTAGTAAAAGTAAAATATTGCTTTTATCTAAGTGCTTTCTACAGATCTCATAACTGCTTATATTTGTGAATCCAGATGTAGTGCTTGATCCTGATTGTAAACTGAGTCACTGTTTTAGGAGCTACACACAGATTAGGTGATCCACCATTATAAAGCAAAAAGAAGAATTCAGAGTCTGTGAGGTATCTTGTTAACAACCTATATTTCTTTATAAAATGTTCATTAAATTGCAATACCTTCTTCATCAATTATCCAGATAGGCTTGGCTTTTAAAAGTTTGATCCTGTATGAGCCACTCACTTAAATCTCAATGATTCTTCTGGGGCCCTTCCAACTCAGAAAATTCTGTGATTCTGTGGGCAGTAGTTTTGACACCCTAGGAAAAGACTCTAAGTTCAATTTGGAGCAAAGTAGAAAAGCTGTTGGACTACCCTTTTATTCTGTGGGGTTTTTTTCTCCTCACACTTATCTCCATGTTAATGTTTGTTTAATATTTGTTTCACTGGCTGGTCCCCCTAATCCTCATGCTGGGGGTGTGATGTTTTGCTTGATGACTCCCCAAGGAATGCTGTTCTGGAAAGCTTTATCAGGGGGAAACAAGAAGAGTTTTTCTCTACCCCAGCAAATAGTCTTTGCTGGTGGATTTTGATGGTTTTGCTGCAGAGACTCTGATTGCTTGAAGATGGGCATTATTGCAAGGAGAGATGGACATTCAAATTTCTGTATTTTTTTTTACTAGTTTTTTTTTTTTTTTTCAATATGTTCTGCAAAGAGTGTTGGTTTATAGAATTGAAACACAGGGTCCCCCTCTAGCCATGATAGACACTAATGTGTCTTGCTGAGAGGAAAGAAAATTGTAGGAGAAACATCCTAAATAAATTTTCCCCAAAATGTATCAAATCTATCCTCAATCCAAGTACAGAAACTTTCACAATTCTGGAAAGAACAGGCTTATAATTTAAAAATAATTGTATTGTTTCAGAAAGTATCTTCCTGCTCCAAGTTCCATGCCATCTTCAGGCATGCCTTCTTCATCATCTCAAATTTACTGTTCAAATATGAACCTTATTTTTGTGGTGCATGGTCACGAGTTTTGTATTCACATTTGTCAGCATGGGAATGTCTATTGCCATCAGAATTTTCTTGTAAATTCAGTAATCCATTAAAAAAAAAAAAAATAAAAAGTAAAAAAACAAAAAGCTTGAATACAAAAAGGCTTCTGTATAAAATTGAGAATATATCCATATCCCACTAAACTTAGGTTTTGGCCGACTATTGATCATGTGCTCAGGTTCAAATGTCCCACCAAGAAACACTGATAAGACACTAAAAAGAAAACCCTTTGTCATGGTTTGGAAACCCTCAACACCCTTTCAATACATCAATTGGAGAGCTGGCAGAATTGCTCTAGGAGTCGAGTATTAGTCTTGGGGAAAGGAAAGGAAAGGTCTGGGTGGAATCTGTTCAGAAAATAAATATAATTTGCTGGTATTTTAAAGCAAAAATGCAAAAAGACAACAATGCTCATGATTCAAAAGCAAGCCTGTAAGCACAACATGAAAAAATAGATCACAGTTCTAATTTCAAACAAGTTGTACTCTAAAATCAATTATTTAATTCATGAAGAAAATACCATATACTGACCTAAATCTCTGTACTCTTTCTGGAGAAACACACATGTATATATATCTCCAGACATAAGAAAATATTAATTTTATAATACATACAGAGTGTATAAATATATATCATATGCAATGATGCATTTAGTACATTTAATATATTATATGTAATAAAAGTATATAATAAATATGTAGTAGTATTTATTTAATTGCAAATGCATAAAAGTGAGTAAGTAGGTTCATCATTTCAAATACAAAAACAAAATTAAAGTCATTTACAGAATTTTCATAGAATCATTAGAGTTGGAAAAGACTTTTAAGATCCAGTCTAACTGTCAATCTAGTGCCACTACCATGTTCACCATTAAACTATGCCCTCAAGTACCATATCCACACGTTTTTTTGAACACTTCAGGATGGTGATACCACCACTTCAAATAGAAACATTTTTCAGAAGAATGTATTTCTAACCATAGCTCTTTGTAAATCATGTTTTACACCTCATGTGAGTTGCATCATTTGTGATATTATATTTATATAAGTTTAATTTATAAGTTAGCAGTCCAGATAAAGGCACCAATGAAATAATAATTCCTGGTCTGAGTGTCTGTTTTATATCCAAGAGTAGTGGCATGAATCACTAGCCTTAAATAGGAATTTCATACACTGTCATACATTATCTGAATTCAAAGGAGTTACGGATTTCATTTTGTCATGTTTTATGAGTGGGATATGCTGGTGGCAGTGGCCAGTCTTCACTTTGCACCAGTAATTTTTTTTTTTCTTGATTTACAGCTCATATTCATCATTGGGCTAACACAGAAAATTTGCACCAGAAACTTTTAAAAAGTCCCGCTATATATTGAAAGGTTCACTTTATTTAACCTGGTGATCTAAAATTCAATTTTTGATGATGTGGGAAGAGTTCATTGAATTAAATTACTGATCACCAATTTGAATACAAATTACACTTTCTCTTGATTTTTCTTACACACACTATCTACTCACTAAAATAAATTTAGGATTGCCTAAACTATTCACACCAGCCTAGATTATGACTCAGTCATTTCTAATCAGTTTCTTCACATCCAAAAAGTTGGAATATCTGTTTTCTGCCAAATAAAGCATGCGATGTACCTCTGATGCACCCAGAATGTCCCAAGCTGGCTGCCCCTGGGCAGAATCACAGATGTCATTTCCTTTCAGGAACAGAGATTATCCAAGCTGAGCCCACGAGCTCCCTGACTGTGGTCATTTCCATTTCCATGCTGTCTGACTCCTTTGTGATTCTGCCTTTCCCACACACATGACATCATCAGCTTCCTGGGAAGCTGAGACAAGGTAATAACTTAGTAGTTACCTAATGCCTGCATTATGCAGCCATGGTGGAGGCAATGATACACAATGGCCTTGCTGCTTCTTTCATTTTCCCTCTCTGTGTCTTGACAACTACCTGATATTTGGTTTGGTTTTTTTGCAACATCACAGTCTGCTTGATTTGGCATTACTCTAACTTCATTCTTATGATCCTGACATCCAAAATACAACTACATTTGGTGATAAATACATTTTTCCCTTTTCCCAAGTTCTTTGTTCTCTTGTTATCTTTTCTTGAGATGAGTATTTGCCCTAAGGCAGTTTAATTCTTGGTAGTTTTTCCTTCTTCTAAATAGAATGACCTTTCAGACTCGGTCCCTGAGGTCTATGCCCAGTTGACCTCACTAGATATTCAAACCACCTGAAGAAAAATTCATAATGAACTGCTTCAGTTAGCATATTTATGATCCTGAAGACAGATGTACTCAATGGAGGAATGGGATATAATTGGAGGAAAAGGATTCAATTTGTCTTTCTGTTTTAAAAACATATCCCATCTATTGCTAACTTTGTGTTGCCAATCATCCTAAAATTTTTTCAAGAAAACTTTTTCAAGACTACAATCTTTTCTGTCTTGGTATGGATCTGCAGTACTTAAAAGGTGAAATTCATGGATTAGTTATAGTCATATATATTTTTAAAGCAGCTTCAACCACTTTTTAATCTCTGTCTTGGAATTTTCATCCCATGCTCATCTCCCTGCAGCAGAATTCAAAGCAAAGAGATGTACCAGTTTTTCTTATTCTGCAGTGCTTGACATTTTTTTATACTGACACCCTTACCTCCTTCACAACTCTGGCGGTTCTTTTCAGCTCACTGGTGTGTCAGCTGGTGGCATCACCTGGCCTCCTAGCAAGGCTTGGATAAATACACTCCATGAAAATGTGCTGTAGAGTGGTGTTGTGGCTTTATTTGCTTCTAGAGGTAGAACACAGAGGTGGGACAATTAAGATCTGGAGGTGCAAAAGGTCTCAGGAGGTTGATTTCAAGGGATCCTTCAGCCCTCAAATTTACATCGTCACAGGACAGCCTCAGCAGTTCCTAGGGACCCTCAACCACTGTCAGCAGCAAAGGCTCAGGAGGACAAAGGAGTAATCTTTGTGAGTGCCCCCTTGTTCACCATGTACAAAGCCAGCAGCTTGGCTGGAGGACTTTGATTTAAATTGGGGTTTCCTGGTATAGATGGCACAACAGACTATATCTGCCAGGGAAGCTGGTCTTTCTCTATGTTTCTCTTATCAGTCCCTAAGACTTTACTTTCATAATATTTTGCACCAGCTCTTTCAATATATCTTTTGCTATGATTTTTGCTTGTAAAATAAAAGGCGACAGTATTATTTCTCCATTTATATACAGTCTGAATAAGCCAATTTTTCCAAGTTAACTTTTGCTTTGCTAAACTGAAGGCAGTGCTCCTGCAGCTATCACAACATAGTAAAGAAATAACCCAAGTTAAAAATAGACTCGTGCAAAATATTGTCCCAAGGCAAAGGGCAGGAAATTGGTTTCAGTTGAACTAATATTTCACTTGAAATGATCTGTAGCTGCTGTTTGCTGCACAGCTTCTGCTCATCCCTGGGCAATTCCGGATGCCTTTGGAAAACCCTCTCAAACTTCATGCTGTGCTGCCTATATATGGTGTGATTCCTCATGTTTGTAGCCCTTTGGTACAGGAGAAATGTGCGTACAGGAGAATACGAAGGGTGTAGAAAGTGTCTGTTGTATGAGATGACTCATTCATAGTATTTCCCCTCTGAGTGAAGAATAAAGGAAGTGCATGCCAAAACTGGGAACTTCCATTCAGGCTTGTAAACTCTTCTATCCTGGATGTTTTAAATAGATAAACTGAGGGAAAATTACACAAAAATACATGGATGGTCCAGTACAATGTGGGCTACTATACAAGCTTGAAACTATTTTTGGAAATAGATATCATGTCCACATACATAAGTGAAGTTTGATTCATTAGTTGATGCAAGATTATAGATGAAATAAAGATGTTTACAATGTAGCCAATGTAAAACTTGTAGTATTAATAACTACTTCTGTTAAGCTGATAAATGTTTAAGAATTATCTTTTTGCTGTCTTTTTGTGATAGTCACCTTTTATCCACAGGAGATGAGTAATCTCGAAAGCAATATATTTACCAGTCTCTAACATTCCAGCCTATGCAGCATTTTTAGTTTAAACTTAATCATTTTTACAATTCACGTGGGCATTATTTTGCCTAGCCTTAGCCATCCATCCAGAAGTTCTATGTCTAACTACCTGTAGGCATATTTGAACACCCACCTAAAGCAGACATTACCTAATGATTTGTTACTCTGGTATCAGATTGCCCTATGGTATATATATCAGTCTGATCCAGAGGTGAAAGGCCATAAAATGAAATCATGTACTTTGATAGAGAGTATGACGGTTTCTGTAGATCATCCTAGAGGAACATGACCTAAAAATCCTTTTACACAAGAGGTTTCTGAGAACCCACAGGCATGGTCAGCCATCATTTTTGGATTACTAATGAAGCAGGTGTAAGACATGGCAGAGAAAATGCAATGTATGAACAAGTTATAATCAAAACAAGAGGAGAATGTGCTTATGTTAACCCAATGGATCCTCTGTTATGATATTCAGATCTCTTTCTTCCTTGGAAATGAATTGATACAAAGTTCAATACTGAATAGGAGCTGAGGGTTTTGTCATGTGTCTAGTGGAGTTTTTCGTGCTTGTCTGCAAACCAGTTAATGTCTAAAATGTAACTTTTCTCTAAACTCAATGAAATGAAAACCAAGGGGTTTACATGCACACTGGGAATTGAAAAATAAAGATCAGCCAGGTAATAAGAACCAAGTCCAAAGCTACAGAGTGGCTGAGTGAATGTAAATGCAGTAGAAATGTTGGAGGGACATCGGAGGGGAAAAAGAGGTCATATGCCACTCCCAAGTGGGTCACATCTGCCTCCCTGAAAATCCAGTAAAACACGGGGTAGGGTGTGTGTGGGTGTGTGTGTGTCTGTATGAATTTAAACCACGAACTGATTTTCTGCAGCCACCTTGTGTCGAAAACGGAAAATGCAGCTCTCAAAATCTGTTTCTGAAAGCCCAGTGCCTTGCTTCAGGAAGGTGCTGCACCCAAGGGACTTCAAGCTCATAAATGTTGCCGCTGTTGCCAGGAGACCTGCTCACACATGGGAAGCTTTGTCAGTGGGAAAACACCCTGAATTAGCGTGGATTTTCACTGATACTCAGTTTCTAGGAGAAAATGTCCGATAGCAAGGAAACATTACTTTTAGACCCCATTACTTTGCAGCCTGAACTTAGAAAAATCAATGGGGATCCTGCCATTTATCTTAATGCTCAATTAGGTTCTATTAGACATTATTTATTCACAGTGCAAAAATTGATAGATCCTATACCCTTCTTTTCAAAACGTGCTGGCATTTTGGTTGAAAGAAGAGATCTACAGGAATCAGGGGTCAGAAACCAGAAATGACTATTGATTGAGCTTCAGTGTGCAATCCCAAAATTATCTGACTAGATAACACTGCATCTGCTCTAGACATAGGCGGGACAATGTGCTAGCTCACATTGGCTAGGGAAAGTAAGTGCTTTGTCATAGATATATCTCTCATTTCTCTTTTGTTCTATCATGACTGTAGTTTA
>VZTR01017723.1:74332-87550 GCA_013400775.1 Chaetops frenatus | reverse complement strand
CTGCTGTCAGTGCTGCCTTGTACTGAGACACCAAAATCAACTCACCTCCAAATAAGATTGCACCTTTTTGTATCATTCCTCTGCAATCTCCTGGCAGCGATTTTGCCTGTAGTCTCAGAAGTGTGAGTGATGGTTTCCATAGTTCATAGTGGGCTTTAAAGGCAAGAGCAGTAGCTGAGGCTGTGACTCTGAGCCCTATATGTATGTAGGAGCCAAACTGAAAACAAAATCATGAAGGCACAGAAATTATTCTTTTTTTTTTTTTTTAATACAGAAATATTAAGAGTTTGGACCTTTTTTCCATGCTGATCTACCTCCAACAGCAAAATTAAAAGTATAAATGAAAGTATTGGAAAGGGTTAAGGAGGCCAGGTATGGGCAGGCTCTCCAGCACTCCACCTGATGAAGACTGAGTAATTGTCAACTCTGACAGGCAGAAAAGTTCTGACAGTTTGGCAGGGGAGAGAGAGACACTGTGGTGACCTAGCACATTGTCAGTTCACATACTATTTGTAGGAGCATAACTTCAGGCACTTTTTTTTAACACCAAGTTCAACCAAGTTAAAATGGGCAGTAAGAGAAGTGGGACTGGATTTCCAGAGGTTGCTAAAGCACAGTTTAAAAGCTATGTTCTGGAAAATTACTCTAAAACATGTACTTATCTGGGCCTGCCCAGGAATGCCATGTAAGCCACTTGATAGGTATGTTCTGCCATTGCTGTCAGTGTGCTGTGGCCAGGGTCTTTCAGGCATACTGTCTAGAATTAAAACTCTAGGGGGTTTTAAAAGTGAAATCTTGCTCTACATGATCTTAATGTTAGCTTTGGTAAACTGTAGACACTGACAAAAATGTACTTGCAAATTGCAGCAGCCACCAAAAGCATTTCATCAAGAATTTGACAAAATTCCAGAAAATGGCATTAAAAGTTGTCAGTGGATATAATAATCTATTGTTTGCTTGCAAACTTTGTAATTTGAAGAGGTGCTAAGTAATTATTACATCATTGTAGTCAATGGATACTTGCAGGAACCTTTCAAAATCACACAGAATTAATCCCATAGAGGAAAAACAAGTACAGTTTTCCTAGGCTTTAAAAAACGTATTTGCCCTTTTTTCTATACTGTAGACTTGTATGTAGATTCCTAATGAGTAAGGAAAATGTTTATAATGTTACATAGAATCACTGAATTTTTAAGGTTGGAAAAGACATCTAAGACCACCAAATCCCATAAGCAATAGCTTTTAAAAATGAGGCAAATTTGGTGAGATGAATAAATCTAAAACTGAATACCAGAGTACTTATGTGGAACTACAAAGTGAAACCAGTGCACTTTACAGAGCTACAGTGAACAACACAATACATTTCTGACTGATTGAACTTTTTTCATATCTTATCCTCCTTGAATTAGTTTGAATGGATGTTACTAGAGGAACTAATGACCACAGAACATCCTAAGGGTGGATCAAGCATCAACAGTTTGAAGTCAAATAGAGCAAATGGGAAATCCTGTTCCATATTAAGATGAATAAGATACTCAAAAAGTAATGAACTACACAGGCTAAAAGGTCCAGCAATCTTACTGAACCCTAGAACAAGTAACATGAAAAGGATAAATATTTGTCAAGCAGTGAATCTGTGGACTCTCCATCCTTGTAGCTGGTGAAGACTCTAGAAGTGAGGCCCCAGGCAGCCAGCTCTGAGGCCAAGGTGTACTGGATGACCTCTGGAGGTTCCTTCTGACCAACAAGGTCATGTGAACTTGCAACAGCTGGTGAGAGCTCCTGCCCACCACTTCCCCTTTCACACTGACATCACTTCTTCAGAAGAACACGTCAACAACTATCACTGTAGTGATCAGGAGGACTGTTTCCTTTTTCTAAAATTAGTGTCACTGATACAGCAGAGTTACTAAGGTTGGATTCTGTTGTTATTTGTGGTCCTAAGGCAGCATTATGGAATGATTCAGACCTGTATCCTCCCCCTTGTTCTCTGCTGCTGCAGGATTCTTCTGTTTGATTCCTCCTGCAGCTGAAGACAACACTGAGAGCAGTTTATCCTAAAAATGTAGAAATAACTGTAATTTCAAAATATTTTTAAATTTCTTGTTACTGGCCACAGTTTGAAAGTTGTCTGGTCCCCTGTTTTGCATCACACTTGCTGAAAGTGTAAAGAAATTACTTTTATTATCATAGTTTGATTGAAAAAATAAATTAAGTAAAGTAAGTAAGGACATGGTAAATACTTTTGACAGTCTTTGATTATCCAAATCACAGGGAAATATATCAGTTAGAGTTGTTTCTTAGCCTGATTATTAAACATTATTGCTGTTACTTCTCTGGTCTTCAATCCCCCAGCATAAAAAGGATACAACTGATTCCCAAAATGGTCCTGAATGTGGTGCTGCTTCATTCAGGGAAAGAATGAATGGGTTCTACTATTCAAAACTACTGTTCTTGACATATTTTTAATGGTACATTGAGTCCCAATACATATATGGCACATTTCCCATTTACAAAGCATGAAGAATTAATGACTGAACTTTTACAGTGTATATGAGAATATGTTTTCCCAGGAGTACACTTTGCTATGTCTCAGGAACATATGAAGATTTTGTTCATTTTATTTACCCCTACATGTGAATCTTTGGACTCTCTGACTTCCAGTTGTTGTGTTTACACTGCTAAATCGACCCTTTTTCTAGCATCCCCTAGTGCAAAGAGAATTATTTCTCAATGGAGAGGCTCACAGCCCCAGTTCTAAACTATTGTTTAGTTTTATCTGATCCAGCCCTTGGAGAACTGGGAAGCAAGGCCAGGTTACTCAGGAACACACTACTGAATAGTCCTGGGGGTGGCAAACCCACAGCCCCTCTGAACAGTCTGAGCTACTGCATGGCCACTCTCCTGTGAATGCTGTGCTCCTATTACTCAGTGAGTATTTCCTTTCTGTAGCTGGCATCTTTTGCCCATCACCCCTTTTCTATGCACAGCTGACAAGAACGTGGCTCCAGCTTCTCTGTATCTTCCCACTATCCAGTTGTAGGGAGCAACCACTGTACTTGGGTTCTCCAAACTGAACACACATTTCTTTCATCATCTCAGTAGCTTCTCATACACACAGTGTTCTAGAGCCCTCTTTGTCTTCGTAGCCTTCTGTGAGGCTCACTTCAGGTATGTCAATGTCCTTTTTTTTTGCAATGAGAAGCCCAGGGTTTGACAGAGTGCTCCTCACATGCTCCCAATTTCTGAATAGAGGAGAGTTATTGCCTCTCTCCTCCTGCTGGCTGCATTCCTTCACTAATCATATCTCCTGTGCTCTTGCCCTCTTTGCTGGAAGGACACACTGCTCATCATGCCCACTGTGTTGTCCACCAGGATCCTCAGATACTTGTGAAATAAGGAAGGCTGATGATCTAGTAGCGACAAGCTGAGAACTGGCAGTAAGACAATCTCACTTGAGACAGTCAAAACCACTGCCAAGAAACCTTAAAAGTATAATACAAAAAAACAGATGCATAAAAAAATTTCCTGCATGTGAGTGCAACATGTACCTGTATATGTCTATATATCTAAGTGTATTTTAAATACGTATACTCAGTGTAGATAAGCCCAAAATATCCTTGTGAAGTTTAAGCAAAACTATAATGGCTGAGTATTTTGAATGAAGCTCCATATAATCATTGTTTCTATTGCTGTTTCTCCTATGGAAATACTCTATGTAAGCATTGTCTGTTTTAAGAATCAGTATCCTAACTTTCACCAGAATATCCTTCTTTAATTCTCCTATCAGCAAGAGTGAACTAATTTTATTGATCAGTCTGTGGGAAAAAAGACAAAATTAATCTTAATATAAACCTACAAAAAATTTTCCCAATACCTGTTGTAAATGATCTAGAAATGTGCTTTTTATTTCCATTTTCATTTTATTTGGGCTTCCTTTTTGAGATTTCATCTAAATATTGATGTGTGGGATACAATTTCCATAAAAGTACTGTATATAAATCTTTAATTCAAATTGCAAGTTTCTCCATTTTTTCTAATGCAGCAAACAGCCAAACCCTATTACCTTGAATAGTTTGAAATCATAAATATTTATCCAAGCTCAGTGGTGATTTGTTATAGAGAGGTTAGACTGTGTCTTCAACACAAATTTATTTCCACAGTTGAAATTGGAGCTAATGAAGTCCCTACTGTCAGACTGATGATGTTCTTTCAAAATGCACATTACACCTCGATGTCTTTTACAGAGTTTGCAACACCACAGCTTTGGAAAATTTTATACTGAGTGTTCATTCTCAGTCTGGAAATTATCACTCATATAGTATTTTCTTCCCTTCTCTATTTCACTGTCAAGGCTGTGACTGAGAATTGTACAAAATTCATGAAGTACAGCACGATTTAATGAGTTATTAAATCAGTATTACTTTTTGCCTGTCTTTTTATTTTTTTGTACATAAAGAATGATAATTAGAGGACTCTGAATGAACCCAGTGCCTTTTCTACTACATTAGTGATAATTTGGTAATCACTTAAGTCTCACAGATAATTCTTAGGTTTAATAAAATAAGGTTTGGAAGACGCAGTTTCTAATCTTCTTGTTTAAATTGGGATAGATTCACTTTTCACAGCTGAGGGATCATGACATAAGAGCTGAGGAAATTTTCGACTATGCAACTGTCTTTATCCAGTCTCTTTAGAATTTACCCATAATAGTCTATTCTTAAGGGCTACTACAATAATCTATGTCGAGTATGCAAAAACAGCAGAGTGCCTACAAGTGTCAAAGGGGAATATAGTACATATACAGTTGTTTTCTTGCAAGGATTTCATTATAGGAAAGTAGGAGAAATCCTACGAACATTGCTCAGGTGTATAGAATTAAAAGCCTTACTTAAGTGGGTTGTTGTCAAACATGCTAATGAAAACAAAAACCAAACTATTAGTAAATAGTTCTATTTACATTATATTATTGTCCAGTTCAATTTTATTGTATCAATTTCTATGGTAAAAAAAAAGATACTTGAAGCATTTGCTAATTACTTATATTTTGGTGTACCTCTCAGTCTCAGAGGAGACCTTTGCTAGGTACACCCACAACTAAACATTGTCTTCTCACAGTTTCCCTGACAAATCAAGGCACTAAAATGCAGTGGGAATGGAGTTCATCTTCCTTTTAATAATTGACTCAACTAACCAAACATATTTCAGTAAGTTTGCATGCTTACCCTCAACACATATCACACATATATGTGCACTGAAAGTTTGCAAGAATCTCCACTGTTTGGCCACCATCCCCATTTTACTGATTAAGACACAAGACATTGTTTCTTATTTTTAGCAGCCGTAACTCTGCCTGCCAAGAGCAAATGATTAATCAGGTCCTTAAAATGACTTAACAGCTGTAAATCAAGTAGTAATTTTAAGAAGCAGAGCTCATGGACAAAATAGCTGTTTCATTTGCCAGGGAGCAGAAAGATATATTTAGTCACCTCTGGATGCTAAAATTGCCTCCCCATCAGATCTTTTAGAAGGTCAAGCTGATTATTCCTCAGGTCTTGTCTGCATGTTCCTACTGAAAATATCTCACTGCAACATGCACAGATTCCCAATTTTTTCAGGGTTTCTGAGTATCACAGCCACAAGTCTCTTTGAACTCAGGTCTTGCTTGAGAAAATAGGAGGCATTTCCACACATTTCTAGATATGTGTCCTGGGTTTCATTCTTCATGTCTCTCTGAGGCTGTTGTCACTGTCTGCTTTCCATGCTGCTCCTTGCATCCTTACTTCTGCCAAATCTATTAGCTAAGATCAAACAAGAAAATCTGGCTGAAAGTAATCATTTTTGTCCACAATTACCTTTATGTCTCCCTATCTTATATCCCAGTACTTATGATTATTGTGGGAGCTCATTTCTGGCCATCCCAATGCCAGGTTCAGCAGGTTATTTCAGGGGCACTTTACTAAACAACTTTTCCAAGGTGCCCATGGTACACCAGTGACATGCACTTCCCTGGCTGGGCATGACTGTGCTTACAGATGTGGCCAGGGCAGCAATGTAGGCTGCACACTCAGAACAGTGAATGGTTGAAGATAGAGAAGAATTCCTGTATATCTACTGCCCAGCAGTATTTGCCATACCTAAATTACCTGCTTCAGCTGGCCCTTAAATGAGAGCTTATATCATATTCTGGTTGTTTTACAATCTGACTTTTGTTTAAAAGGCCTGTTTCTCCATCCAGAGGAGCCAAGGGAGCATCTCTGTATTCTTTAGGGTCAGACTAATCTTACCTCGTGTCAAGAAAAGTGACATTTTATATTTTATGAGCTCTGCAATACATCCACTGAAAAGCTTTTAATAATGATTTAGAAACTCCTCCTTCAAACCTCTAGAAGGCTAAAAACCTAGAAAACCTCAAAAACATATTTTTCAGACCATGTTGATGTCATTTGAACCACAACATTCCCTAATCAAATGTAACGTGGCCCGTAGTGGCACAATGGAAAGAAATAGTCTCAGTTGGAAACAACACCTACATCAGAATAGCCTGCTCACTCTTAGTGTGGAGTTTAAGCTGGACAAGTATTTGAAAAATTAAGCCTTTTCCAGATCTTCCTGTTGCAGTTTCCTTTACTCCAGCCTTGGAATCAGATTATAGGGCATAGTCTGAGCATATAGGAAGAGGAGCTACAGCGTATAGAACTTGTAGACAATGCAAAATCCGGGCCATCATTAGAGTCAGACACTGCCTTTACTAAGAAGACAAAAATTCAACTTTTTGAAGCAAGTCTGTAGCTGTTTCTATAATTCCACAAGAACGAACACTGGCTTAAAAAATACCGTGGAATAATTCTGTAGTAAATGTGAACCAGCATATTTTGACTGGAGCCTGTGGAGTTATTCCAGTTTACAATAGGTTAAGATCTGGCCTCAGCTGGACATTTGCATGCATAAATCAAGTAATTGCATGCACAAACTGATAGTTATTTTGATTTGCATGTGTAAGTGTTCATACTAATTAGCAAGAGCACTATTGAACTAATGCTTGTCGTGGTTTTTTCATGTACAAACAGATGCATTTGCAGACACTGAAGACTTTGTTAATAGTAACAATGTAGAAAGGAGAGAAGAGGCCTCTTACACACTGAATAACCTCTTTTCTGCTTTCTCTGCCTTTGTTCCTTATATTAAATATTCTTATATTTTTATATTAAAACCCCCACTTTATTTAAAAAAATATTTTGGCGACAAGGTTAGCCAGAGAAAGAGAAAAAAATCTAACCCTATGTCTGTTTATGACATTTCTGTGTCAGTTTTACATTGACATTAAATATGGGTCAGTCTTATAGGATATTAATNNNGGGTCAGTCTTATAGGATATTAATCACATCAAACTTACTGCAGAGCACATATTTCTAAGGTGAAGCATTGCAAAGCAAGCAATGAGTCACACTAGGGAGAGAAAGAGATGCAGGTTTTAGCCAGGAGGGAAAGTAATCAAAGTGAACCCAAAATGTACTGGCAAGAAATGAATGTAAAGAACATGTGTTTTGACAAAATTCTAATTAAGCTCGAGGGATGAAGAGGCAATACTCATTGAGCTGTGAAGTTAAGAAGTTTGCACCACAACTTTCCAAAAGCTTGAGTCTTCTCAGACCATGGACTAAGAGGTCAGGCAACTACAATGAGGAATGCCAAACTTCAAGGTTCTTCAAAGATTAAGGGTACCTGGACATAAGAATTCAGATTACCCCTGTTCCAAGAAGAGCAAGGAATCAATGAGAAGGAAGGAAGCAGAATGTGTGAATTAATGTGTTTCAACTGAACTGCTACAGGAACCAATCGCAGACAGGAAACAGATTTTTTAAAAAAATGCAAATTGTAAATCTGCCCATACAGTCACATTTCTCAAGAATCAAAATGAATTCTTAAATTCAGCAAGGGATAGAAAAGAGAAGACAGAAATTTTCAAAAGATATATCATTTTGTTATTTTCAAGCTGAAACTTAAAACCAGCTTTTGAGTTCAAGCTGAGTTTCAGCTTTTCAAATATCACCCAAGGAGGGTTGAGTATTTTAAAAAAGGAAAAGAAAGGCCTTTGGGTACCATTAAACAACTCTAATAGCCATTAATTTTTTTTTAATCACTGAAAAATACACTGATTTTTTTATTTGGACAGATTTTGAGCTATATGTAATTTGCTTACCTTGTGGTTCAGCTACCAGACTAAAAATTGACATTATTTTCAATGTTTTTAATTCTGTATTCCAGTCTGAACTGAAGCCAGTTAATATAAAATCCTGGAATAGGTTACTTTTCAAAGGTGTTAAAATGCAAGCTAGAATGGGAGAAGAGAAACTGTAATCTCAAAGTGTCCTAACAAGGATTCTGCCCTCCAAACACATCACTTCCAGCTCTGTGTGACCAGCAGTTCTGTGCACACAGACTACAGATGCATGCAGCCTGGGAGGGTGTTTAAAAAAAATGGTCACTGCCTGGTTGACAGATTGCAATACACATTTCTGTCAGGGGAGATGAGGCCATGGAGAATGATTTCCATGACATGTTCATGGCCTCTTATTTTTCTCCTTCATTTCAAAACTCTTTTATAGTTCTTGCTGTGATCTAGAGGATGAGATTTCAAATTAATATTCAACACTCAGTGGCAAACTATTTTATCTTTAATTACCTGATTATAGCTTGCTGGCACAAGACTTAGAGCTGCAAAATAAAACACCTTATCTTTGGTATTTCTGTCATTGTCCCTTTTCTATATGGATATAACTGCTGATCTTTTCCATAGCATCTGTGCTTCCTGTCACAGGAATGCTGTAAGTGCATAGATGATGTGAGTGCCATGGACAACCAGGATGAAAAGGGACTTTCAGGCATTAGGGAAGGCAAATCAGTACCACTCCCAATCTTTGGAATTTAAAGGCTCTGTGCCTGTGATGTGGCCTTGTAAAGATGTGTTTTCTATACAGCTTTCTTCCTCCTTTTCTGCGCAATACTTGTTACAGTGAGATCCTATAAATGGAGCTCTTTGAGCTACCACAATGATGAAGGCACAGTATCAGCACAGTAACACAAATGCCCCAATAACTATAATATTTTAGATAGATATACTTCATAAAAACTTGATAATATTGTCAATCATTTGGGGGGGACATCCACTTTATTTTCGATAATGAGAATGTTAAAACTCAAAAAATCCACAAGAGAATTACAAGAGACAAGTCAAACACAGTCAGCAAGCATAGAGACAATTTCCATAACTCTTGGGGGATGCAGGGGCACATTCCCTTCTTTCCCAGTGATATAAACTCAAAGCACAGGGCATTTCTTTTCCTGTCCCTGATACAGCAGCAACCAAAATATTCCAAACCCTAAGTAAGCAAACATCAATGCAAAATGTCATTGGAAAGAATGACTGACGATTTTCCCATCTTGTTTTAGGTAATTGCTTTTCCTGTTTCACTAAAGGTAGGAACCGAAATATGAAATACATTTCATTAACAAAAGAATACTTCTGAAAAGAGGAATAAAGAAAATCCACAGAGGCCTTATATGTCAGAAATTATTTAGGCAATCAAGTCTTATCAACCTGAGTGATCTCAGTCATTCTTGGAAACACTGAGGTATGTATTGTCATTTTCATCATTTTTGTAATGATCCCTTTATTTTTTTCCAATTTTGTTGACAAAATTTAATATTAAATCAATTTCTAAACTCCTCAGAAGCAAAAAGGAGGAGGGAAAGGCTAGCAAAAATCTGTCTCAGTATAGATGAGCAAAGAGATTTCTTAGGGAGGAAACAGGCTTCAACACCAACTTGAAAATGAAATAATGCAGAAGAAATACAGATCGTTGGGCATCACACATTGTGATTTGCTAGCCCTTTTGAAGCTAGCTATAATATTTCCTGAGACCATAGTTTCCCATATTTAGGTATTTATTACATGGGAAAGCTGTTACATTTGGCTGAGGTTAAATGCTAGCCTGTTAAAAATGGTTGAAAACAACATTTATTTTTTGTAGTCCTGTGACGTCGTCCTGCAAATACTTCTGCTCTTGTATATAAAAGAAAGGTAACTTTTCCTTTGGATACCTGAAACACATTGAGACCAAGTCCCTGTTGATTTCTTAGACACAGGAGAAATGTTCAGAGTAATTGACCTCTCACTGAAACTGCCAGGAATACACTGACAGACAGGCTTCCAAGGAGAATTGATGGAGGGATAGGCTGTCAGCAAACATTGCCCAGATGCCTTGCTTAAGGATGCTGTTTGTAATGATTCCAGAAATGATTTTTTCCTCCTTCTTCAAGTGATGGGTGGCTTTGGTGACATGAGATCTGGACAGAATCAGAGGATTATAGAATTATAGAATCATACAATTGTTTGGGTTGGAAGGGACCTTTAATGGTCATCAAGACCAATCTCCCTGCAATGAGCAGAAACATCTTCAACTGGATCTGGTTCTTCAGAGTGCACTTCAACCTGACCTTGAATGTTTCCAGGCATGGGGCATCCACCACTTCCCTGAGCAATCTGTTCCAGTGTTTTACTACCCTCAGTGTAAGAAACTTCTTCCTTGTAACTAGTCTTAATCTCCCCTCTTTTAGTTTAAAATCATTATGCCTTGTCTTATAGCTACAGACCCTACTAAAAAGATTGTCCCCATCTTTCTTGTAAGGCCCCTTCAAGTAGTGGATGGCTGCTATAAGGTCTCCCCAGATCTGTCTCTTCTCCAGTNGCAATGAGCAGAAACATCTTCAACTGGATCTGGTTCTTCAGAGTGCACTTCAACCTGACCTTGAATGTTTCCAGGCATGGGGCATCCACCACTTCCCTGAGCAATCTGTTCCAGTGTTTTACTACCCTCAGTGTAAGAAACTTCTTCCTTGTAACTAGTCTTAATCTACCCTCTTTTAGTTTAAAATCATTATGCCTTGTCTTATAGCTACAGACCCTACTAAAAAGATTGTCCCCATCTTTCTTGTAAGGCCCCTTCAAGTAGTGGATGGCTGCTATAAGGTCTCCCCAGATCTGTCTCTTCTCCAGTCTGAACAACACCAGCTCTCTCAGCCTGTCCTCACAGAAAACATACTCTAGTTCTCTGATAGTCTTTGTGGCCCTCCTCTGAATCTTCTTCAACGTGTCCATGTCTTTCCAGTCTGAGGACTCTGGAGCTGGATGCAGAACTCCAGCTGGGGTTCCACAAGAGTGGATCTGTACTCCTGGGTGCTCTGTACTAAAAAATCTATTTTCAGGTTTTCACCATTTGCACCTGAATTCATCACATCTTATACAGGTTCCCTGGTGAAAGCAATGGAAGAGATTAGGCAATATTATTGGTGTTTCCCTTGTGCATGCAGTCTGTGTGTGGTGCACCTTACTGTGCACAGGGTCTTCCTGCATATATGAACCACATCTACTAGTGAAGCTGCCTCACTTATGAAACTCTCTGACTCTTCAAATGGAGATGATGTTGAGTTTTCTCAAGTGACTTAAGCTTCTAAATAGTGAGTATTTCAGAAATACTTAGAATAGAGTTGAGATAGGTGGGTCCTGTTAAGAATTCAGTCTTGATTTTCTTTATTTCCCCTGTACTGAAGGACTAAGGTTGAGGGTGTATCTAATTATTCATGTGAGACTGACTGTGAAGGGTGTTTTCAGACAAGCCATATAAATTAATAAACATAAATGTGTTTATTAAGAATGTGCAGATTTACACCTCCCTTCACATCTTGGAAAATATTTCACTGTCACAAAGATAAATTGCCTTCTGAGTAGAAGGAAATAAATTCTAGTTTACATCTGTATTCTTTAAAACACTAGAGACTTTCTCAAAACACTTCAGCTCCTATTTCAGCAGCAGCATTTTGGATAAAATTGGAACTTAATTTAGCCACTGTGGTTGAAGAAACACAAAAATAATTCTATAAATACATTGGCAACAAAAGGAAGGCTAAGGAGCAGCTCCATTTTTTTGCTGGATGCTGAGGGTAGCAGAGCATCTGGAGATAAGGAAAAGGCTGAGGTACTTCATGCCTTCTTTGCCTCTGCACTAAAACCAGTTGTTCTCAGGTTACCCAGCTCCCAGAGCTGGAAGTTAGTGATGGCGAGTGAAACCCACATAATCCAGGAAGAAAGGATTATGCCTGTTATGCCAATTAGACACTCACAAGTGTATGGGTTCAGATGGGATGTGAGAGTAATGAGGGAGCTAACAAAAAACTTGCCACGTCGCTTTCAATCGTTTACCAGCTGTCCTGGATAACAGGAGAAGTCCCAGCTGACTGGAAATTAGCAAATGTAGTGTTCTTCTGTAAGAGGGGTGGGAAGGATGATCCAGGGAACTACAGGCCTGTCAGCCTGATCTCTGTACCAAGGAAGGTCATGAAGCAGATCATCCTGAGTGCCATCACACAGCACTTGCAGGACAATCAGGGAATCAGGCCCAGTCTGCACTGGTTAACAAAAGGCAGGGCATGTTGACCAGCTTGATCTCCTTCCATGACAGGGTGACTGACTCAGCAGATGAGGCAAAGACTGCGGGTGCTGCCTGTCTAGACTTTGGTGAAGTGTTTGACACCACTGCTCATGGCTTGGATGGGTGTACTGTTTGCTGGGTGAAAAACTGACTGACCAGGCCTAGAGGATGGTGGTGAATAGAACTAAACACAGCTGGCAGCTGGGCTCTCTTGGGGTTCCCCAGGGCTCGGTGCTGGGGTCAGTCCTGTTTAACATCTACAGCAATGATTTGGCTGAGGGGATTGAGCACACCCTCAGTCACTTCACAGACAGCACCAAGTTACGTGGGAGTGTTAATCTGCTGGAGGTTAGGAAAGCTCTGCAGGGAGATCTTTGATGGGCTGGATTGATGGGCTGAGGACAACTGCACAACAGTCAATAAGGAGAAATTCATGTCCTGCACTACAGGCTGAAGGAAGGGTGGCTTGAGAGCTGCTCAGCAGGAAGTGACTTCAGGGTGCTGGCTGACAGCTGGCTGGATACAAGCCAACAGTGTGTCCAGGTGGCCAAGAAGGCCATTGGTATCCTGGCTTGTATCTGCAATAGTGTGGCCAGCAGGAGCAGGGCAGGGATTGATCCCCTGTACTGGGCACTGGTGAGGCCACGTCTCGAATCCTGTGTTCAGTTTCGGGCCCTTCACTATGGGAAAGACATTGAGGTGCTGGAGAGTGTCCAGAGAAGGGCAA
>VZTR01017723.1:50397-69990 GCA_013400775.1 Chaetops frenatus | reverse complement strand
AGGAAGGGTGGCTTGAGAGCTGCTCAGCAGGAAGTGACTTCAGGGTGCTGGCTGACAGCTGGCTGGATACAAGCCAACAGTGTGTCCAGGTGGCCAAGAAGGCCATTGGTATCCTGGCTTGTATCTGCAATAGTGTGGCCAGCAGGAGCAGGGCAGGGATTGATCCCCTGTACTGGGCACTGGTGAGGCCACGTCTCGAATCCTGTGTTCAGTTTCGGGCCCTTCACTATGGGAAAGACATTGAGGTGCTGGAGAGTGTCCAGAGAAGGGCAAGGGAGCTGGGGAAGGGTCTGGAGCACAAGCCTTACAAGGAGTGACTGAGAGCTGGGGTTGTTTAATCTGGAAAAAAAGGAGGTTTGGGGGGATCTTGCTGATCTCAGATATGATGGTACAATATTTTAAATTCACCACAACCATGATAGCAATACATTTGCACATCCAAAAGACAAGACATGCCTGGAATTGCTCTAACATCAGAGAGTGTGTCAAGCACATAAATAAATTGGGGCTGGAGAAAAGGATTTGAACCTTTTTTGGGAAAATATGAAACATGCATTGAAAAGAGTTTTACAGTTAAATTGAAAACACCTAAAATAGCTTTCTCAGCTTGTCAGTGTTTATTTATCCCCTCTTCAGGCATCACTTCTGTCCCCTTACCACTTTGAATTTTGTAGTAATTAATACAATATGTAGAAAGATATTTATTTTACACTGAAAAATTAAAAATCTATGCATTCTCTGCATTTTTATCCAAAGCTTTTCAGTGGATGACACATTTTTGAATCTTGTCTGATTCTGGTGTCAAACTGCTGGCAGTAAAATGTATTTACTCTTGTTGTGCCTAATTATATGTGCTAGTAATATCTGGCTGTGTAAGTGGGACAGATCTGAAGGGCAGATGATCAAAAATTTTAAGTAGCTCCTCAAGAGGGGGAGTGTCTGGAAAAGAATTTTGTCATATTAAAAATGTTTCAGTGCTAAACACAAGCATACCTTGTTCCAGACAGATACATATATTGGCGTAATGTGACCATCTCCTCAGCCCTTCAACACAGCAGACACAAAGGGTCCCTCTTTTGACAAAAAAAGATACATTTCAGACTAGAATCTAGTGTTAAGTTCATGTGCCTGTACCTTTCCATTTTTTTCTTGTAAAGATGGATAATTGTAAAGATAGTTTTAATTTCCTCTCTGAAAGATAAAAAGAAATAGAGGTCAGCCAAATACCAGTAGTATCAATGCCACAGCATTTTGGCCCAGCAATTGCTGTCCCTTGTACCAGTGACAAAAATATTTTAATCTGGACTTTGCTTTGGAAACAAAAATTCTGGAAAATGTTGTTTTATATATCACTTGAATCTGTTTACACTTTGCCAATGCCTTTTACTATCTTTCTGGTTCCATATCCAGCTTTAAAATGTCCTCATAACAATTTAACAGGTTTTCAGATGGTATAAAACTGTGAGAAGGATCAATATATTAGAAAATAGGGCTGTCATTCAGAGGGATCTAGATAAGTTGAAGAAATGGGCTGACAGAGACCTTATGAGGGGTCCCCATAATTGGGACAAAAGTAATGCCATGTATCAGGAGAGTTTGGGAGCTGGCTGGCTGGCTGGAGATCAGCTTTGCAGAGAAGGACCTGAGAGATCCTGGTGGGTGGTAAATTGGGTAGAATGACCTTCTAGTGATGAAGACTGACCACATGCTGGGCATCATTTACAATACTGCACCAGCTGAAGAAAATCAATACAGCACTTGGTTGGCCCCTCCTGGAGTGCATTGCTCAGTTTTGGGGTCTCCATCTAACATAATCATAGGATCATAAAATTATAGAATGGTTTGGGGTGGAAGGAACATTAAATATAATCTAGTTCCAACTACTCTGCTTTAGGCAGGGATGCCTTCCATTAGACCAGGCTGCTCAGAGCCTCACCTAGCCTGGCCTTGAAGACTGCCGGGGTGGGGCACCCAAAGCTTCTCTGGGCAACCTGTTCCAGTGCCTCACCACTCTCATAGCAAAGAATTTCTTCCAACCATCTAATCTAAACCTGCTCTCAGTTTGAAGCCACTACCCCATGTCCTATCACTACAGTTCCTAACCAGGGGTCTCACTCCAGATTCCCTCTAGGACACTTCAGGCTCTGAAAGGTTGCTATGAGATCTCTGCACAACTTTCTCATATCCAGTCTGAACATCCCCAACTTTCTCAGCCTGTCTTCGTAGGGGAAGGGCTCCAGTCCTCTTATCAACTCCATGGCCCTCCTCTGGACTTGCCCCAACAATTCCATGTCCTTCTTATATTGGGGGCATCAGAACTCTATGCAATATGTTAGATTAGGTGTGTTCTCGGAAAATGAGAAAATATGCAAAAACATCATTCTAAAGCATAAATCTGATCACTGTAGGGTGGTTTCTAAGACATGCAAATAGCACTACAGATAGATCTCACAAACAGCACAGCATCCTGAGGCTGCTGGGAAGCAGAGTTCAGGTAACAGGTTGATTTGGCAGATATTTTGAATGAGCTTCACATAACACATGGTATATGTAGAAAAGGGCTACAGTGTAATGTTGCTTTCTTCTGTAGGAGGACAGCTGGGTATGTAATATCTCTAATATCTTTAGTTCATTTAAGCTTACACACTGCCAACTCCATATATATCAGAGGCAAATCTAGCTCTTTGATGAACTTACCTTTCTGTAAGATGTTTGAAAAAGCAAAATAATCCCCTTGCCTCCTACACCTTCAAAAAGAGAAGCAAAACACGGGAGCAAAGACGTCTTTAAAATTTCTATTTTCTGAATTCTCTTTGAAGGCACATTTTAGCAATGTAATTTCATGTTTTCTTTTTGAAAATATGGGAGTGCTTTTTGCCAAAATATATTATTATGTCAAAATGTGTTGGTTTTCATTAAACTATGGAATACAAAATAAATATGTGGCACTTTACCTGGAAAATAAGGAAATTTCTTGGGCTATGAAAGACTCATTTCCCTTCTTTGCCTCATTTGAAGTGTTTAGAGAGTAAAAATAAGTATTAAGAGTTATTTCTATTTTCTGTGTTTATTCTAGTCCTATCTGGATAGCTATATTTTTGGTGGAAGGGCTTGATTTTGTTCTGCATGCAGGGCACAAATTCAATTGGTGCTAAAACTTTGGTCTCTAACCCAAAACATTGTTACTCTGCTGGTCTGCTTTAGAGCTCAGTGTCTCAGGGGTGATGCCTTGATACCTTCTCTCTTCATGTGGGATTAATGCAGAAACAGATGGTCTCTGTTGTTTCAGCCACTGACAAGAGTCAGAATCTACAGAGAAGTTGTCTGAGAGAGAAAAAATACTTGATACACAGTCATTAACCATGCAGGAGAGTTCGTTTTGTTTATTATTTTTGCATTAATGTGAGATACAGTACGTAGTTCTCTATTTCCCTTGATATCTAATTCCTCCAAGTAACTGCATTACAAGTGGTAATCTTCTTAAAATAATACTGTGTTTCCCTCCATTCCTGAAAATGTCTGTTTTTCCCATCAATCCTTTAAGTATAGAAATTCACATTAAATAAGGACTGTTCCAAGATCAGGCAAGACAAAACTTACAGTTTGCTAGACATATCATGAACTTTGCTATTAAGAATCTGGTGATGAAAAAATGCTAATTTTCAAGATTTTATTTTTTTTTTTGTGATGTAAAAATTTCTTTATGTTACAGAAATCAGCAACATAAAGCAGAAATAGCCTTGTAAGAAATTATCCCACTGTTGTCTTCGATAACCAGAAAACGTGATCTTTTTCTCAGTTAGTTTATAATCTATAAAATTTAAATTCAGATCAAGCATGACTTAAGTGAAGTAGGTTTTAATTACACTTACAGTAACACAGTGCAGTACAGTATACAACCCTTGTTCAAGCTGCAGTTTTATTGGTGACAAGAACATGTGATAATACTACACTATATGAAAAGATAGCAGAGCTGCCCTGTCCTGGAATAATTTTCAAGGAATCATAGACAACAGGAACTCAGACCACAAAGGAGTTGTGTGGTGTTTAACTGTTAGGAGTTTCAAGGCCCAGAGGCTGGTGTAGTTACATAATTGCATCCTGAGTGTTTTAAAGTTGTTTAGTTTGGGAAGGACATCCCACGTTCCCCTACGAGTAGACATATATGGTCAAGTTTGCCATTATTTTCCATGCAAACTCTGAACAAATTCTTTTCCTGTAAGTGTTCAGAGTACAGCTTCAGACCTAAAACTAAGACTGATTATAGTACAATGAAACTGAAGAACAGCTAATAAGGGTTACTCAGAATAGTTAGTCACCATTACACCCACATCAGCACTTCAGGGATATTGCAGAAATCTTTTGGGGGATGTAATACTGCAGGGCATCCAAGTATGATGGAGCTATCTAAAAACATATGTCTACATCTGTCTTAATAGATCCTTAATCCAACTTGAGCATTTTAAGATGAATGACTAAATGAAATTATTAGTTTTCAGAACATAAGTAGCACGTAAACATTGTTGATCACATCTCAAAGGGCACATTTGATGGAAGTTTAGAGCTCTGCAACACTTCTTTTGTGTATCTATCTCATTCAGATGTCCTCATTCTAGAAGGCTTGTCCCTCCAAGTTCAAATTGGACATACTATCCTCTGTTGACACCTGTGGATGAGGGAAAAGCACTTCTCTACTGTTGTCCCGTAGAAGACTTGCAATTTGCTGTACTGATGATTTTATTGATTTACCTAACTAGTACCACAGCTGTGCAAGGAGAACTACTGTCCAGTTTCAAGGGCTTTACAGGGCAGGTGCTACTGTTACTTATTACTAACATAGTGAAGTTTAATACTGTAATCTGTAAGAAAACAGGTTGTAGTTTTCCTTATCCATCTTAAAAATTACTATCAGCAAGTTGCAGATTAAGAGGAGGAAATCTTTTATTTCATTCTCCTTCACCATGACTCCATGGGCATTGATTAAGCTATCCCTGTTCGCATCACATAAGACAGATAAACTGCCACCATGTCAGCGTGGGTCCAGTTTTCCTGAGAAATAATTTCAGGTGATATAAGTGAAAATTAAATGCTGCTTTCATGCTCTGTGTCAGGGAGGGTGATGAAGAATTAGTAAAAGGTGGTTCAACTTCAGCAAATGCCATGGCTTTGGATTTTGGAGACTTCTTTTGCCATCTTGTACTCACATCCTCTCATCCTGTGAACCCTCCCGTCCTTTTAAGTGTTCCACTTCACCAGGGGATCTACCAGGACTGTTCTTGCATTTACTATTGCTGGTCTCTAACACAGAAAATCATGTTATCATGCCAGATTTGCTTGGCAGGCACATAGATAGCTGTTTTTAAACATCTACCCTTCCCTGCTTTCTCCAAGGAAAAACAAAACAAAAAAAAAAAAAAAAAAAACACTCTGTGATTTTTCCAAGGAAAGCCCTCAAAAACCATAAATTGGAGGTCTTGTATAAAAATGTAGTGTTCCTTAGCAATGGAGAAAAAAAATTGAAAAGACAAAGAGGATGAGATTAATTTGATACAGTGTTGGCACTCCAGGTGGAAATACCAATTTCTACCCTTGCCACAGTGGAAGTACACAATGGGTACCAACTGGTGCTGAAGTTTCTTATGTCACCTCACTGTCACCCAACAGCTGTGTCTGGTTATTACTTTGTCTCCTTGTTCAGACATGTTCAGCTAATACACTGCAAGGCAAAGGCAGGGTCTTGGTGCAAGTTCCATGCTTACTTCTGTTTGAAAATAATCTTTCTGAGTTTGTTTGTTCTTCCCTTCTGGTTTTTAAATGCTTATGTTTCAAAATACTAGTATACTAGTATAATCTCTACTTTATTGTAATTTTGTGTATTTAAGGTTGCCACATGCCTAATTTTTCTTACTCAACCAGGAAATATTTCCCAAACTGGTAATTCTTTATTGTCTTTTCACCCCTTTGCTGATGTCCTTGAATGGGGTGAAATTACAGACATCCTCACAAAAGCAAACCAAAGCCCAGGATGCTGTTATGAACTGCTGAAGTTAAGTGCTAAGGAATTTTTTCAAACCACCATAGACTTTGTTGAAGCCTGTTAACAGCCATTTTCATACAAGTAGATATTTTACTGCATTCTTTCACAGCAGTATTCTTTTAGAGATTACCTAGACACATCCACTCTCCAGTGACATTCCAATAGTTCAAATGAGTCGTGAGTACAAATCATATTGTAAAAACTCATTTTCTCTCTTTTTTTAGAATACATAGGGAAGTATTTCTGAGTATTTTGGGTTTCTTGAACTAAGACAGGTATTTAAAAGTATGGTTTAACTGATACATGCCAAAGGCCTTTAAAATCCATTAAAAGACAGGCAGTCAACAGCTTGCTAAGCATCAAGAAGCCCTAGAAGGTGGTTCTAGTAGTTAATACCTTGCGAGCCACATCTCTGGCTCCAGGATTTCTGATCTTTGTATGAGCAGATGACAGAGATCAAGGTGTTCATTAGTGTGTGGCTGGTCCAACCCTGACACTAGAAAGACGTTTTTGGGTGGATAGCCCTGTTCAAGTCAAGATATTAAATTCACATAGAGAAGCCCTAAATTCACATAGAGAAGTACTTTGTGCACATTTTCTGATGACACATGGACCTATGTGTACTTCTTATACCTTATATTTTACAAGNAAAAAAAACCCCTGTGGCTTTTGGTGATGTATGTTGTTACCTCTGAGAGTATATTCAGAAATAAATGGGATACAAAATGTAATTTTAATGCATCTACTGTCATTGGTCCAAAGCTGATCTGTCAGTACATATGTAGTATAAAAAGCCACAACTATTTCTCCAACTTACATCTAAGCTGAAAAAACAGGAGAATGGGATTACCACCAGGTTCTAACCCTACTTCTGCAGAAAATTCTCAGTAGATAACTACTCATATTTCAACTTGCACTTCTAACAACTTTACTGCACAGTTTAGTCTTAGGTTTTGTGTGAGGAAAAAGATTTGCAGATATTCCTCTAATAGATTTTTGCTTCACAAAATTTGGGCCAGGGTCACAGAGAGTCATGCTGCTCAAAGCTGGGCTGAGGTTTGCAGGATGAATGAGTCTGACAGAATAGGGCAGGAAAAAAACATCTTTGTAACACAACTGCAGGTAATTGTCTCTTAAACTTGTTTGTTTTGAGGGCAGGTATAACCAAAACCTGATGAAAGCATGCATATATCTGCTACTCCTCCAGGAGAAATTTTTAATTTAGCGGTGTTTCTTGAGATGTCCAGGCCTGTCTAAATAGGAAAATTTACCTGCTTAAACTATACCACTGTAATTCCCTATGGGAATGGAAGGAATAAGTGTATCCATGAAGACAGTTGTAGTTCTGGCAGTAAATTTCTCTGGGTAGACAAACCCTCCAGGTTCTGCCCATAACTTGAAAATTCAAACCTGATATTCGTAAGACATATTTGATGAAGTTGCAACACAGAGACAACACAGCTGCTTAACCTTAGGGGAAAGAGCTGGGAGGCTTGTTTTTTACTTGAAAATATATCCCAGCATATAAAGCACTACCATCATCTAATCTGGTGTTGTTTTGTGGCCTCTCAATGCTCTGTAGATCTCAATATTAATTGAATTAGACATTGACTAATTGAATCAAACTCAACTGATTTGGGTCATTAGACTCTCCTTCCTGAAGTAGGCTGTGCTCTTCCCATTCCTGTGGTGGAAGCATACATAAAGTACCAGGTTTTGCCAGCAGAGGGTTATCAAGTGTGAGAGGCATTATCAGTTGAGAGGGTTATCAAGTGAGAGAGAGAGAATGTGTGCAAACTGTCCAGTGGAGCAGACTTACAAAAGCACACTCTTTCCTCAGATGTTACACAGAGGTGCTTTGCAGACTCATAGAAATAGATCCTATCCACCTTAACTTGCATGAATTTGCACATCCAGAGCTGCCTTCAGAGGCTTCCAAACCCATTTCTCTTTTTGCCAGACCATGTAGACACATTACAATTTCTCTTACTTTTCCTCAGATGGTGGAACAAACTCCTGCCTGTGCTCAGAACAGAAGGACCTGCATTGCAACCACTTCACCAACAACTAGAATAATTCTTCTTCTTCTTCTTCTTCTTGTTACCAATGAAAAAATAAAAAGAATTCACCAGCAGTAATGGCAAGACATGAAGCATATTTTAATTTAGCAAATGCACAAACATTGCCATAAAACATCAGTAGCTTGAGGTCTTCTTTAGAAATGAGCTGTCAGAAGGGGAAGGGAAAAAAAGAGCAGTTAGTATCCAAAGGGCGTTGTCTGACCTGCTGGATTTACAGGCTGTTTTCCATAGTACATAGGTCCTATTTAGGACTAGGAGTCTTTCAGCCTGATCAGTATTCGTGCCTTCAGAGAATAAATACACACGTTTTACATTGAGCTGAATATGAATGTGGCTGCAGACAATTTTTCACCTTTGCACTCAAGTGCTTACTCCCTCTTTTCCTCCTCCATAAAATATGCAACTGAGCAGACTCCCTTGGAACTAACAGTGACAGATATAATTAATTAGCTGTATAATCTTAAATTGTTGCTCCAGTTTTTATGTTAATTTTTGTAAGAGGAGGTTTAAATCATTAAATTGAACTCTTGGTGCTAAGGACTGTAGTGATGGACCTGATTTGGAAGTGCAAATTAAACAAATTAAAATCTGTAAAATAGTTTGTTCTGGTTTCAGACTGCATCTCAGCTCAGTTCATATTTAAATTATTATTTAGCATTTTAACCATTTTCAGCCCCAATTTAAACTGCTACAGGTGGCTTTTAGAGATTTTTTTTCCTCTTCTGAATTATCTATCCCTAGATACCTGAAATGTTTGTTTCCCATAAATTTCTCTTTGTGTAAATCTGCATTACTTCTAACTAATTCAAATTTGAAAGTACCTTAAGAACAAGAGATAGAGAAATCCTAATAGGGAGCGAATGTGATAAAAAAATATTTGTTATGATAGTGACATTTTACAGAGAAGCTTGAGGATTGTAACGAATTTTCATTCATCACAATCTCTTTTGTCTCGATCTGTATTTTCTTTTTCACATTTGTAGATAAATTATAAGTTAATTGACAATGTGGTTAACAGACATTGTGGTAAGATGAAGTAAGTGTAGATGCACAACTTCAAGGCTAGGTTGAGCTTCTTTAAGGGACAATTGGAAAGGAAAATAATTTTTTACTGGTTTTATAACTCAATTTTCAGCGTATAAAACTGTTGAAGTTTCATGGTTTCCTTATAAATCTCCTTCTGCTTATTTCCTGGAAGAAATATCTGTTCACTGGTTCTGATGAAGTATCCTGCAGAGCTAAATGCCCAGAATAGGAAATCTCAACCCGTAATAGAAGACTGCTTACTCTCTTAGAGATGCACATAATCTCGCAGTTGCCAAGCATATACCAAAGTATCAAGAAGTGTTAATAAAACATGTATCCTTGACAAAGTGGACTAACCATCTGAAAAAATAGATTGTATAAGTGCTTGAGTTTCAATCTCTTATAATGTTGAATCCTTCAGTGCACCCAGTTCAATAAAGATCTTTACTAAAATTATTTGGAAAATGGTAGGGTTTTTGGTTCGCATTTATTGTGTGACCCATGGAACTATTGAAGTTATATGGAGGAGAAAATGGGAGTGATAAATGCGTTATTATTAATCAGTCATATTATGACTCAGTCATGGCTTAAGAAATTAGAAATGCATTTTCAGATTTGTCGAAGTACTAAAGATCTTTAAAAATTTTGTGGCTAAATAATCTGTGCATCTTTTTAATGTAGAATAATCTTAGCTGAAATACATAAGTATTGATACCTGAGGCTCTTCTAAACATCCTATGCCAGACATGGCCCACTTTGGAGTTTAGGGTAGACTTATCTTCTAAAAACCTTCACTGAACCGTAACTAATCCACACTGTGGTGTACAAAGCCTAGAATAAACACAGACCAATCTCACTTAAAAGATTTATTAGACTTGCAGGTGGAATGTCTAAAGCAGACCTTCAACTTTCTCAGACACAAACAGGTATCCAGAGCAGACAATTCCTAACCATCAGCAACCTCTGCTTCCCTCTCCTTGTTGGAAGGACTGCTTTGCCCTGATATCTAACCTAAATCATCTTTGCTGTTCATCATCGTTTTCTGCTGGATATTTCCCAGCTGGCACACACCCTTCATGAAGTCTTTTGCCCAAAGCTAGGTTGCATGCTCTAGCTGAGGCATTTGCGGTGCTGAGCAGAGCAGAAGGATTATTTGCCATGCTTTGTAGTCTGTATGCCTGCCTAGTGTATGTCAGGAGGGTGTTTTGCAACAGCGTGACATTGTTGCAACTGGTGACTCCCTGCTGAGTTCAGTTCCTAGAACTTGTTCTTATTGAATATCGCCCTATTTTTTTCAGACAATTTATCCAGTTAGTCAAGGTAATTTTGAATTCTAATCCTGTCCTCCGGCATCCAGTCTTTCTCAACTTGATATTTTCTGGAGATTTAATAAGCATGGTCATCTTCCCATTTAGGTCATTAATGAAAATATTGGGTATAACACAGCCAGGGCAAACTCTTGCAGAATTCCATTTATGCATCTGTTAACATGAGGAATTTATGGCAGAGCAATCACTGAAAGTCAGTAGACAGATGCATTTAAGTGTTACAATTATCTCTTCTTCTAAGTCAGCACACTTTGACTTCAAATTCAAGTTGTACGGTTTAAAAATCCAAATATGATTGCATCTGTTCCCATCTGAGCAATCTGTTTCACAAGGGACCCATTTCAAAGCTCATTATACCTAATGAATGGCTCCTATAAATTGCAGTGGGCCATGAATCAGGTTTGAAAAAAAAGGCTGAACATGATCCTTCACTAACACTAAAATAAAGTTCTGCAGAAGTCAGCATTTGGCTTTTAAAAAAATATTTTGATTAATTAAATTAACAAGTCAGCAAAACTGGTCAAAAATTTATTTTTCCCAAACTTTTTATTTTCAACAAATGATCAAGGAATAAATTAAACACATTTCAAATTCATTATGCAAACATCTAAGATAAATGAATAACCCACTCAGACCTAATTATCCAAAAAATATCCCAGCATGAGCTGGTGGTGGGCCTCACTGGAACTGATCTGTGTGTTCAGAGTCAGCCTCTTCTATCTCTCACAGAGTCTGAAATGTTAAATACAGATTAGAGTTTCCTACACCCTCTGGCAATCAAATAATTTTGCAATTTTGTAGCTGGTGGCTTATCTACATAGATTCAGAGATAGTAAACTCATTGTAGATGACTTCTGTGACTACCCTCAAATTACGTACCAGGGAGTTCCTTCAACTAAGTTCTGCCTAAACTACATTTCATTTCCTTTAAAAAATAAAAGTGGTTAAAGAGTTAACAGTACCAAGAATCATCGCCTTTTTGATGATTCCAGAAAATGATTATTTAATTCCAATGATGAGTTATCATGATGAGTTATCAGTTAAAATTTTGCAGCCTGGAGTCTAAATCTGGCTCATCTCATCCAAGATCACAATGGCACTTGAAGAATTGCAAGAGCCTTTTCCTTTTATATTTCTATTTTCCATGCAATTATTTCAGATGTAACCCCTTCTCCTCTTTCACAAGATAGAAGTGTCCTTACAGTCTTTCTTTATCTAGCCCCCAGTTGTGGATCTTCACTAAATCCTCCTTATATTTCCCTGCATCATTCTTCACTCTGATCTCACCAGAGTCCTCTTCTAGTGCTATCACTAAATTACAAGCTGAGGAAAACACAAAAGCTGTGTATGCTGAACAATACAGGGTTTTTAAAAATAACTTCATTTCAAATGAAGGTTGTGAGACCCTGGAACAGATTGCTCAGAAAAGTTTTGGGTGCCCCATCCCTGGAGGTGTTCAAGGCCAGGTTGGAAGCATCTTTGAGCTACTTGGTCAAGTAAGATGTGCCTTTGCCAATGGCAGGGAGTTGGAACAAGATGATCTTTAAGGTCCCTTGCAGCACAAGCCATTCTGTGGTTCTGTGAATTAACACTAGATGTCTGCAACATTCAAATTCACGTTCTCTGCCCTTACACACTGGAGGTAGGCATCACCACAGTTTCCCATTACTTGTCTCCTACTGTTTGCATCATCTTTACAGATTCTTTCAGCTGCCCTTTTCTTTCCTGCCATATTCCAGCATCCATTTCTGCACCTAACCTTCCATGCTTCCCTCTGTGTGTGCACTGCTCTCTGCATTTAATGATATTGCTTTCTATTTGTGTGAACTTGCTCAAACCAGGCTAGCAGCAAGAGAGCAGTCACTGCTGGGCATAGGGCAGCCCAACAGATATTCTGGGCAGGAGACTGTCCTGTGAGAACTTGGAGTGACAAAACAAACAAACTGCAAACCAGACTGTCCTTTCAGGAGGGAAATGGGAGGGAGGATGGAATAGAGGAAAAGGAATATTATTGAGAGACAGACTAGAGTCACATCTTCAAGTGAACAGATTGTGTTTGTTAAAGATAAGCTTATAATATTTCAGCTTTGTACTTTTTATGTCAAAACTTATAATATTTCATCTTGTTGTTTGGTGGTTTTTTGTTTGTTTGTTTTGTTTTGTTTTTACTGCAAGGGAGTTATCTTTCTCTGAATTTCAATTACCTTGATGATTCTCTTCAGGATGCCTTATGTGTCAGGTCTCCAGTTCATCCATCACTTTGTTATGGGAAGTGTTCCTCTTTTATGGGTGCAAACTGAAAATGTCAGAAGGGTTTTACTGTTTGTTTGCATAATGCTGAATATTTTCCTTGTGTAACACGGTTTAGTAATTTGGTGGTCTAGCTAGAAACATCTGATTTGTAGTTTGAAATCTGGAAAATCTTCAACCATGTAGCAGCTGAGAACCTTCAGCTGGGACAGCCACTTATGTGCCCTGCACGTAGATAGAATACCCTGCTGTTCACCTGGCCCCTCCACCCTCTTGTCCTGCTCACTTGTTTTGACTTGTTTCAGATGCTTTAGGAAACAAATTTGGAATATGCCTATAGGGAAAGTGTTTGGGTTTTTTTGCAAATCCTCAAGTAGAGACATGCTGTGATAGTGTTACTTCCACATGAGCCTTGTCAGAGAGTCTAGCCTACCAACATGTGAAAACATACTATTTATCTTTCAGTAGACAGGACAAGTATTGACCTGAGCACACAGCACAAGACCTGCAAAGCTGACTGAAGTTTTCATGCACTCTTCCCATGTTAATGAAAAATCTAATTAGCAATTAATAAAAAGACCTTTTTTGTGTCAAAAATATAGGGAGGAAAAAGTCAATATATTGTTACAGACTTCACTTCTGAATTTTAGCTAGCTGCTTCAGCATCTGGTTTTTTTAATTTTACTTTTAAGAAGAAAAATTTGGCACTTTTTTGTGGAAAGCACTGTGAAAATGTAAAAACTGTCTCAAAATGGTTTTGCAAATAAAGAAAGTAAACCCATCTTCTCATAGAAATTACCAGGTTCATAATTTGGTAAAGACAGTTTGCCTAATTTAGACTTTATTTTCCATTACAACGCAGTGTGAAACAATCCAATTCAGTCAAAAGGCATAGTTTCATGATATTTTTTCAGCCAAACCAGCTGAGATTTGATAGTGGCAATTCAGCCTAGGAAAGGAAGGCTTCCCACAGCAGCCACGTGGAAGTGAAAATTGCCTCTGGCAGAACTGCAGGCATACTTGACAATCACGCAACCAGTGTGTGTGACAGACTCCTCTCCCTCCCTCAGCATGTCCCATATTTGAACTAAGAAAAGCCACTTTATGCCTGGAGGCATCACTGCAATGCCTGTTCATGTGCCCAGCAGCACCACCCTCGTGAGAGCAAGCACGGCCATCCACCAGCACCCCTTCCTCCTGCTGGTTTAACTGAGCCTCTGACTGCTCAGATTCATTCTGAAGGCCCTAACTCCCTGTGTTGGTAGAGTTCCATAGACAGGAGATTTTATATGTTTAGATATATAACTTTCCTGTTGAATTTTGAAATTACCCCGGGTATTCCAGTAGTTCCTTTGAATTGCAGTATAACTTGTGCACATCTCCACCTCTCTTCCACATAAATGTGTACTTCATCCTGCTGCATTAAGTCTTCCAGTCTTGGAAGAAGGATCAGAGCTGCTCCTTACACAGTGGGAAAGAGTTTCTTTTCAACAGTCCTAAATCCATCCTAACTTCACAGCTTTCCACAACTGCTCTAGTCCTGTGATACAGAATGTCATCACAATAGAGGTTTTATACTCCCAACTTCCCACATGGAGGAATGAAACTGGTCCTGGTGGTGAGATTTGCAGTATGTGCAGTGCCTTTCCATCAGATAAAGAATATTCCAGAATTTTTTCACATGAAAAACCAGGTATTAAGGCAGTATCTCTTAAGAAAAATAATCTAGAACTCAGTGACTTTAGTTTGCAAGCCTGTTTGTAACCAGATTCTGAATTGAATGGTCTTTTGTTAATTAATTAGTCTATAAGTCTAGGTTAAGTGTGCTACAATTCCCTTCTGAATTTCCATAATTAGAACAATCCATTCCACAGCCTCAGTTACACAGATCAGCTTTACATAATGGGAAAGTTACTTGTCAAATATAAATGCAGCATCAAGAAAACAGGCAGTCTCTAGTCATACTAGGGATATATTCTTGTATTAGTCAAAAAATGTAGAGGTTATTCTGAGTTCATTACATACTGTTTGCCAGTGTGCACATGTGTAAATAAATTTGTCTGTAGTTTGAAGTGATTTCTTATGGAAACAATTCTCATATAATCAAACCACCAGCCTGCCTCTGTACTTCTCCTCACAGGAACTCCTGTATCTATTGGCTGGTTTGAAGTGCAATTAGCTTACAAAAAATGAAGAAAATAAGCAGCTAGGTAGTGGAGTTTATTACTGTGTCCCAATTAAGGAGAAGGCCAACCTCATGTCTTGTTACATGTTAGAGTATCTCTCCAGCCCAGCAGTTTTTGTTACTGCTCCCATTTCAGAAGCAGCTTTCATCAGCATTTACATCTCTGTTGAGATAGAGATCTCTTTCTTGTTTGGCACGAATACAAGAGAAACCACACATCATTTGATCTCTTGAGAGCAAATGCTTAGTTTTGTCAGTTTGCATTTAGCAGTTAGACACCGCCCGGGGACAAATGACTGAAATTCTGCTCTCTTCTCAGCTTGGGCACCTCTGCTCTGACTGCTTGGAAGCCCTACCTTGCTGGGGCCCAGGCCAGTGGTGAGTCACAGGAAAGGGAGGCACACTGCTGGGACCTTCCTCTCATCATTCATTAAAAGCACTTTCCTGTACCTCGTGTGGGGAGCTAAATCCTGACAGTGTACAGAGAGAATCCTCAAACCGGGTCAAGCTCATAAGGGACTGAGCAGGATAAGACACCCAAGTGGCCATACAGAGCCTGAGAGCACCTAGGGTCCTCCACACCTAGGCATGCAGAGCCTGTACAGTCAGGTGATTGCTGGGTTTGGCACTAGCCAAGTGTCTATATTCTATTTCCTCTTCCTGTTCTTTCCACTAGGTTTCATCTTGCTTTCTGGGTTTGTGGTTTTTTTCGCTGTTTTGTTTGTTTGTTTCTTTGTTTTTGTTGGTTTTTTTTGAGTTTTGTTTGTTTGTGGGGGGGGTGGTTGTTGTTGTTCGGGTTTTTTGTTTGTTTTGGGTTTTGTTTTGGTTTGGGTTTTTTGTTGGTTTGGTTTTGGTTTGGTTTGGTTTTTTTGGTTTGGTTTGGTTTGGTTTGCAGTTTTTTTGTCCCAGAAAGGGCAAAGACTTTGCCTACTTTCTCTGCAGGTACTGTACTTTCTTTAAATGTAGATTATGCCTCAGAAAACAGAAATAACAGCCTAGAGAAACCTATGGCATCAGAGGAAGACCATAATAAGATCAGCCTTGAAACCCACCCATAACCAAGACACTTCCTTCTCCCATGTGCTTGTGTCCTCAAGCACATTATCATGAAGGTAGAGCCTGATGATGTGTTACTGACTCTTCAGCTCAGTCTTCACCCAGGCAAAGCCCCAGTAAAAACAGTGTTTCATGAGAATGAAAATTTGTCCAACACAGACTAAACACAGATTTTATCAGAGAAGTTATTGCAGTTGGGCTAGAAATGACAGCTGACATAAAAAAAAAAAAAAAGGGAAGGGCAGCAGGTTTAGTGAGATCATGATGACTACTACTAACAGGGGAGGTGTGGCTAGGTTATGTGCCAAAAATGTATCTACTTGATGCAGCTATTCCCTTCTGATCTTTTCTGTGCCTGAAGAAAGACAATAAATTATATGAAAGTATTTTTAACAGAACTTCTTGAATTAAGCCTGACCAGAAGTGCATTTTCCTCTGCTACCAAATGGCAAAATCCACACGTGTAATTTTAGATTTATTGCAGCAGAAGAAATTGATAAGTACAATTCACCACCTGTTTTACAAAAGGCTGGAATTCTTTTCATTCATTTAGCTGTTGAATCTCTCTTGCTTCTTTACATGAAAAGAAGTGACAATGTGCATATTTTCTTGAGGTTTTGGGTCTTTTTTAAAGCTTCTGTTAATTCTGCCATGAGCATTTTGATAGCAGGTCAGCAATTATATTATGAAACAAACATGTCTTTCTTCCTTCAAATGGCAAAATCAAAAGAAAATTGATAAATACTACCAGATGAAAAGTCTTGTTAATTTAGACCATTAAGCACGGTTTTTTTCATGACTTTCATCTATTATTAAGTTTTGACTGAAAGTAAGTAGTCTAATCTGTAAAATGTGTATTATCTCTAGAAGGCAACACAGCTTCTCCTATCATCCACAATCATTTTATGTAGCATAACTGACGACAGGAAATCATTGCCTGCTGTACATTTAAGACCAAAAAAAATTGCATCAAGAGGAGGAGAATCTTTTGTTCTGCATATCTATATTTCAACTTGAATGGATATGTAGCAGATTTTTTTTACAGTCCCTCTCTGATATGCCATGCTGCTGAATACAATGTACCTTGGAATATTTACCTCACAGTAGACTAGAGGATACGGATGTGGAAATTTAACACCTTAGAAGTCCATCATCTTTCTTACCTGACTCATAGAGTCAGAAAAACTCAATGTCTGCCATAGCAAGGGAAAATTAGCAGGGCTTGACACGAATGCTAGCCAGGTTGTGATTTAATGTCTATAAAATATTATGAACCCTTACATACCATGTTTTGTAACTGAACTCATGTTTGGGTATACAGTAGCTCTCCAGAACAGAAACAAGATCCACAGCATGACTTTGACATTAATTAAACTTTTCTTGTTTATGAGCAGAAAGAGGTCACACTGAATTTTTGACTTTCTATGTCATTAAGGGAGAAGGATTAGGCAGAACTAAAAACAAATATGTTGCACTTACATTTTCAAAAGCAATTTTTTCAGGATCCAAGTCTTTCAGAATTCACAGAGCTTTGAAAACTCTTTTTTAATAAAGATATTCTGCTTGCAAGTGTTTTCAATTCATTCATTCATTCATTCATTCATTCATTCTTCTAAATATTCTGTGCTTGGCAAACGGGATGTAAATTTAGTCTGCAGCAGTTCCCATAGGCTGTTGATTTTAATCAAAAGTAGAAGTGATTCAGTGTCGAAGTGGGCATTAAAACAGAAGTCTGCTGGAAATCTCGGGCTTGGTGCATGAGACTGATAAACTCCCTGGCTGCTGAGCCAGGGCTGTGTCGCTGTGCGTGTGAGTGACACCAGTGCTCTGGAGGGCAGGAGTCCTGCTCTGCACCCCTCTAAAAAGTGAGACCTGTGTTTGTCCCAACACAGAAGATGGCTGTACAGGGTTAGCAGTGTGCTGCTGCATCCAGCACAATTGAAAACTGTGTTTGGCAAATGTCTTCTCCGTTTGGCTTTGTCCTTTCATATGTATATGGATAAGCAAATTAAACCCCATTCTTAGTGAGGTAATGGTTGGACTATGCAAAGCAAAGCAAACACACACAGCAGACAGTGACGCTAGCTCTTACTGACATTTCAGGTAGCAACTTATTACCAGGTAGGGATTTCCTCCTTGAGATAGCCTGTTTGCATTGCCCACCTAAACTTCTCATCAAATGTAGTACCCTTCGCTGTTCAGCAATTCCACTTGATAGGTTATTTATTTATCTGGAGAAACCAAAAATCACTACTGGCAAATAATTGGGGCTTGCCTCCTTTACCCTGATGAAAGAGAGGTTCACAGAACTCACCTGGCAACTCTGAGAAGGCAGTTGAGTGAAGCGTGGTGGTAATGTTTTTGCAATAGGCAAGATTTGCAAGGACAGGCAGCACCCTCACAACAGGTTGATTGCTTTAATGGACAAGAAAATCCTCATACCTGTTGCCAGGCATCCGTGTCTGATCTTCGAGTATGAGCATGAAAATACCTAAAAACAAAAACCACAAACAAAACAAAACAAAACAAAACAAAACAAAACAAAACAAAACAAAACAAAACAAAACAAAACAAAACAAAACAAACCACCACAAAACAAAACCCCCCAAAATCCCAAACCTCTGAAAAGTAGAGGAAAGAAGGCGACTAAGGGGTTAAAATATTCGAGAGCTGTGTAGGAAGGGAAAGCAGTGCAAAGGGGAAAAACCCTGCAGTTCTGAGTGTTAAAACTTCTTCCTCCGAGTAGTTAAAAAGCCAACCGCTCGCTCCTTGCAATCGGAAGGGGGAGAAGCAGGCGGCGAGAGTACTTCCACACCTTCTTTGCGGGCTGAAGNGCTTTCTAAAACTAAACCCGGGAGGAGCGTTAATTAACTGTGGAGCAATTCTAGTTGTCAGGAACACACTTTCTATCTTTCACATGCACAAGTCGGTGAAGAGAACACCTGAGCTACTCTGGGAATCTAAATTTACAAAAGATATAGGAAATAACTTTGGAGCGTCTCCTCGGGACAGTTTTCTGCAATAAACTCGAGAAAGAAAAGGAAAAAAACAAAACCAAAAACTCCGTCTCCGACCTAGCGTTAAACGACATGAATGAGTTTAGCAACTCATTCAACCCTTGTCACCCTGTCACCTCCCCCTCCCAGCACCTTTCAAAGAATTCGGGGATTAAACACCTAAAATAAATCCCAAATCCTGCCCTGGTGGCTGCTTTCGCATTTCCAGCGTCTCTTCTGGGACACGGGCATCGTCCTGCTGTGGCGGATACCCCGGGCAGCCCCATCTCCAGCCGCCGCATGAATGCTCGGCAGAGCCTGGGGGGCTGCAGGCACCTTCTCCATCTCACTTATTTCCAGGCGATTTCACGGAGATTCATTCTCCCGTAAAGGCGTGGAGCTGCTCATCTGCCCGCAGAAACGAATTCTGGACCATTTGCCCTGAAAAAAAATAAGTCCACCGTCCTACGGAGTGTCGCGATGTGTCCCTTGGGGGAAAGCAGGGCACTTAGTCCCGGGGGAGAGAATTGGCTGCGATTTGGAGTAAAACACCTTGAGTTTGAAGGACACGCCGGCGCCCGGTGCGAGCACGCCTGCGATGCGGGCAGGAGCGGCCAGCTCCGCGCCTCCTGCC
>VZTR01017723.1:7793-44004 GCA_013400775.1 Chaetops frenatus | reverse complement strand
CAGAGGGGAGAGGGCCGTCCCGCCGGCGTCAGGGAGGGACCGGCCCCGCGCCGCCGCCCCGCGCCCCGCGCTCCGCGCCCGGCACCGCGGTTCCGCCGCCCGACCCCGGGCGCAAAGTTTCGCGACTCCCGCGGGAGGATCCCTTCACTGGGGCCGGCACCGCGGTTCTGCCTCCAAACGCCTTCCGGGGCTTTTTTTCACCATACAACTCCCCTCCCGCGGAGGAGCTCGGGAAAGGTTAAAAAAGGGGGAGAAAAAAAAGAGAGGGGGAAAAAGTTGCGTCTGTTACCGTAGCTTTAAAGATGCCCCCTGCACGGCGGCAGCTACGTTTCAGCCTGCTCCCTTTCCCCGGGACGTGGCCGGTCTCCGTCCCTCAGGCCAGTAAGGCTGTTTTCTTAAATATAGAATCTCAGGACTATCAAATTACTACCTTTTTCTTTTTTCTTAAGCGTCCTTAAAATCAGCCTAATTTACGTAGCAACGATAATGAAATACATATATAAATTTAACATATGTAAATATGTATGCATACACGAGTTGAACGTACCTGCTAGACACGGTGGGTTGTGTTATTTTAAAAGGAAACAAAAAGCCACAATCTGTTGCAAATTTAAAAAAAAATTGCACACAAAAAAACCGATGGTGCTGGGTTTGGGATTTTTTTGTTTGTTTGTTGTTTTTTTTTTTTTTTTTCTTCCAGCAGTCACATGTAAAGAAGAAAAGCCACTTCTCCGGGGGCACAGGAACAGCACAGCCCAGTCGCTGTAGGTTGTTTCTACAAATGCCCTTAAAACCTTTTCTTGCTCACTGAAAAGTGACTCTGCCCCCTTTTCCCCCTCTCACTCTTTCTTTTCTCCTAAATTCACTTGTACTTAAGTTAAAAAAAATAAAAAAAAAAAAAAAGAAGAAAAAAAAGAAAAAGAAAAAAACCCAGGCTGAATAGAGGAGACTGATAGCCCCGGTCAAGACAGGGGTTATTTTAACCCCCTCCAATCGACAATAAAAAGAAACCAATTAAACCAGCAAGAGAAAAAAATCCTTAGACTCACCCCTAGAAGTGAAGTTGCCATCACACAAAAGTGCCCTCCTCTCAGAGGATCTTTTTTATATTGATAAATCAGAGGCAGTGTTTTTTTTAGAGGTGTGCAATACAATGATCAGTTCCGCCCATTCCACCACAATTGTAGCTCCCTCGCCGGCTTTGAAGTGCCGCTGAGCCGCCGCCAGCCAATCCCCGGCACCGCCGCCTCGCTCGCCGACGTGACTGCGTGAGGTCAGCAGCGCCGTCGAGCCCGGCCGTCGAGCCCCGCCGCCGCTGATGACCTCACGCACTCACGCCGGCGAGCAGCCCGAGCTGCGGTGCCGGTCCGCAGGCACCGCTCACCCCGGGTCGGGCTGCTTCGTCCCGGCCGCCCCTTTCCATCACCCCACCGTGTGCGTAATTTGACAACAGTTGGTTCAGGGTTTCTTCCCCCTGAGCGGTTTATATTGGAATTTTTATATTATCACCATCATCATCTCAGTCTTACTGTGCTTATCGGCACGGACTGGCGAGAGCGGTAGCACCCCGTTTCTCCACTAGCCCCTCCTTTCCTGCCCCCCATCCGGATCCCCTCTGGTCAGCCCTTCTTCTCCCGTTGTGCCGGCAAGGGGCGGGAAACATTTTAGGCCACTGTTGTCTGTCGTTCGCTCGCTTCTCGCCCTCGCAGACCCACAGTTTCAGGCGTCATTCTTGGCGGTGGGGTTGCACAAGAGGAGTCCACTCGGGCGGCACGGGCACAATCAGGGATTGGCTTCCCCCCCGCCTCGTCCCCCTCGAAGGTGCGCGCTTTGCTCCGCTCGGCCCCTCGCCCGGCCCTGGGCGGCCGTGGGGAAGGGCAAAGCCGGCTCCCCGTGTCCCTGGGGGACCCCGCTCGGCCCGGCCCCGCTCGCCCAGGTGCTCTCACCCCCGCGGGGTTTCCACGGCTTTGCTTAGCTTCCCAGGGGATGTCTTTCTCTTTCTCTCGGCTTTGGTTTTGACCCGTTTCCGTGTCGTGGGGATATTGACTGTACATCATATCTATTGATCAAGGACCCCCTTGTAATGTACATTATCATACTTTGAAGTAAGAGTGAAGTAAATTAATGAACTGCTTTCTTTCTCTGAAGGCTGACGCTTACCATAAATGTCGCGTTTCTCTCTGCGAGCTGCTCTGAATGATTTTAGCCTGTTGAGAAGGCGTGACAGGCCAGCCCAGAAGGAGGAAGGGGTGGGGGAAGGAGGGAACTCCGTTTAACAAATAAAAAAGAATTAACTTCATTGCTTTGGTCTCCTTCTATAATGATATTCATTTTACAGACCTAACGCACACTTGTTTAAATTTCGGGTTTAATTTAATCAATACTATTACCCGCAAAGAGGGGAAGAACATTTCCCGGAGATACTCCCTTGTATGAATGCTTATTAACTTTTTATCTCCACTTTCTTTATCTGCTGGAGATGGGGAGGAACTATTAAGACATAGATCAGAAAGCGTAAGAGCAAAACAAGCATCGTGAGCACTACATTTTAGAGGAACACAAAATCGCATTTTGTGGTGTGCCAGGTTAGGTAAAAAGATCGACACGCATTCCTTTCAGCCCCAGAAAGTCTGAGAGACTTTGCCATACACCGGGGAAGTAGAAGCCTTTAGTGATATATCTCTTTTTAGGACAGCCTCGCCGGGTGGGTCTTCCATTCGCATCCGTATTTTGTCTGCACTTGTCTGCTCAGAGGAAACGTGTCCTTTTTTGATCTTTTCGTGTTTGTTTGTCCCGATGCTTGCCCTGGCTCTTTTGATTTGGGGTCGAAAATACTTAATTTTCAGTGCGCTTTTCCTTTAAAAGCGCCGTGCGGGAAATTATGAAAAACTCGTTGTAAAAATAGTCGTGGGAGTCTTTACAAGGGAACTCAACTGAGAGGGAGGAAAAAAAAAAGGCAAATACATCAGAACAGAAATCACAAAACTCCTGCCAGTGGGCATCTTCCTGCTACTCTGATAATTTCCCCGAAACTGGAAAAGCAACAGCTTCTGAACTTTGAGAGCGGTGAGCTGATATTTTCTGAATTCGCCACGGAAACATCTGTAACCTTCCTCCTTTGTATACATTGCCTGCTGGGCAAAGGATTTAAGCAAGCTTACAATTTTGTTTGCATTTGCCTTATTGACCACTGCACTTAAGGGTGCAGTACATCAACATAATATGCAGGTGGGGGCGGGGGTGGGGGGGGAAGGCAGAAAAGAGAGGTTTTTCCAGAAATTAATTAAAACNTTTCCAAAAATTAATAAAACCCCCCCCCCCCCCCGCCATCTGAAGTTTAATGTACGGGAGGAGATAAATGTTGGTGCCGTTTCTTGAAAACCTGTGGGATCCACTCTCAATAAAGCTAAAATCTATTAGCATTCTGTATGCATCTGCAGCATAAATTTCATTTGAATTTCAAATTTAATAAACCAGGAGGTTTTTAATCATCCCTGGTTTTATTTGTTTGATATTAACATGCTTATTGACCGGGTCTGTTGACCAGTTTGATCATTACAGGACAGCAAAAAGTTAATTAAAACGACCACAGCTCCTTAATCATATCATCTGTCTCATCCATGTCGCTCCCTTTATTACAGCCTATGATGGATAGTCTCCCAGATTAATTTCTCTGTTTCTTCGATTTGGACAACAGCTTTTGGGACCTAATTTACATCCTGGGAACAACTTGCTCAAGTCTACCTAACATCTTGAGTCTACAATGTAGATTAGCAATCTCGGAACTTTAGCCACAATGATAGCTGTCGCTAACCTTTCGGGAAGGGGGGTGGATTTTCTTGGAGCAAGCCCCGATTCTCCGCGCTGCGACCGGCAAGCGGACAGAGATGGATAGACCCTTGTACCAGAGGTCCTCGCCTGTCTACAGACAGCTCTACCGGGGTGTAGCAGGGGTTTTCTCTTTGAGGAAACAGAGGTCTGTGCTATTTGAAAAGGCATAGCTGGAAAGATTAAACTGCAGGCTGACCACGCCGTGGGCTGGATGTCCGTGTTAGCGAGGGAAAGCGTTTCACCTCACCCTTGCGCCAATTTAGGGGCACACGGGTGGGAGCCAGACTCTCCTGTCGCCTTCCTGGCGATGCGGCTCCGCTCCGCCGCCTGTCAAGCGTCCAGCGAGGAGGAAGCCTCGCTCCTCAGCGTCCAGCGGCTCCTAGCTCCGCTCCCGTGGTCACGGGGAAAGCCTCTAGGCGGGGGCCTTGTCCTCGCCCTCCCCGGGCTCCGTGCTCTGGAATAGGCTGCGTTGCCCCCTTGTTTGCCCCACCGCCCGGCACCTGCTGCCCTGGGTAAGTGGGGGGCCAGGAGGTGTCCCCTTCACCCGCCACCTTCACCTGGAATCTGTCACCTGGAAGATTTACGGAGGGGTGACAACCAACTCTCCAGGCACACGAGGGCTCGGCTTGTTCGGGGAGCGGAGGAAAGGGAGTAGGACGTAAATAAGACAAAACGGCCACCAGTCAGAAAGGACAGTGCTGTGCCTGGCGGTCACTGAGCAAAGAGGGTGGTTCAACGTCTTCCTTTAACCTCTACCTGCACCTCTGCATTGCTGTGCTTTACCTGGGACGTTTCTCTCACTGCCTCACTGGGCACTTTGGTTGCCACCGGAGCTCCCTGTCGGGCACCGGTGCAGCGCGGCGGGAGCGGACGGTGCGTGTGCGCCGGTGCCTCCACCTATTGCTGTTTGGGTTTTTTCTTCCGTCGGTGTAAAGGTGTCCCAGGTACCCACTAACCCTGCCGGGGTCCCCGTCCCGCTGCTCGCCACGCGTTTCCCAGCCTTGAGCGGCCTGGCTGCGCACCCGCGCAGCCTGCGGAGAGGTGCCCGGCAGAGTCCGGGCTTCTCTTTGAGCTACTTTGGAGAGGGAACACGCCGACCTATCTGCAGTCGGCGGAGGGGATTCACTTTGGTGTCTTTCGTCGTTTATTCATTTATTTTGTTGGGTTTTGGCAAAAAAAAAAAAAAAAAAAAAAAAAAAAAAACCCACACCACCAAACAAAAAAACCCCAAAACAACAACAACAACAAAAACAGCTAGCTGCGCCTCCGAAAGGTCCCTGTAATTAAATTAGCCGGGAAGACACTGTGTACATGCTGGTGTGTGCATGCCTGGGGAGGGAGAGGAAGAGGCACCTTCACACCCACTCTGTTTACATCGCCGGTGTGCGCCTAGATCCGATCCGCATCTCCTCCTTCTTCTCCCCGTTTTGTTCCCTGCCCTCTCCCCCCGCCACCCCCACCCCCCGCTCTCCCGGTACGTTATCTCTGTGCACGCATCGGCTCCTGGGCGGTCATGTAAGTACCGGGAGGCGCCGGCGGGGAGAGCGAGCGCCCGGGCTGAGCGCGCCGGCACCGGGCGGGGCAGAGCGCGGAGCCCCCGCCGCCGGTCCTTCGGTCCTGCCTAGAATAGATTTGTTTAAGCTGCTTTCTGGTTTTTTTCCTATTATATATCACCTTCTCCCAGGCACCACTTACAGTTAAAAACTACTAAATTCTTCTCCTCAGCGGTATTGATTTCTTTTCATTCTGCACCGTTAGGAGAGGAGGTAATGCTTCCAGATTACCCCGCGTCTCCTCCAGACGGTTGACAATTGCAATCGCAGTTTCGGGAAGATAAATGTTACTTTGGGAATTGTGCTTAATTACAAATAATCTAGGAGCTGCTCTGGGTCCGATGGTTTAACCACACGTGTTCAAATCATAGCACAAGCTTTTCAAGAGAGTGCCAAGATATAGTATACGTTTGGAAAATCGGTGTGTAAGACAGGACGTTCCCATTAAATAGGATGCCTGAAGCTGGGTCACGCCCCGAAATACATCCTATTTATATATAAACATACAAATATCTAAATATATATACACACGGGCGCCTGTGGGTATGTGCGCGTATATAAACGTGTGTGACAGACACTCGCATATGCAAATCCTAAACCACTCCAAATCGTAGCCTGCAGAGAACACAGAAGCAAAGGAAAGCTTTCCATGCATGTATGTATGTATGTATGTATGTATGTATGTATGTATGTATGTATGCATTTCTTTGTTCTCCCAAATGCACAGAAGTGTTAGTCTGGGGAAAAAAAAATTAAGCATTTTTGCTTGCTGCCCTTTGTGGAGTGGAGGAACCCTTGGTCTTCCGGGAAAGACGTACCTTCCAAGCACTATGCCGGGAAGGTTTTGCCCTCGTCCGTTCACGCACTCAGTGTGCACCACAGCCGTCTCCTGAATACAGAACTCCTGCGATTTGACTTGAGAGACCCTAATATTGATATATTTACTGTTCCTCTTACAATGTAGCTGCCACCTTTCCCTGTCGTTATTTGCCTATATGGCAGAGCAATTAGGTCACCCCCTCGCTCCCTCCCTTTCCCCCCCTTCCCCCCTCAAGCAGCCTTATTAACTTGGGAGGAGGGGGGCAGACGAGCAGCGGGAGGGAGGCAAGGTGGTGAACAGGTTATTCTCTTAACCCGACCTGGCTGCAGGAGCGAGATGAGCAACACTGAACAGATGTCCCCATTTAAGCCATTCTTTTCCCACATGCCTGCTGGATGCTGCCAGGGTGCAGGAAGCTTGCTGCAGACCTGGCCCATTCCCGGCCATTATGGCCAAGTTATTCTGGACCAGTGAGCACGAACAAAATGGGCTTCAGATCGCGTGCTTGAGAATAATTCGACTCCGAGCCCTGGAAGAGCCCCCTCCCCCCATTTTTTTTAAGTGTTGGGGGGTGGACAGGGACGTGTTACAGCTCTGATCGGAGCAGAAGAACTTCTCAAAAGCCCCTTCCCCCTCCCTCTCTTCGGCAAATATGGTATAATTTACAGAGCAACTTAATAATCCGAGGGCCACCGCAAAAGCCCTTTGCGTTGTAAACCGCTTCTAATTACCTGCCAGAGCAATTAGCTGACTATCACGAAGAAATTAGATCGCTCAATGTAGCATAAATAATGCGAATAATTTTGTAAGGAGAATAGAAAGCGAGACCTGGTGTTTCTTTATAAGGAAATAACACCTCGTACTGTACGAACCCTACATGAACACATATTAATGTCTAGGCATGCACGGAAATGAATCCGAACATGAACCCTCTGGCTTAGATTCAGCACTTTCTTCATTTACATATGCGGGGTGAAAGTCGGCTTCCAGGCGTTTAGATACAGAGCTCTTCCAGATCACAGTAATTAACACATAGCGACTTCAATAGGAAAACCTGTTTTCCAGATGATTTTTACAATGCAGCTTTATGTCTCATTTGGCAGTTTAAATAGCTGGAGTTGTTTTCTGGCTGCATCTCCACTATCATCTGTTGAGCATATTTTGCCTAGAACATTGACCAAACTTCCGAACCTATTTTTTTTTTTTTTTTTTTAAACATAGATGATTAATATACTGGACATGCCTAGAGTTTTCAGGAGTTTTTGGTTTGTTTTTATTTTTCATCATATGGTTGGTTCGTCGAGAAAATTTTATGAATGGCCTTAGAAGTTTATGCTATAACAGCTATTATTTTCTTCTTTCTGCATTTCACCTTGAAAGATTTCAAGCCTTTACTCCATTCTCACTGCTTCAATATTTGATCTCAAAAGGAAAATGCGAGCTTTTTCCAATTTAAAATTTACAGGTATTAGACAGGGATTAATTAGGGATTTAAATTTACGTATGTAACAATTAGGTTATTGAATAAAAATCTTGGACAAATATTTGTTTACGCTGCTGGATCTACAGCTGCGGAATTGAGGAAGGAGTTTGTGCCCACCAACGGCAGGAGCGTCGTGTAAATGGAAGTGCCTTTACAGATGAATTCAGCTAAAGTGGATTGGATTTGTTTCTGTTGTGTTTCCCCCTCCACCCCCGCCCCCGTACTGAGAAAAGTGCCGGTCATAAAGCTAGACGTGAAGGTGCCTGGTGGTAATGAAGATCATCCCAGCCCAAACTGCAGCTGCTCAATGCTCGGAGGCACTTCGGGATTTAGCGTAACGCGTTAGGAGTGCCCCGGGCTAAGGATAAACAGAACTAATTGGGTTTATCTTTGATAAATAGGAGCAGCGGCGTATACTGTGATTCTCTAAATGCGTCTTCGAAGGGAGGGAAAAGCCGAGTGTATGATCAGGTCTTTCATGACTTTTCGGAGCGTCTCTTTTCTCACTCTCGGACACAAATGCAGCAGATATGAAGTCACTCGTCAGACACCCTTGTCCCCAGGCTGTCTCTGGAAAGTTGGAATTTTCTCTGAACATGTTTTCTAAACTTCTCCAGGTCCGAAGGGGACTGCTCAGCTCTTCCGCAGCCCCCACGTAGCACACTCGGAACTGTACAGCACGTTCAACGATTCTTGCTCGTCGGTTAATTAGAGAGGGCTTTGAAGCTCCATTACCGGCAACAAAATTATTGCGGTCAGTTTAGGCCATATTCTGCTGTCCTTAATGGAGCGAAACTCCCATTGAAGTCAACGGGACAGAAGTCAATGGGCGTTGTGCTCTATTAGGGAGTACAGAATGTGTCCCTTTGTGATTTAGAGATTCAAAATCAGTATCGGTAAAATGTGCGTTTAAGACCGTCACACTCCCGGAGCAGGATCTCACGCGCGCCCCGGGGAGGGCCCGATCCCTTTCCACCCGGCGGGCTGAGCCCCGCGGCTCCCCAGGGACCATGCCGAGGGCAGGATCGGTGCCGGGGGTTATTAATCATCAACCGGGGCCAGACAAAGGAGCTTTTCCGGCTGTTCTGAAAGGAGAAAAACTTAATTCTCTTGGGGCCTTCAGCCCTCCGGGGCCAGCGGGACTGTCATTGCTGTGAGAGGAATTCGGTCCATCCCTGGGCCCCGGCGCTCCACAGTCCCCAGGCGCGGAGGGGGCGTCCCGGGCGCATCCCCTCCCTCCCCTTCTGCGGCGCTCTGTCACTCCGCTAGCCGTGCCTGATGTCCCCAGTCACCGACTAAAGAGGTTCGTTTCCCGAGCGAGGCTTTGGATGCCGAGAGTCCGGGAAGCGGCCCCTTCAGAGCCCGCAAGCAGCACATACACCGTTTGGACACCAGCACAGCAGGGCTTGGGAAGTCCCGTTCCTAACCCTGACCACCCACCCACTGCTATCGACGTGATCTGACAGCTAAATTCTGAGCTCGGGTTTAAGGTGCAGCTTTGGGCTAACCCTTGATCTCTGAAATGGACTTTGGTTGTGCATTATTAAAGATTTCCTTATTATGGGCGCGAAATAGTACTGGACAAGCGGAAAAGTCCGTTTTACAAAACTGAAGGAAATGCTGCAGCTCACTGAAATATGACTATAGTTCAATATCCTTTCTCTTTGAGACAGAAGAGGGATGGGATATAGAGATCTTCCTTTCTTCTTATTATTGCCTAGTGGAAAGTAAAAGCCTTCAGGAAAACTTTACAACGTTTTTCTCTGAGCGCAGAGGGGCACACACAGCTGATTCTCTAGGAAGCTGCGCACAATTAAGACTCATTTTCTTTCTGCTGGAACAATTAATTGTACAAATGAAAGGTCAGGCATGTGCTTTTCCCATGTTTATCAACCACAATAATGAGCCCCTTCTATTTTTTCCCCCAGTGCATTATATTGCAATAAAGCGCTATCGCAATGCCGTCTCTCTGGGTAAACATCCTCAAAGGCGATGCGGTGGAGGCGAGCGGTATGTATATGTATGTAGGCAGATATATTTAAGAAGGACGCAGTGGCCGAGGCGAAGGCAGATGCGGGGTGTGAGAAGCGAGAGCTTCCCCAGCCCCGCTGTTCCCGCACACAGGAGACGGAAAGGCATCCTTTTCCCTGGGGCGCTCCCCGAGTGCCCCCGGCCGGGGCTGGCTGAGCCCGGAGGGACAGTCCTACCTCCCGGGGTTTCTGTGTTCCTCTCTGTTTGGGTTACTTTTGTAGAGGGAGGTATGGATCCCGCCCCACTTTCTCGAGGATCCAAATCACCTTGGCAAATTCTTCCTGCTTGCCTCCACATCATAAATTCACGCCCGAGGAGATAGGCTGGCAACACGTCCATATCCTCTAGAGGTTTTTCTTTCCATCACACCATTCTTCTGCTCACATCTTCAAGAATACACCAAGTGCCTGCCAATCCTAAAAAAATCAAGGGGCTCCACTTTTTCATACCGGCTTAGTACAGTGTGGATTCATTGACTACATGTAGTAGCAACCTTTTTAACACAAGTATGATATTAGAGATTTTCACCAACAGGTTCACTTATTTTTCCTGTTACTTGGGGAACAGGCCAGTCACCACTGGGATTGTGCTTGGGGGAGCACAACTAGTTTTGGCAAGGTGTTTTCCTCACAGTTGATATGTTACCTTACATGCAACTATCCAGGACATCTACCCCGTGTAACCTTGTCCTTAACCTCAACCTGCCCACACTCACAGTGGATAAAAATTTCCACTCCTGACACGTGTGAGGTGATGGAGGAGAATAACCCTATTGAAGCATGTTTTGTTGTGTCTGTCCAGGTGACCAGGTCTACTTTGATATTTTTGTCATGTTGGCCTAAGATACCCGGAAGGTTTCTCAGAAGGGTCAGTTGCCATCAGGACCCAAAGCATGGGTCTGTTTCAATTTGGGTAGGAATCATCATCCTATTTTTTACAACATTTGTAAGAGGGTGCTTTGTATATACCTGGCAATTGTGGACAGGCAAGTTTGGTTTAAACCAGCAGGAGGCTCTGAATGCCTTAAGCTGGCATTTGGATTCAGCGTTGCTACCTTAACCAACCCAAGAGAAACACCCATCTGCAAGGCGAAGAGCTCTGCTGGACAAGATGCAGCGTGGCCTCTTGAAACGGCCAACATGGTGACAGCACTACATTCCATGAGACTGCGTGCAAAGAGAACATGCAGGCTGAGACTTTGGATCCAGTGGATACGGAGCAGCGGTGTCTGCACAAGGAGAAGACAACGGCATTGCTCCTTGGGTGTGTAGCTAATTGTCTAGCGACTGCTCTGTACCAGAGCTATATGGTAAAAGACCAGAAAGATTTCTGGTAGAAAAACTCATTGCTCCTCTGAAAGGATGCTCATTTTTGTGCAAATGTAAAATTGTTCTTCAAACACTGAGCAGTCTTAGCTGAAGTTTACTGTAGTGGCCTGTTTCATAGAGGGGAGGAAAAAATGGTAATGATGCAACTACTTTTACCACAGTGGGGTAAAAGATAATCCCTGAGCTGGAAACAACAGAGAAAAACACCTGGGCTATGCTGAGATGGCCGGGCCAAAGCACGGAGAAACAACCCCTACCCCTGTCGGAGGGATTCCTGAGTTCAGGCGGAGAGCCTGGTCTTCCCTGACAGCCCGCAGCCGTGACCTGCGCGACCCGGAGACCCCCTCTCCCAAATCACGGCTCCGCACACCGACCTCAGCACCTGTATGTAAAGTCCTGACCCACCAGCGTGTCCAGAGCGAGCACACCAGTGTGCCCAGCCCTTCAGCCACAGCCTGCTGCCTGAGCCCCCCAGGAGGGCGTGCGGGCAGCCCGAGCCCGCGGACACAGCCCCGGTGCGCTGCCCCGCGCTGTCGCACACAGCCTCCCCCTCAATCACGGCCGCCCCGCTGACAGGCTGGGAGGGCGCCGCACAAAAGGCGCGNCCCCAGCCGCAGCGGCGCAGCGCCCTCCCCGCCAGCCAAACCCCAACCCTGCTTTTACAAAGCCGCGCAAGCAGGGCTGGTACAGGTGGATGGCAGTAAAGCACGCACCTCCTCCCCCTGCTCCGGTCTGCCCGTGGAGGGTTCGGCGTGATGACAGCTAATTAGAAGGAATTTGCAACTTTAGTGGCTAGGAAAGGTGTGTAATCCGACCACAGTTTGTATGTGGACTCTAGTTTTCAGACACTGCAATTCAAAATTGACTTTTACGGCATAAACCACTTTTTCCCTCAGATGTTCTTGGCTAACGAAAAATTGAATACTACTGTAAAGAACGACCCTTTAGATATCAGTTTGTGTCATGCTATATTAAAAGTAGATAAAAGAGATATCGAATACTAAATGTTTTTCTGAAGTAGTTGAAGTCCATTCGTTGGTAATTAGAAATGTGTTTACACCAAAAAATTCTCTCATAGGCAGAAAGTTGAAAGTTATTTTTTATTATGATGCAGTCAGTGTTTTATATATGATAGCAGTAAACATTAATTAGATTTTGCACAAATTTCAGGATGGCTTCAAGTACGAATTTAGGGACCTGGTATGTTCAGTAGTAAAGACACATTTCATTCCATGGGAAAAAGTGACATTAAGTCTATGCTACATTTTTGTGGAATTACTGTTTCCATAGAATCATTCAACAGACATCATGTTAGTAGTTATTAATTTATTCATCTACTTTTGCTATGCTAGGAATACTGCCTTCAACTGTTAAAGAAGCAGCTGGCTTTTTTATACAAATAAACTGGGCTCTAAGACTGTCAATCTTCTTTGTTTGACAGAGAGGAGTTCCTGCCCGCACTGAAAGAATAGCTCAACATCTGTCATCCCATTCTCTGTGATGGCCCAAAATCAGGAAGACTACAGCTGTCCTCTTCCTTTCAGATACTTCTGGGAGACAGAGGTAGGAGGACTCTGTATTTGGTCAGCATGTTCATCATGCATTAAGCAAGTCTCTACAAGCCCTTGCATGTAATTGTGTTGTTTTTCCACTGCTTGAACAGTAGAATTTGCAGTGTAAAAGGTCTTTGGAATTTTGATCCTACTATGAGATTTCTGAGTTTTAGGTTAATAAAGCATATTTTAATTGTAGTTAAAGTGTTTAGCATTAATTTATACCTAGGTATGTGGCCCATGGGCATGTAAATTGCAGGTAAATACACGAGCATAAAGGAGAAAATATTTATTCTTACAGGTTAGGAAATACACTACAGTGCTGAGTGATGGAGGAAGATGAAAATGAGTGATGTAATTTAGCTTATTCCTCGCAAGCTCAAAAGTGGCATCTTTCTACATAACTGTGTATGGAGCAAAGGAGAGAGGGAAGGGATGGAGGAGGAAGAGAAGGGGATGGAAGAGGCTGGGAAGAATGTGTTACCATGCAAAAGAAATGCTTAACCTCTGGTATAATATCCAGTGAGTTTGTCAAAAGCAAAAAACAAACAAATGAACAAAAATACCAAGCAAACAAACAAACAAATAGGAGAAAAATCCCAAACCCCAAACCCAGAATAGAAATTAAAGTAAATTCTAAATTAATTGTTCTGTCCTCTTTCTATTGTAGACAAACTAGTAGTCAGTAGTGGAATGTGCATTGCTTTTCTTATTATCACAATTAAGAGCTACTGTGGTAAACTGAGCTCAGAGTCCCATCCAGAAGCAGCTGTGTGAAGCAGACACCTCTGTGACCTACCGTTTCAGCTTCACAGTCCTAAGATTTGGGGAAAGCATGAAGTGCAAAATGCACAGAGGGATTTAGGCATTGCAAAATTTGGCCTTGTTGTCCAAGGGAATCCATCCTCTGAATTTAGGCTGTCAGGCTGCCTGTCATGTCTGAGGACAGTTGGGCTGTGGTTGCATGCTGATTTCGATTTGGCTTGCACCCATGCTGCCACTGAAAGAACGGCTCAGCAGCTCAGTCACACTGTTGCCTACTGCTTAGCTTCTTAACCACTGCTTATCTGCTCATCCTAAAAGAATGCAGGAAGGAGGCAGTTTCTTAGTAAGGCCGATATTGATTCATTAAAGTTTTCTAAATAACAATAAATGGATTACATTTTCCACAGAAATGCCAGTCTAATCTCAAGGCATTTACCCATATCAAACCCTAGAATGAGACCTGACTAGACCCTACCAGATTATACTTAAGGGAGATTTTCACTGATTGCAAAAATGGTACCTAAGTTTGCATAAAAAGACCAAAAAAACTTTTTTATTATTATTTACAGATAGAAGAACCATTTTGGGTCCATAGCTGGACCAATCCAGTAAAGAATCCCACAGAAATAGAAAAATCTCCTGATTTTCCTATGTCTACATAAGAGAATCAGGAACAATGAGATCCTACTTTCCCTCCAGTCCCTCTGGTTCAGGAACTAAAATTTTAACTTCCATTTCCTCTGTTTCTTTTAATGTACATAACAAATTTTTCTCTGCCCTGTGTGGAGTGACATACTCTAGGCCCTCAGATTTTTGGAGACAGCAATTGCCTTGGTACCTCCTCAGGTCTCTGTTTCCATAGTGTTGGAATCTTAGAGCAGAAGTAAAGATTTTCGTCGAAAGGACAATAGCTTAAAGGAAGGAAAGGGACTTGCTAGACTGCCCAAAAGTGAGTATCTTCCTGCATGTGTCTGAAACAACATGTAACTGAATTAGTTGTTGGCCTTCTCTCATTGCTCGGAAAAGACAGTCCTGTCAACTGTCATATTTAGAAAGTAAACTAAGCACACCCTGGCCTGGAAATTTCATTTTCCAATAGAAATGTCCCAGGAAGTTTTCTTCAGATCACTGTGTATAGGAATTTTCCTGTGCTTTGAAACAGAAGGCAAACAAACCATTGCCAATATTGCATGGCGTTCTCATGAGATGATAGAGATTAAATATTTTGCATTTTCCCTCTGGTTTATGAGTTTGGGGGGTATACAATCATTTTATGTCTTTTTTTTTTTTTTTTTTTTTTTTTTTTTTTTTTTTTTGTGAAACAGTGCAGAATAGAATTTGGTTTTGTTGTGTGCATTTTTAATGGGAGCTGTGAATTTTGCAACAGCATTTTCTTTTGGGGTCTGTAGCTTGGAAAAAACACCAAATATTGTGACACAATAAAATTGCAAGAGTTATAAACATTGTAAATAGCCTTGGGGATGTTTTGACTGAGTCCCTCCTCCAAATCTTTCCAAGGAAGCAGATCCTGAAAGTTAATAAGCTTAGGAAGATTTTAATGAATACATAGACACTGAAGCAACTCTGAGCATTTGCCTTTGTCTAATGAAAAGGAATCACACTTAAACTCCTTATTACTTATGACATGTAGTTTGTGCTTTGGATTGGCAACCTTCAAAGTTATGTTATCATGATGTGTTAAATTATCTGAAATAGGTAGAGATTTGCAGCATTTAATGACCTTGCCAATACTGTCAATTTGTCAGCTTCCAGAAAATCACTCTTGAAGTGAGGAGCAACATTGCCATTGATTACATCAGAATCCAATAAAATAACATTCACATTCATATCACGACTGAATAAAAAATAATGTAACAAAGAAAACGTCTGCTGACGTGGTTACCCAGATCTGCATACAAGTCAGCAACATTCAAACACCTGGTACTTGGATGGCTGTTTGCACCCATTTCTGGCTTGGGTTGCAGAGTGGCTTCTGAGACCCTTTAGCATCCATACCATCCCACAGCCTGTAGGAGCTATGCCATGAGCTGTCCTCCTGCTGTCTCTGTGACCCCAGTGAGAATCTAACACACTGACAACTGTAACACTTACCCACTGGGCTGCTCCAACCCCAATCCAGTCAACTTTATTCTGTTCTAAAATGCAGACAGGAGTTGGTTTTTGGAACTGATTTCACTCTCTCTGGCCCTGTCTTCGCTTTATCAAGAAATTTTGCTGCTGGGGTGAGGTTCCTCTCTCTCAGATGAAGAAAATGCAATTATGTCCAAATTTAAGACTTTATTTTTTTTTTAACCGCATAATCTATCTAATAATTAAATTATGGTCTGAACAGTGTGAAAATAGATCTCATAAAAAGCGTAGCCTCTGAATCCAAAGATTATTTGGGGGTCTAGACCTTATAAGGAAAATAAAAGGAGAAGTTGGGTGCCAGCTCTATTGTTAATCCTGAACTTTACAAAGAGAGTTTCTGCATGAAATAGTGAACAGGCAGGGACCACCTTTAGGGCCATGTGTCATGGGTGGTTGCACAGGTCACCACAAGGCAGGGTTGCTATTCACACAAAGTGAGAATGTTGCAGTGTCATGCCTGTGCTGCTGATTCAGCTCCTTATCAGCTCCTGGCTTGGAGCTTTGATAGTTGATGTGACAAACCATAAATAATGGAAGGTCAAACTGAGCAATGCTGTTCACTCTGACCTTCTAATACTTCTGGCTTATTAGATCAGTCATCAGAGTTTCAACAGGCTGCTGAGAAACAGAGTACAGTGGCTACAGCTGCCAAATCCTTCCCTATTCACAGACAGCCTCTCTGTGTAGGTATTAAATGCATCCCAGGGTAAAAGTCACATGTTCCTTGAAAGGAAATCAATTTACAAAATAGGGTGAAAATCACAAAGTAGCCAAATATAGAATATGGCCATGTATAAAGGGAATCTATCACCAAAAATCCCTAGCCTATTACCACCCCCAGAAACCCCTCCAAACAATAACCAAAAAAAGAGCTCAATAGTTATCAGGGCAAATAATTTCTTAAAAAAATCAAAGGCATATGAGTAATACTGTAAGAAAAGAAGGCAATGAAGACAGCCAGAATCTGGCAAGGAATAAATATATTATTGTTGTCCAACACCTGCCTCCTCCAAAATTCTGAAGTTGAGGAAGTTTAGCAGTTTCCATTTTAAGGTTCTGTATTTATCCATCTTATAATATTGTGAAATTNATTATTATTGTCCATACCAGTGGTCTGCCAAATCTTAAAGCTTTAAAAAAGTTTAAAGAAAAAAAATTATTCAAATTTTAAAATCTCATAAATTCCAAAATTAATTTTAGGAGCAGGCATCTTTAAGCTGATTTTAAGAATTATTTTGCAATTATTTTCTTGAGTACATCTAAAGGGAATTTAAAAAGGAAGATGTAGGATCATAAGTGCTATACTAGAAGGAGGAAGACACACTAATAGCACAAACTCCTGTCAAGAGTTACCTCCAAATTTTATGGCTGCAAAGAAAACAGCTGTCAAATTTACAGGCAGGATGCCATGTAGGTGCGTGCCGTGGGTTTATATGGAGCTCCATGACCACCACTGCTGTGTCCCCTATGCTTTCTTGTCTTATAGGAGGTGATGTGAGTCACAAGCTGACAGCCACGCCAAAGAGCCACCCTGAGCAACAGTGTGGTTCTACACAGCAGAAATCCTGTTTAATTTTTTTTTTTTTAAAACGGTCAAAAACTTGCATGCCAAAAATTAGTATCAAAAGAACTCTGAAGAATGTGCATTCAACCGAGAGATTAGAAATGGACTGAATTAAGCTTTCCTTGCCAACCCTAAGTGTACTCTTTCATGCTATGTATCAGTCTTAAAATGAACAGTCTTTTTGTTTTTCTTTTTTTTTCTACAGCATTCACACTTTGTCAGGCACAGGGGCTTCTTGGGGTACTTTAAAATAAAAGGCTGTCATCTGCTCAAGTATCATGAAAAATTGAGAAGCTGCTATAAATGAAACCAGAACATGGAGACAGCAAGGTCTCTTGTGAAAACTGCTCTATGTTATGGATAAGAGGATTCTACTGGAACTGTAGCTCCAGAAGTGAACCCTCACCTATTCTGATTTTGTCCCTTTTGTAGACTCAGATTCCTCCCGTGATTCAAGTGAAAGTTTTATAGGTGGAATGCACCTGTCCATTCCTTATTTCCTGAGTGCACTACTTCATACACTCAGGACCGATTCACAGAAGTGCTGAGCACTCACAGATGCTGCTGAAATCAATGGGACTTATGCTTTAAACATATAAAATACCATAAAAATGCTAAGCATCTTGGAAAATCTAGCTCTAAGCACATCATATTGAGTAGAAATTAGTAGACATTTTCATCAATCTTGGCCATAACGGCTGAGCTCTTCAGTTCCCCATCTATAAAGTGAGTCTAATAGTACAGTCTCACTTCTCAGGTTTAAAGTTAAATTAATTAGTATTTGGGAAGCACTCAGAAACCCTAGTAGAGAATGCTACAGAAACACCCATAAAGATATTAATAATTCAGTATTCTGTGCAGGGTTTGAATGATGTGCAGTAAGGAAGGCATGGAGCCACATATTGAGTGATAAGAATAAAAAGAATATTGAACAGCTGCTCACTTCGGGAGCATCGTCCATCCTATGAACTGAATGATGTATGTGTCTCTGCAGTTAAAGACTTATTATCATGCATATGTGCAACGAGCTCAAATTAAAGTTGCAAAAGCAAGCCTAATTCTGATTTTTCTGAAGTTGTAGGGGCTTAAATTTGCATTACCAGCATACTTTCAACGTAAAAATTTTGTGTGATCATCTCTGTATTTTCATGTTTTCCTCCTGAAGACGTGAAAAGTTTCCTGTGTCAGTGAACCCAGTGACCACTCACATAAAGCATCCATGTGGCCTGGGTCACAAATGCATCGATTTTCTGGGGACTGACACCAGGAGCAAGTTTGGCTGGAACCATCTTCTTTGTCTGATTTTGTAGTCTTGTAGTGGCTGCTGGGCAGAAGTCAGGCATTAAATGTGTTCAGGGATAGAGTAGCAGGCTTGTCTCTTGGCTTTACTTTGCCTCAGGTTTTTTTGGTGGTTAATGTAGCATTGGGAGAATTGCATATACTTCCATCCCAGAAATGAAGTTATTGCCAAAGCAAAAATTCCTATATTTACATATAAATATCCTCATTCAGCATGACTGAATACCTCTCTCATTTGTAATGAAATAACAACATCCAGGACAATCAAATTCTAAGACAGAGATGTTAGATTAAACTGACTGTACGTACCTTTGGATGTAAACCCAATCTTTCAGAAATTCTACCTGATCCAAGTGAGTAATCCTTACTAAACATGTTCTGAATCACGACCAGATTTCCAGATCAAGATTACTTGATCTCAGCTGAAGACCTCTGCAATACAGAAATACGGCTACTGGCTGCTTCTGTCTCACTCAAGGATGTAGGTGTATTTTTAATATGTTATCTATGTTTAGATTAAAGACCAAGGGCTTGGATTTTCGTAGTAACCTGGAGCAGTCAGTGGACATTGTGGTCTTCTATTATTTATGACAGAACCACAATCCAGTCATTTCAAACCTGTCATCTACTTTACAGTTTGATTTCTGGAAAGAACAGGAGTGATATTATAAATTTTGTTTCAATGGTCATGTAAAGACAATTAAAAATACCTGCTTCTCTTCTTGCCTTATTGTCACTTTATCCCAGATTTCACAACAAATATATTGGGTTCCGAAATAGATGTATTCCTGTTCCATGTTATATTTTCTTGTTATGCTAACTTAAAGATTATTTCAGAAAAAACTGTATCATCACTTGTCAGGAAAGGATTTAAAATATTGAATGTATTTTTTTAAGAAAGCTCTTAATTTTGCTCGCACTTTTAAATGCTTTTCTGGACATAGATACATTTTTGAGGAGAAGGCAGCATTGTTTATTTACACAACTCTCTTTTCTCCCTTTTACTTTTTTTTCTTTCAGAAACATAACTTATTATCTACTCCAAGATTAAAAGCATTCTAAACCATATCAGCTGCAAGAAATAGCTATCTTGTTGATTTCGGAAGGTCTACAATGCTCCATCTAATGTATTCAATGAATTATTTATTTCTTAAAGAGATACAATAAATCTTTACCTACTGTATTTGATGATTTTCATAGCAGGAATAATAAGTAATATGATTTGAGTGTGATTGGAACCAGGTACTGTGAGGGGGGAAGGGAGGTGAATTCAGGCAATTTACTGAGTGCATTGAAGGACAGTGCATCTGTACAGAAACTGGACATTGCTACTCACTTAAAATTTCCAGGTGAAGAAGAGGCAGATGTATTTCAATTGAAAATAAACAGCAGGAATTACTCAAATACTTATATTTTAAAGGAGAAGCTTAGGTGCAACAGCACAATGGTGATATTGTATGCCATTGTTCTCTGTTACATTGGAGTGAATCCAAGTAATTCCATTGATTTCAGTGGACTTGCACTGGGCTAACTGAGAATAGAATCTGACTCCATGTTAGCTGGGGGTGGGGGAAGTGACAAGAATATAAATAACTCCAGATAAGTATTTGAATTACAAATACTCTGCAACGTGGTTTCTATCTTTTAAGACCAAATCACAAAAGTTCTGGTTACATCCTCTCCCATTTAGTTCCTNAAAATTGAAGCCCACTGGGCAGCTGGTTTTGATGTTGTTATTATATACTGTTGATGTCATGCTCTGAAGCATCCATCAGAGGATCTCTAGAGTACCTCAGAATCATGCTGTCCCACAACACACCTTGAATCAACCAGAAGTTATAGCTTATCTAATTTTTTCTTGGCAGGTGGCGAGTCCTCTGTCCCACTGCTGAATGTCTGCACAGTGGCAAACAGCTGAGCAAACCATTAGGAGCATGAACACCAAGCCTTTAGATTTTAATGTTTTCTAAGATATCCAAAGGAATCTTGCAGAACATTTATGTGTATTGTATAGGAATTTCAAGGTTTAACAATTCCTTGCCTTGCCATGCTTTGCCTTACCTTGCCCTCCCTCTTTCTCCCCCCACAGACACTGCAATTTTCTCTAAATTTTATTGATGAAATGGAGACCTTATTTCAGCCAGAACATAAGATTTTAATATAATGCCTTACTCCTCTTGCCTTCTTCTGCAAGCAGGTGTATTTTACATGGAACACCTGCAGTGGGATTTTGCTCTAAACTTGGCTCAAATTAGCAGCAAAGCACAAACTGGTACCAGGTCCCTCTATATTTACCTGTATCCATCATCTATTCACCTCTGAGGCTTCTTCACTGATATATTCAGGCCTACACACAGTCTTTATATCTCCTTGTGTTCTCATCTTTTTAGACCACTGTTACTATATAAACATATATTATCAATATTTTAGTCATCAAAATATCTGGCCATCAGAAAATGCTGTTAAACAGCAAACAGACTGACTTAGGTAAATTTGCCTTATACACTTTTCTATTTAAATCTCCCTTCTGTAAAAAGTTATTCCAAACATCTCTTTGCAAAAATACCTTAGTAATTTGCATCTATTGACTGGATTGCAGATTCTGTTTTCAATTTTAGGAATAGTTTACTTTAATATTTGTGTTAGTCAATGACTTTTAACTGGTAATAAGAGTGCTGGCACGTCAAATAGATGAATTCTTATTTCACTTTTTTTCCTTAAAGCATGTTGACCTTTCTCCTCTCTTGTGCATTAGAGATTTGAGTAACTATCTAGTTAATACTTGTTCTGCTGATACTCTGGAAAGCTTTTTTTTAACGACATGAATGAACTGTGCATAAATGTAATTCTAAACTTTGGCTGACATAGCTCAATAAATCAAAACCTTCATCTCCCAGTCAAACACTTACTTTCATTAAGTACATTAGAGTACAGCTAGTCATAGCATTAACATGGCAGAAAAAAATTGCATTTCAACTTGTTGGAAATTCCCCACAAATATACCTAAATAGATACTAATGTCATGAAACCATCTTATTTCAGGTATGCACATTCAGTGGCAGGATGTACTTGCTGTATTTCTTTTACCAGCTATGGTGGGAAGGGGGAGTTTCCTACTATTGGGATCTCTTGCAAATCTTTGGGGTTATTTTATGGTTAGAAACATCTGGATGCAAGTGTCTCCCCTCAGTTCCCTCAATGTTTCCACCAGTCCTCTCAGAGTAAAGAATTGGTGTCTATGGAGGCCCCATAGGAAGGGTAAAAGGGTCAGTGGAAACTACCACTTTCCTACCTGTGTAGGCAGAGGGTTATAGACCACAGTAGGCAGCCTTTTACAAGATGCATTTGAAAGAAGAAGGGCAAAATAATCCAGGGATTTTGAATTTATAATCTTAGACAAATAAATTGGTGGGCTTGGGCAAAGCCAAAGAGCACAAAATTTGTCCGAAAAAAGCCCTTATCTCTGTGAAAAGAAACATGTTCATATAACTTTACAGCTGTCACAGCCAGCATTTATGCTAGTTCCTTAGATTTGTCATTTGATATAGAATGTATTTGCTGTCTGAAAAAGAAAATGGAAAAGCTCCCTTCTATTTAAAGGTTACTTATTCAGAAGATGTGCAGCTTAACCGCAAGGTTCTTGTCTTCATTAAACTGGAGTACACATGGCGTTATGATGAAATAAACCCTCCCAGTTTTTTTGCTCATTGTGTGTTCTTTTGGCCTGATTCTCCATTTTGGCTTATCAGGTATAGTTTAGGGACCAGAAGTCTTACTTTTTCAATAAATGTAAAATCTAGCAACATTCGTTATGCCATAGTTTTGTAGCCAACAGTGTTTTCTAATGGCACCAAGGAAATGTTTTCCAACTTAACATCAGGTGATTGAGCTTGGCACTATCTGTTAAATCAGCCTTCAAGCTTCATGCTGTTCTTTTTAAATTAAAACTTTTACATATTTGTTCCTGGCTTTACTGTACTGTGACGGGATGCTAAATTGCCAGTAAAAAGATTTCTGTAGTAATAATTAAAAGCAACTCTTTCTAAGTCATGTTCATATGCATCTTTCTCTTAGTTTAAATTTATGTTTTTGATATTAGAAAAGTACCTAGATTTGGCTATCACTAATAAGTAGTAATTGAATGTCAGTGTTGCTGTAGGAATGTTGCATCCCATTAAGATATTAACTTTTTAAAGGCATGATCGAAAATTGGAGCAGGTTCAGAATGCAGAAATGATTGGAGACTTGGAAAGTGCTCTTTACAGTGGCAGCCCAAAGAAAATTAATCTATTTGGATTATTAAAAAAATAAAGGTAAAGAAACAACTTGACTGCGGTCTATAACACTCTGCGTAGCAAGGTATTAGCTGAGGTAAGAAGATTCTTTAAAAGAACAAAAAACCCCCCAAAAGGCCACATATAACAGGATTCTTCGGCAGAAATAAAAGTCAGCAGTTTTCAAACTGGAAATTTCTGAGGAGGGAGAACAACTAACCAGTGGAAAATACTGCCAAAGGATGCAGTCAGTTTTATACACAATAAATCAAACCTGCATGTTTGTCTGAAGGTACACTACAGCTTTATCACAAGCTGTGGCTTGAGACAGAAATTGTTGGGAGAACTCCTGTAGTATGTGTTATGCAGGAAGGCAGAGCACACAATGATAACTGTCTTGGCTGGGAATGTGTGAATCATGTTAAAGTGCAAGTATAAGGCATTCTTTTATCAGTGTCTGTAAATTTAGATTAAGTGCTGTCCAGGTCATCCTTTAAATAGAGTATCAAGTCTCCAGGTATTCACACACTACACTTTTTTTTCAGCATATAGAATACAGAATGACATTTTTCTTGGTGGGAGGGGAAAACTTTAAGCTTAGCTCATGGAGGAGCTGCGGGAAAAAGAAAAAGCCCAGGAAATCAAAATTGCTTTGTTCACATTTACACCACCACTGCCTTTCTTTTGTTTCTTTGGTGCATTAAGTTCACCTGTTTGCCAATGGGTAGCTCAGTGCACTTTCTGAACACACCGTGGGTTTGCACCAGAGCTGTAGTGACTGCCCAGGGTTTTCCAGGCCCTCTTCTGCTACAGTCCATTTTGTGATGAAGACCTACTGAGATATTGAAAAAGTGATTCATTGGCATCAACTGCCAGCGTTGTAACACTACATATACTGTACTCATAGTTGTAACACTATGAAAAAATTCTCTCGTACCCTAGGCTGGGATTTAGCCCTGCATGTGACTCATGATTTAATATGGTTTAAAAGCAGTCTGAGCAGGAATTCAGTCTGTTTATATTCTGCTTGAATCAGGACAAGTGCTTGAAAACTTGTACACATTCCAGGCACCAACCCTGTAAATTATTTTCAGCGCTACCTTACCCTGTAGTTTTGCTCTGCCTTTAACTGGAAGCAGGATGTGTTGATATTTTTTTTTTACTTTTCCTTCTTAGTGAAGGATTTTTACATTTCAACCTATGAATGAAGCATTTTGCACAAATGGGAATTCTCCAAGACAACATTTTAGCCTGACAGTAATGATCCTCTTCTGAAGATTTGGAAACTTTACCTACATTCCCAGATGCAGTTTTTTAATATCAGCTGCTAAATCATGTGCTTATGTTGACCCTGGTCACCCTATTCCTGGTTTCTTTTTCTATCTCTGATCTTAGCTTGTGCATGACCCTGATAGAATAATTTTCCTTCTCTGGTTTGCTTGCTACCCATTCTCTATTTCTTGTGTATTTTGTGCATTGCTGCTAAATGTCCCACATCAGTCAACACCAGGGCATTTTAGCTGGTGCTATTGCAAACTGGTTCCTACCAGTACTCCTAGCAGTGCTTTTCACAGGTACCAATGCAATCTGGGAAAGGGTAGAATGGGATTTTTTTCCTCATTAGGATTATTCAGATTTTGTAGAAAAAACAACACACAGAAAAAATTGCAAAAGTAGCCGATGGTGTCCAAGCAGAGGCATTTCAAATTTGGTTGTTCCTGTAACTGTAGTTCACAACTATAATGAAGATTTTTGAGAATTAAAAATAACAAATTTCTCAGTCATTTTTGATCCAGTTTTGTTCTCTCATTGTCATCAATGGCAACAAATGAAAATATGTTTAAATGAAAGTAGTGAAAATTATTTGTTTGTAGTGCCTGAGAAAGGCACTGTATCTGTATTTGTCTGATTTTTTGTCCCCTTTGACATTCACCTGGACTCCACCTCCAGACTGAGTGGATCTAGCAATTCTTTCTTCTGTGGTGTCTCTGAGGCAGAGGCTGGACTCAGGGAGTGACAAGCATTACTTTTAGAGAAAAAAAAAACCACCCAAAAGTGTCTCTAGAAGCCACTGAAGTTGAGGAACAAAGCACTGCCCCACCTTTGCTAATCCTTTAGCCTCTACATATTGCCATTCCTAAAGAAGCGTGTAAGGTCCAACAGCTGATGCATAATAAGCACAACACATTGTCAAGCCCTTCTTTGGATTATTGTCTTTTGTTGTCTTTTTTCCCAAACATAAGGTTATTTGAAGCTCTCAATATGCTAATACATTGTTAATTATTTTATTTTTAAAAAACCTTTGTCTTGGTGTGCTTCTCTCTAAGGATCATGCAAGCCTTTACATATTTCCGTACTTTCAGCATATTTTATGCAAATGGTTGTTAAAAATGAAAACTCTAATTTCAAATGAAGAAAATTCATGACATGCATCTTGTGTTGCAGTTTAATCACTGTATACCTAGGAAAGTATTGACAGTTGTCCCGTGGAAGCTATTAAAGTTCCTGTCCAAGGTTAAATGAAATTGCAGTTTATCAGAGCAGCATTGAGAAAATAAGGGAATCTGTTCATGGCTCTTGATTAATGCCAAGCATGATCAACACAAGGGGGTTCATTAAGCTATACATCATGTGGGTAATTTAACATGTCATTGTGCCTGCTGTCTGCTTTAACTCTCTGCATAACCCGGTGTTCTGAACTTGTACCTGAAGTGTTGTCTCCCAGACTTTGTCATGCTTGGGTTGGCTCAGCATTTGCATTTATACCAATCCCTTTTTTATGACCATTCTGGTTTTTGTATAACAAAATATACATAATATACAATTTCTACAGGGAATGCATCCTTCATTGCCTAGACTTTCCTTGACCTTTTAGATATTTCTGTGTTTTGGGAAGTTGGTTTTAAACAATGTAGTCAGAATGAAAGGAATTAGGTCCTAATCTTCGGAGAGAACAGCCTTCTCAATTCCCAGTGAAGGACTGCATCTCCATACTAGATCAAGCCTGACAGCTTTCCACACAACTGATAACTCTGAAGGATGGAGTGAACAAGACTTTTCCAAACAGCTGCAGGAATCTTCTGATTACAGGCTTTCACCCTCCTTGGGGATTTCAACCCCAGAGACATTGTATGGGAAGGGAGCATAGCACTGTGCAAGGAATCCATGAAGATTTTAGTTTTCTAGCACAAATACCTAGCAGATCAGACTTGACCAGCCTGATTCCTTGATATAATGGAATACTAGCTGTGTGAATGGGGGAGGAGTGGTGGATACAAAGTCTGACTTCAGTAAGGTTCTTATACCATCTCCCACAGCTCTCCTGTATGAGAGACTGCTAAATGCATTTGGTCTTGTCTTGGCTGTTGGACCCAGAGCCATTCCTGTTCAGTTGAAAGCTGACAGTAAAAAGACTGCCATGATGTTGAAATGGGGCTGACTCGGTTCAATGTGTTCATCATCAACCACAGTGATATAAAGGAAGGTGCTCTTAGAAAATTGGGAGGATTAGTTATGCTGAGCAGGAGAGACTCAGTCTGAAGGGGCTTTGAGAAACTTAGGGATGGAGCCAACACAAAATGTGTGAAATTCAGCAAGAGGTGAAGAGTCCTGAGTAACTTCATGCATCAGTGCAGGTGAGGAGAAGTGTGACTGAAGAGGTCCCTGAACACTGGCCACCAGGCTGAGTATGAGCCAACAGTACACTCTCACTGAAAATATAACAAACCTGCTGCTGAGCCATACTGAAGGGACTGAGGCCAGTAGATTAGGGGAAGTTATTATCCCGTTATGCTGATTACTGAGGAGGCTGTACCAGGAATATTTGCACCCTTGGGTTCTCCAGTTCTGAGAACATGTGCAGAAAGTGGAGATGGGCCAGCAGAGGGTTATGAAGGTCAGGGACTTAGATCATTTGCCTTTCAAGGAGAGGCTGAGGGAGCTGGTCTTTAATCTGGAAAAATGGAGGCAAAGGAACAATATGATACCATCCTTGTACTACTTGCAGAAAATTTGTAGAAATTACGGAGTCAAGCTCAATTTTGNAAAAAAAAAAAAAAGATAAAATAGCCTACTAGTACCCCAGTCAAAATTCAAGAATGTCCAGCTGTGCTTCTGGATGCATGCTACACTCAAGACCATATTGGAATGGAAATTATGAAGGACACACTGTTCCTCTCACCTCTTTTCCTTCCTATATTAATCCTTAGGCCCATCTTCCCCAGTCTCTGTGGGAGAGAAATCTGAATGAAAAGAGGGAAAGGCAGCTACAGCATCTGGGCAATAAATAGCCAGGACTGTGGGTCACATGGCTGTATTCCTAAGTTTCAAAGGGCTGAGGTTTTAGTACTCTTTGATGCACTTGAAAGCTTCCAACAGTGCTAGAACTGCTAAGGTGCAGTGATGGTGTAACATGCAGTACCTGATCACAAAAAGACCTGTAACATAGCTCCTCACTGATACTAGAGGTACTATCAGTGGTTCAAAGCAGAGTATGGATCAGCTATGAGTATTTTTAAAATTCACCTTGTTCCCAATGAATTTAGAAAATATCTACTACACACTTACATTAGCTGATGATTTTCAGTGCCTATATATTTGCTATGTCATTGTTTGCATTGTCTCTGGGAATCTACTCAAGCCAAAAGATATTGCATTTATTTTTCCAAGTGTAACAAAGTTATCAAACCGAGGAATCAGAGGATCAAGTGATTTGCAGGAGATGAACTTACAAATTCAAATAGCACAATTCAGGTTATGTACTATGTTTTACTTGAGCAACTGAAGTGATTTTCCATTCTCTTCCTATTTACTTGTATTCATGTAATTCTGGGATTAGCTGAAATTCTTGTATCTATGAAGGACTGCCTGTGCTAGAACTTTCAAAGCATTGTCATTTAATGAGATGTTTATCTTAGCAGTGAATTTCTTTTGCAGAAATCGTATTTGCTGCCTACATCTGAAAATAATTGTCTAATTTCTTTTAAGATAGGGATTGAGAATTGAATATAAGTAAAATAGACATTAAAGTTTAAAGCCAGATTACAAAGGTGTATGCTGGTTGTAGTAACACAGAATGATTGTTTTATATAATTGTAGTTAGTGTATTACTGCTTCTAGAAGAGGTCTTCTTTTAGTTACAGCTATCATGTCTCTTGCTGCAGTGTGAATCCCTCTTACTCGGAAGTCTAAAATAGTTTTCAAGTGTTTATAGTTCCATAGTAGAATAGTTTAAAAAAGATAGTGTATTGTTTTCTGCTACCATTAATTACCAAAGGTTTATTTACAAGACAATAATTAATTATACTTCTGGGATGCTCAAGAGTCTAACATAAATCAAAGCAGACTTGATAAGAAGCGACGAAAGTCTCACATAATTAAACAGGGCACTAGAGACCAATTGTTTATAGAATTATTTGCTTGGGCTAATTGACACTAATTATTTAATCTGATTTTCTCCTTCCCAGTAATGTTCCTACCAATTCACTGTTCTCGGCTGATGGCACAAGCATATTTCACTTTATCAAGGTGTTCTCACTATATCAATACAAAGGTTTTTCAGCTGTTACCTTCACTAGACTATTTTTGTAGCAATGCAAGAGGGAAGTACGGAAACTGATGATCATGAAGTTTTGGTAATAATTTCCCAACTACACAAGGTATTGAAGTGTTGCAAATGCTAAGTAAGGCAATGACTTAGTTGATGACAAAAGTTAATCCTGCAGTAGAAGCAGCCTTAGGAGCACAAGCATGAAACATATTTGCAAGCCAACTGACAGTATAGCTCACTTGCTACAGCTCCCTAGCTACTATAAAAATTCTAATAACAACTTTATTTCTAGGTAAGATCAGTAACATTTCCCTGATGGTGCATTATCTCATATTTTATAAATATCAGCATGTGGTACAAGAAACTGTTAATGGAATTTTTGAATTTCTTTCCAGGAACTGAATTCAAGGCCCAGTGATGTTATGAAATCTCTGGTGCTGTTTTATTGAATCACCCCTCACGTGCTGGAGCAGAGCATCAGCATGTCATGCAGTTCTGCCATGTCCTGTACCCATGTAGAAATAGCAGCAAAACACAGAGACAACCAAATTAAATAGGCTGATCCTAACATAGTATTTTGTTGCATCAGAACATGCCATTTATTTAGAATTTTGTGTTACTTGGTCAGTAACACACTTGGAAAGATGTTTATGTGTATTTCTAACCTGCCTCCTTAAGGAAATGAGGCTAATGTGATACTTCTACCAGGATGCTCAGAGAATCCCTTTACCAAAGTTTTAACTCACTGATCAATTCGAAATGGATGTAACAATGAAAGATGGCTCAATTACATGAATTTCCAGTGAAATTCATGAAAATAGGTGTTTGTGTAGTGGGAAAAAGATATGTATTAGAATCCCCACAGAGAAAATGGCTGTACTATAAATTCTATTATTAAACAACAGAGAATCCATGTGGGGTATAGCCTGTGACTCGTTACAGAGCTAACATTTCTTATGCAGTAGTGAAATACACAAAGGTTTTGGTCAATCGTTTGCAGGTGTCTGATTCCAAGAAGCTGAGTCCTTTTCTTTTCCTTAGTGACTAAAGTTAAACACTGGTGAGAATTTTCAGCATGTGACTGTGTAATCCTCTAGCCCAAAGGGCGACCAAGGTACACACACAGCCCTTTCAACTGCAGCACTTCCAATTCACATGCAGCTTGAAAGCTGCTTTTCTTCTCTCTGAAGCTACGCATCCACCTTTTTCCCCCGTCAAAATATTTAAGTAACTGAATAACTTATGAAGTCGTGAGTATGATCCAGTCCTCAAGACCTCGTGTCCTGCTCTGTTCCTACACACTGTAGAGCCAGAATTAGCTTAGCATTCTAATAGTAACTAGTAATTCAGATATGGTTGCTACGATTATTATTCTGACAGAACAGATAACATCCTCCTCCAAGGAACTCTGCATTTTGTATCTTCAAATTACTTTGCAGTCTCTAATTCTGACTATAGCAAGGGTTTCAACAAGTGATAGAGGGTCAGGGTTGTGAAGTAATGTGTTCAGTACTGCAAAGTGGGTGACTCAGGGAATATGAGTTACTAGCTGCTGGTGGAAGTAACTGCACACGCCATGGATTATCCAGGGCATCGATGCTATAAACAATGTGTCACCTAGCTATGTCCTGACTAAATCATTACAAACATCTATTACTAATTGTTTTTTATTGAATTACTTCATAACCAAAATCATGATTTTTCATTTGATTTTTCCATCTTGAGACATATTTGTAAGAACCCACATCCCACAAAATCTCTGGTCCATGTTACCACTGTGATTCTTAATTTAATTTTATAAGTACCTTAGGATACTTGGATAAAAATTGCTCTACTGTATAAAGCTGTATGCATGGAAATATGAAGAATAACAAGAAGGTTTTAACAAAAATTATAAGTAGTGAATAGTGCCTAATAAGGAAAACTGGCTATTTTCTTACATCATCTCAGAAGAAATCTGCTGAAGTGCTTGTTAACAGAAGCCTTACACCTTATACTGCATGAGACAGAAACGTTGGTAAGTGATCAAAACACAAGAGAACCTTTATGTCTCCCCAATAAGAGCTAAATATATGAGTGTCTATATGTCTGTCTGTATAAAGATCCATAACTTTTGTGGCTTTGCTTCTCATAGAAAGCTATAAGAATGCAACAGAAATCATTATTTTCTAGGTATTTTTTTTAAAATCTTGGTGCTGGTTTTAAACTAACTTAAACCAATTTCATTTGAGTTTGTACACACCTTGTAGGGGAGATATAACCAGTCTGTTATAAATTTAAGTTTAATAGGCAAGGTAAAAGATGGTTTTGTGTTGGAATCTAATTTTCAGTGTATAAATGGATCTTGTATAGAGAGGCAATAGAACAGTACGGTTTTGAGAATATCTGAGAGCTGTGCTTCAAAATTGAGAGAAAACTTTTGCATTTTAAATAATTGTTGCTCCTTTAAATGAAGAAACTGAAACTGTTAGGAGAAAATATAAGATGATGAAAACTATAATATGAAAATATGCATATGTAAGCATCTGAAAGTGAAAGACGAGTTTAGGGCTAAAATATAAATACAAGTTTATCAGAGAGCATGTCTATATCTATTTTTATTATTTCAGTTATAAATATAATATATAGAAAGGAGTTTTTAGATGGTTTTCCAAAATAATCAGGCAAGCTCATATTTAGACATTTAAAATACATATCAGGATTTTTTGAAAACATTGTGTCATCAGTAGTCTAATTCTAAGACAAAGCGCTCTATATAGTCCTGGATTCAAGGGAATTCAAGGGATTCAAAGTGTTGACTTTCATCTTTATCCCCCTAACTGGCTGGGCTGCCAGGGTGGGAGATGCATCTTTTCCATGCCCAGGACAGGCAGCTGCAGCTGGAGAACAGGAGCTCAGCCTTCCAGGGACTGGAGTGTGCCCTTGGGGAGGCACAGAACAGCCACAGCTCACTGCTGCCTGAGCAGAGGTGCATATGCACTGCTCATCTCCTTGCTAAGGCTCCTGGGGAAAGCATCTGTATGGAGAGGTTTTTGTATCAGCTGTGGGTGGGTCCCACAAGTACTGATACTCAGTGGGGAGACACAGAATACTTGGTGTGAACATTAGGTAAACATTGATAACCACACTGATGATGTATTGTATCTAGAGCACAAGGTATTAATTTTGTTCCTAACCTCTGGAAATAAATAATGAGGCTTTGCCCAACCTAGGTGTTTTATTGGTTTAAAATACAGGTTCTCCTGGGTTCAAACTTCCGTGTGTCCACAGGTAGGTTGAACAATGAATGCTATATGGACTTTGTTTAAAGATGCTGTGGCAGCCAGCAAAGCTGGAATTGGACAGTGTGGCCAAGGTTTTCCCAGGAGCAATCCAGCAAATTAGATACACCAAAGACAGCTTATAGGCTGAGAGGCTGCAAAGGGATTAAATTCACTGGTAGCCGTTGTGTGCTTGCCAACACAATGGGAACAGCAGGCTCAGACCCTTTACTGGGTTCTTCCCATAACTGAAAGATCAAGTTCAGAGGTTTTCAATTTGCACAAGAATTTCCCTAGGCCAGAAACTCATCTGTTTGTACCATATCTAAAAAATCTGAATGTACTTCTCCCTGATCATAACATGCTTCACTGCATTGGTTTGACAAACAACTGATTTTTGTGAACTTTTGTGGTCTATAATCTCTATAATGTCTACTGCATTAAAACACAGTTTTGTTTTATTTTAAAGCAGTAGTTTTTTCACAAGGATGCACAGAAGAACAAACATCTGCTGCTGAAAGGACATGGGAACCTCACTGAGTTTACTGCGGTTGAAAAGGATGTTCATCATTCCCATCTTCCCTTCTTCCCATCTTCCCTTCTTTGTGGGTAAGTTTAACTTATCTACAAAATAAAAATCACATCCCCTCAAATCCATCTCTTAGTACTCATGACTCACTGACTCCAGTATCTGATAGATTGCTAACTTTTTGTCAGCCATTTGTACTTCCTACAGCTATGGAGTTTTCTGTTCAAATGTACCACCTCTGGTGCATATATAATGAAATACAATTTGTGGGGAGTTTTCCAGTACAATAAAATCTGTTGTGAAGGAGTTATCAGACATTTTTTCATGCTGATGTCAATAGGAATTTGTATTCTGTGTAGATTTTATGAAGAACAACCTACTGTGCCAAGCTGCTGCAACTATACCTCAGGATCAAGGATACAGGAGAACAATTTCTTTTTCCTCTCTTACATTGAGTTTGGTAATCAATGGGAAGCAAAGCAGAATCAATATTAATTGATCATTTAGGTTTTTAAATAATTGGCATTCACTCCATTTTCTAGAGAAAATAACAACTGGCTTTTAGGGTTTGCCCTTTTCCAGCTCTTTTATCCAAGTTTGCTCAATGGCTGCTGTGATGCAGGGGTTGCCCCCAGGGCTTGTAGCATGGCTCTGACAGACACCCCTGGTTCTGCAAGCAGAACTCAGACAGGTGGAATGGTGCAGTGCAGCACCAGGGAGTGTTTTCAGAGTGCTCTGCTCCTTGCAGGGCAGCGGCCAGGCTCACCTTCAGGTGTTGTAGGTTTTTGTTCCTTTGATTTTCTCCAAGTAATTCCAGCAGTGCAATGAAGCCAGGCAGCTGCACCAGGCCTGCTGTGAATTCAGGGGACAAATATGCCAGCAATGGCACTGTAGTTTATCTCATGTCATCCACATTTTTGTAGAATCCTTTGGGGCACGCTAAAGGTTAAATAACAACATCCATGAGAACAATGAGATTATAAGGGCAGAATATGCTTTATTGTTGTACAAATATGGACCAAGTAGCTCTGGATGTACACATATATGTTCTGCAAGGAGCAGAGGAGGCGTTGATGGCCTTTTGTACCCTATAAACTTCTCCTCAGGCTTCTGGGGATGGAATTGCACAAAGCTACCCTTCTCTTTGCCTATAATCACTATAGAGATATTGATTCATCATTGAATTGGGTAAAATTGCTGGTATATTTTTTAAAAATAACATCTCCTTTTAGGTGAACTTCAATCCCTCAGCTAATCAGGGTGAATTTGGATCTTCTGAGACTTGACCCTTTGGCTGTCAGTGCTGCATGCTTCCCATAGATATGAGTGTTTGGTTCCCCCTGGTCTTATGTGACATCCAGATGGGATTTCTAAACTGAACTTCATAAGATCTTTCTAGGATCTGGTCGTCCCTCTCTCTCTCTTTTGGCTTCCCAACCCTGAGACAATTAGAAAACCTCTGCTCTACAGAAGTGGTGTGAAAAACACAGATTGTGTGCTGCTCACTTTTATCTGTCTCTGATCTATTACTGGCAGCATGCAACTTCAGGGGTTCTTCATGCCATTGCCTCTTAGAGAGCACAAAGAAGAGTTGCTATGGACAACCTGAAGTCTGACACTCTCCTCAGCACTGCTGTAAAGCTCAAATGGTTACTGGTTGCCTATTTACCCAAGAAAATGGAAAACCGCATACCTGAGACATATAATACTGGTAAGAAAGGATTTCAGAACTTATGCTGTGGAAAGTGGTTTTTAATTAACTATCTGATACCATGCCTGAACTTATGTTGTTTGGTAGTCACTGTGCATGTCATTTTTTTATTCTGTAAATATGACTGAAGCATTTTAACCACCTGTCCTAAGTGCTTAATCAAACTCTATTATCCTGCTAACCATAAACTAGCCAACAGAAAGTTTGCTGCCTCAAAATATTACTACCTATGGGCCAGCCTTAAATAAGGCAAGTAACAGCCTTTTTCTTGGGTGTAATAGAAACTTCCATTTCCTGGAACCAAAATATTTTTATACCTTGCTATTAAGTTTCATTGGAGCTTTGTCTACTTTTATGTAAAGTATACCTATTTATTAGAAAGCTCACTCCATGGTAAACTGATAATTGGATGCTGTTGAAAGAATGAGTTTCATTGATTTAGTCAATGACCACAGACATTACTGAAGTAAACCTCTTAACAGCACTGGGGCGTATTTTGGCCACAATCAATTTTTGTGAATCTTCCCTTGTAGTATTTTGTTTTATTTGACACTATCTGCATTGATCTAAACCCAGAGCACATTTAATGTGTAAAATTTATCTTGACAGAAAGTTTCATTACTTTGCAGTCAACACAAACTTCTCATTCTTTATTATAGATTAAAAATCTGCTGTGACAATCTGTGCAAGTAACCTGCGGATACCTGTTGCATCAGTATGCATGTGCCAGAGACAGAAAAAGGATTGTAGTTGGAGAGCTGGACTTCAAATAAATGAGACGTTGCAAGTGCTGGTGTTGAACAGGATGTTTTTTAATATCTGGTGTGAGGAAGATGACAAAATATAAAGACTCACTTCTGTACTTGCTGTTGTTCTTTTAATTGTTGATTTTTAAGATGGCCTGATTCTACCCTCTCCTCACAGCACATTCATGGCTCAACACAATTCCAGCCATTTTAGTGTTACACTCCATGAACTCATTGACAGGCTGAACCCAAAGGCAAGAGATGACCCACAGAAAGACAGGAACATCAGAAAAGCCTTACCTAAATTTTGGAAGGTGTTTGAGTGCTACTGTTTTAAGGTGGACCATCAGAATATTTTAACTGTGGTTACTGCTTGGAAATCCAAGTGTTATTATTTAATTTTTAAACTAAAACATCATTAATGCTAATGTTTACAAAACAAGACAAACCTGTGTGTTTCAGATGAGATGTTTATGCTACTACCACCTTCAGGGATGTTTGCCCTCAGTGTGGAAGCATCTGTTTTGTAGACAAGCTCTTAAGATTTTATATAAATAATATTCGAAATATTGTTGTGATTACCTAGATACACTTTCTGAGTTCCTTGATTTTATTTATCTTGTATAATTCAGTAAGTGAATTCAATAAGAATTAATAAGTGGTGAATAAGCCTTAGTCATATTGTGATAGACATCAGGTTCAAACTTTTTAACCCAATGCATGCTACCTAGTTTGAGTTTCTTTCACTTCTGGGGGTAGCTGCTTCTCATCTTGTGACTCATGGCTGGTGAAAAAGCATTTTGTTTTTGTAAATAGTTTAATTTGCAAGACATTCATTCATGGAAAAAAATCAATTGTCTTTAGGGTTTATAAACCCCCCTTTTTATAAAACGCAAATTCAGAAATATCTTTAATTAGACAACCACTGCTGTAATTTTCTATTTTTAAAGTACCAGAGAGAAGAAATATTTCCAGGTTAGAAGTTCCAAGATTAAGGTAAGAGCACTATTATCTAAAGACAATAACTCAGTGACATGAGAAGTTTTAAATGTCTTTCCTAGGTAGACTGAATTACAATTATTTCTGGAGAGAATTGCTGCCATCTTGTTCTTGCTGATTTATGGGCTGACTCTGAAGGTGAACATCAGGCTGGCATGGTTTTTTAATTTTTTTTTAAACCAAACCCAATTGTTTAAAAAACCTAAAGCCCTCTAAACAGAGACCTGAACATTGCAATGCAAGTGAGAATGACTTTGACTGATGTTGAAAATCTGTATGAGAACCTGCATTATACGTCTGGGAGATTTCACAGGAGGGGAAATCTAGCCCTCCCTAACCCTGCCTGCATTGGCACAAAATGAGACCTATTTAATTCTCCATGGTTGGCAGTGGTGAAAGAAAACAGAGAAAACCTAAAACGTTTATAGGATTTGTAGTTCTTTTTCTGTGTAAAGGACAACTGAAAGAGAGCAGAATAAAGCAGTGCTCTTTCTCACATTTCAAAAGCAAAATTAGTAAGAAAGGTCATTGAGTGGTTGTTCTAGTGTAGGTACCTACAGAAAGGAGATAATCAAAGGAGGTACAAGTACCCATTCAATGGGAGTGGACTTTGCAAGAGATTTGATAGTGGAGAAGTTAATTTCCCTGGTGACTTAAGTAAGATAACATAGTTTTATCTTTTTCAGAAAACTGAGGGTAAATTATCTGGTTCAATAACTCTCACTAACTACATTTAGATAAGCATTTTTTGTGTTTATTAAGTTGC
>VZTR01017719.1:6697-28087 GCA_013400775.1 Chaetops frenatus | reverse complement strand
ACCCACAGCCAGCACAGAGGCACAAACGGCTCCCAAATCCCACTAATTTGGGATGGGAGAGTGGCCAAATCCTATTTTTTTTTTTTCCCCCGTTCCTACCTTGCTCTCTATTAAAATCTGACTTTTTTTTTGGGGTGACTTTGGGCTGTTTCCAGCCCAGCCCTCGTTGCCGTGGAGACGAGGAGGCGGCCAGCGCATCATTCCCGGGATTTGGGAAGGCAGAATTCCAAATCCAGCCAAAAAAAATAAGGAGCAGGGGGGNCCTATTAAATATCGAAGGGGAACAGCCAGAGCATCATGCATTCGTACCCTATATGTTTATATTTATATGTATATTTATAGCTATAGTTATAGTTATATTCATATTTTTATACCCTTTTTTATATATACATTTACATGTTCGTAAATGTTATTTTTTCATTCTTACCTATTAAATACTGAAGTGGGACAGCAAGAGCACTGTGTACTCATATTCTATATATATATTTNAAGAGAATTAATTTTATAGGTCAGGCTCCACAAAGCCACGTAAACAAAAACCCACAGCCAGCACAGAGGCACAAACGACTCCCAAATCCCACTAATTTGGGATGGGAGAGTGGCCAAATCCTATTTTTTTTTTTTCCCCCGTTCCTACCTTGCTCTCTATTAAAATCTGACTTTTTTTTTGGGTGGCTTTGGGCTGTTTNTGGGGTGACTTTGGGCTGTTTCCAGCCCAGCCCTCGTTGCCGTGGAGACGAGGAGGCGGCCAGCGCATCATTCCCGGGATTTGGGAAGGCAGAATTCCAAATCCAGCCAAAAAAAATAAGGAGCAGGGGGGGATTTATTTTTCCCTTATAAAACCACACCACCCCCCCGCTCCACCACCCCGCCCAGATCGGTGATCTGGGGTTTGCTTGCAAACACAGCACACACCAAAAACGGAGCTCCAAGTGAGAAATTAATTGGGGATTCAATTAGAACACTGAGAAACATTCAATTAAGCCTCCCGGTGCCACGGAGATTCCCAGCTTTCCCGAGGAAAATCAGGAATGTGCAGGAGGCTTGCTGGCTCAGGCACGGCCCTGGTGGTGACAGAATTAAGGAGGGAAGCCAATTTTCCTACTTGTTTCATAATTAAAAGGGGGGAAAAAAATAAATAATCAAGTTTCAGTTCCTTTTTGCTGTTATTTCAACCCTGTGAAGGCTCCGTGGGGTCACAGAATACCCAGAGTGGGAAGGGAGCCACGGGATCACGGACGCAGCTCCTTCCCTGCACAGACACCCCAAATTCCCACCCTGGGAGTGGTGTCCAAACACTCCTGGAGCTCTTGGGAATGTGCCCATTCATTGGGGAATTCTTCCCAACTCTGTGGGTTTGGGGATTCAGCGGCCCAGCACTGAATTTATATTGATCTCATTTTACATAGGTGGGGGGATAGATATCTCTGGGGGAAGAACCTTTTTCCCTGATCCCCATCCTGGCCCAGCTGCATAAAGGACAGGCTCCAAATCCATCAGCTTCCTCCCAGGAAACTCTGGGAAGAGGCTCCAGCCGCGCATCCCATCCCTCTGACCCGACCCACACGGGCAGCATCCCGCAGCAGCTGATGGGCAGATGTCCCCTGGATGTCCTGGAGCTGCCCAGCTCAGCACCTTCCACCCACCCTGGCAGCTCCAGGGAAGCAGGGTTTGACTCCATCCCTCACATTCCCAGGATTTCCTCAGCCCAGACGCCGCTCTGAAGCCTCGCCAAGGTCACTGCAGACATTCCAGAATCCCAGCTCTGCCCCCTCCGGGGGGATGGTTCCAGGGAATTCCTGTCCCATCCCTGCCCTGCAGAGAGCAAACCATCCTCTACATCTCCTGGAATCAAACTCGGGCCCTGGGGACTGACAAACCAGCAGGATCAAGTGTTCCAGGATGGGGCTTGGAGCACCCTGGGACACTGGGAGGTGTCCCCACGGCAGGGGGATGGAATGGGATGGGATTCCAGGTCCCTTCCAACCCAAACCATTCCAGGATTCTGTGGCTTCAGCAGAAAACACTCCTTCCCCCCCTAAAGCTGCCAAGTCCTTTCGTAAACCTTGTGCAAACTCTGAGGTGCTGAGTGCAGGAGAAAACTTCAAACCTGAGGGCAAAATCAAGCAAAACACCCTGGGAACATTGATTCCACTTCAAGCCTTAATTTCCCCTCCTTGGTTCAACCTAAATATTTGGATTTCCAAAGTCAAAGCTTGACTTTTCCTAACTAAATCCACTGTTACTTCATCAAGTGGCTTAACCTGGGAGCTGCCAGTGCTGGCTGAGCTGAGCACCCCAGTTCCAGCAGGGATGGGGCACAGGCACACCAGGGATGCTGCTCTGGGGAGAGAGGGCTCAGCCTTTTATTCACCTGTCAAACTCTGAAACAGCTCCCGAGTGCTGCACAGAGCAAAATGAGAGCCCAGCCTGAGGAATAATCACATTCCATGACAGTAAGCTGTATTTTAGAAATTAATGACTCATGGCAGCATTGAGCTCATCCTGCTAAATTACTGAACCTCTGCTCTGCTCCTCTGCAGACACGTTTTTTATCCCTCTAATCAGAGCTGGATTTTGAGGAATTGCCTGGATCACTGCAGGTTCCCACTGGAATGGACCCTGCTCCCAGCAGCATCTGCCTCCAGCAGAGACCAGAGTCACCAGGTGATGCTCTGACGAAAGGGGTTTTGAGACAAAAAGATTGCAAAATTCTGGGAAGAATTCGGATGCACCTTGAAAAGTTCACCAAGAAATGGTCACTGGTGAGCAGAGCCCCATGGAAACAAGGCCACGAAACCCTTAATTTTTAAAGATTCTAAATTCTTTTGTCACCATGTCCCCAAACTTTGAAGTGCTGCTACATCCTGAGAGCTGCTCTGATAACAGAAAATGCTGCTCCTCTCTTCCTTTCAGTATTACACAGGAAAAATTATAGTTAAAAAGGGGAAGCACAAGCACTGCCAGAGATGCAGCACCAGGTGTAACTAAGTCTCAAAAGAAAATTGGCTTTAACCTCAACTACCCCTAAAGAAGCAGCAAAAAAACTTCCAGAAATAAACTGCACGTCTAAATATAGTTTTGTGTGAATTTGAATGTCCTTGGGCTGCTCAGGGACACTCGGTGGCTTCACTTGAAGTCTCTGGCACAAGCTGGGAAGGATTTCCACTGATTCCTCTGAATGTTTCAAGGAGATTTTATTGCAAGGCCCTGCTGGTACCAAAAAATCCTCTGAAATCATCGAGTCCAACTGTCCCCAGCAGTGCCAGGGCCACCACTGTCCCTTGTCCCCAAGTGCCACATCCACAGGGCTTGAAATCCCTGCAGGGATGGGGAATCCACTGAGCACCTTTTCCATGAAGGAATTTTCCCAAATATCCACCCTGAGCCTGCCCTGGCCCAGCCTGAGGCCCTTCCCTCTCCTCCTGTCCCTCTTCCCTGGGATCAGATCCCAAATTTCCCCCCTGGCTGCCCCCTCCTGTCAGGGAATTCCAGAGAGGGAAAAGATCCCTCTGGATCCTCCTTTTCTCCAGGCTGAGCCCCTTTCCCAGCTCCCTCAGGAATTCTCCAGCCCCTTCCCAGCTCCCTTCCCTTCCCTGGACTCCTCCAGCCCCTCAGGGTCTCCCTTGCTCTGAGGGGAAAATCAAAAATTGGGAAAAAACATGAGGGGGAAAAAAAGTGAGGGAAGTTTGGGGAGGGCTCTGGTGCAGAGCTTTTCCCTTCTGGATCCTCCTTTTCTCCAGGCTGAGCCCCTTTCCCAGCTCCCTCAGGGATTCTCCAGCCCCTGAGCTGTGAGGGAGAACATTCCAAAGGGAGACCCTGCGTGAGGAGCTGTTTCAGTCTCACCTGCACAAGGGGCTGCAGTTGGGTCAACAAAAAGCAAAATATCAAAATGTGTAAATATTCCTCTGGGAGACACCTGGAGAGGAGGAGAAGGAGAAAAAGGAGGAGGAGGAGGAGGAAAAAAATGAGGAGGAGGAGGAGGAAGGGAAGCTGAACTTCCACCCCAGCACCCCAAGAAGTGGTGGATGCTCTGACACAACCTCTGGGTGCTTGTTGTTCTGTCACAACTTTCATCAGGGAAATAAATCCCACTGGAAATCACAGGGAATCAAACTGATGCTGCCAGAATTCAAAGGGAAAACTCCAAATCCTGTGGGGTCGCAGGCCACAAAGGCTGGGAACACAAAAAAAAAAAAAACAAAACCCCAGCAGCCAGGAGTTCTGATGGCAGCGTGGTGTGGAACCACCAGCACACGTTTCCAGCTGCCCTAATTAGTGTCTTCTAATTGACTCCTGTCCCTTAAGGGGGTTCTTGGCTCTAATTGAGCAGCACCTGCCACGTCAGAGGAACACTTTTGTGCACCCATTCCTTGCTCAAAGGCCATGTTTGACCCCTTCAGTGCCAGCTTTGCCCCCCAGCCCTGGCTGTGCCCCTGGGTTTGGGGCCCACCCCAGCAGCTGGAACCTCCTGCACCAGGAGTCACTCCAGGACTGGCTCTGGGGGCTTTTAAACACCAGCCCGCTGATTTCCAGCACAGCCCTGGGTGTTCCTGGGAGCACAGGACTCCATCTGTGCCCTCCAGGAAAGAGGGGCACTGGCAGCTTCCCCCATGGGGAGGATGGAGCTGGGAGCTCTGTCCTTGTGGACACCCCAGCACCACGGCCCCTCTCTGCTTCCCACCACACGGTGTGGACAGGAAAAAAAGAAAAAATACCCAAAAAAAGAAGCAAATCCAAAAGCTCCTCCAAACGTTATTCCCTCACTAAATTAGATTGAGCAGTGGATCGAAACCAAAAATTAAATGCAACATAATGAAAAGTCGAGTAATGAGTTCAAATCCCAGGGAGCTGCGTCTCTCCTGGCACAGAAGGAAAGCAAAGATAGAATTTCCACAGGCACTGTGGGCTTGGGCAGGAAGCTGGTGCTCGGTTTTTAATGTATACAAGATCTAGTAAAGATTTAAACTCCTTCGGGGCACTGATTACAGATCTCACTGCAGAATTCCTATTTGTTTTGTAAATTAGACCACCTACAATCACCACAGTGTTACCTGAAGCTAACCCCTGCTGGTGAGACTTTCTGTTCCACTTCTGCTGGTAGAGCCTGGTTGTTTTTAGGGAAAAATTCCCTGTGGGATGGTAAGGGACTGGAAAAACATCCCATCACCTGATTTTCCAATTCTGAATTGGCACTGCCCATCCAATGGGTCAAGCAACACCTCAGGGGGCTCAGGAGTGATTCCCCTCCAACCTCCCAAAACCAGAAAACAGGCAGAGGTTTCCAAAATTCCAGGCCATGTCCTTCTCTCTGGGACAGCAGGTGTTCCAGGTGATGCCAAGGGCCCTGTGCCCAAACCACAACCCCTGAATGTGGCACAAATCCCCCTCTGGAAGCAGCACCCCTGCCAAGCTCAGAGCTCCTCCAGGACCTCTGCAGCAGCAGCATCTCCTCGGCTGCCACAACCCTCCAGCATAACCCAAATCTGCCTTTCTGTTCATTTAGCCTTGCTTCAACTCCAAATCTGCCTTTTCCTCCATTCAGCCTTGTTTTAACAACTCCAGATCCACCTTTCTCTCCACTTAGCCTCGTTTCAGCAACTCCAAATCTGCCTTTTCCTTCATTCAGCCTTGTTTCAACACCAGATCTGCCTTTCCATTCCTTTAGCCTTGTTTCAACAACTTCAAATCTGCCTTTCTGTTTGTTCAGCCTTGTTTCAACTCCAGATCTGCCTCTCTCTCTCCATTTAGCCTTGTTTCAACAACTCCAGATCTGCCTCTCTCTCTCTCTCCATTTAGCCTTGTTTCAACTACAATCTGCAGAGCTCAGATCACACTGAGCGTCAGATCCTTCCCAAGACTCTCACATGTCACTGTGGAAACGGGGACTGCCAGCCCCACACGGCTGCTCAGGGCTGGGGCAGGGACAAGGAGATGCCACCAAGCCAAAGAAAACTTCCCTGGGTTATTCCAAAGCCTTTCCCTGACAGACCGAGCCCCCCACGTCCTGAGCACAGCACGCTCCCACGCATGGCAAGCGTCCCTGCATCCATCAGGGGCCCAGCTCTGCTTTCCCTGAGCTTCCTGGGGTTCCTGCCCCAGTCACGGAGGAATCTGGGGTGCAGGTTCACATCCCGGGAATGTTCTACCTCCCGTGCTTTGAAATCACAGTGCGAATGTTTCCTGCAAAGCGGCGTTTTTCAGGTGAGGGTGATGCCCCAGGGGGGCTCGGGGTGTCAGTCTGTGTGTGAGCCAGGGACAGCTGGCAGGCAGGAGTGGGGGACTGGCAACAGGGATGGGAAAGGGTGGCAGGGGACTGTTAGCAGGGGGTTCCATGCTGATGGCCACCAGTGCTCCTGCAGTGCACGGGGCTGCTGTAGAACCAGCTCTGAGCAGCCCCAACCTCAGCTGCCGATGCTCTTGACACATTTAAAATCAATTTTTTAATTTTTTTTTTCCCAGAAACCCTGAAAGCAGGAGCTCACTACAACCTCAGCTTCCATTCCCCGAGCCGAGCGCATCCCCCGGTGTCACAAGGAATAACCGGGAAATGCCCACCGGCTCCGTGGCAGCCCCACGGCGAGCACAATCCCGTGCCTTTATCCGGATAAACCACGGCGCAGCCGGGATTTGGGGCCGCTCCCGGGGGCTCACAGCCGCAAGCACAGCCCCGAACTCCCGCGGTGTTCGCAACTCCAGCGGTGCCCGGAGCCGGAGCCGGAGCCGGGGCCGGAGCATCCCCGGGCAGCGGCAGCGCTCAGCACGGGGGGGTCCCGACCCCGCTCCTCCGCAGCCTCCCCGACCCCCTGAGCCCCGCAAACCCCGTGTCCCCAGCCCCAGCCCCGTGCCCGGCCGCTGACCTGCCGCAGGATGAAGCTGGTGGAGGTGGTGCTGCCGTCCGAGCGCTTCAGGCGGCTGCGGCGCGTCGCGGTGCCCCTCGTCACCTGCCCGGGGGGGACAAAGCATCAAGGTCGTGNGGGGAGGGGGCGGCGGGCGAGGGGCGGCCCCGGGGCGGGGCTGGGACGGCAAAACCCTCTCGGTTCCAGCGGGGTGTGGGAGATGGAGCCTAGCTGGGCTTGGGGACGGGCTGGGAATGTTCCCCTGGAGAAGGGAAGGGGATCCAGGGAGAGCTCAGAGCCCCTGGCAGGGCTGGAAAGGGGCTCCAGGAGAGCTGGAGAGGGGCTGGGGACAAGGGCTGGAGGGACAGGAGCCAGGGAATGGCTTCCCACTGCCAGAGGGCAGGGATGGGTGGGAGATTGGGAAGGGATTCCTGGCTGGGCTGCAATTCCCAGATTTGCTGGGGCTGCCCCTGGATCTCCCTGGCAGTGCCCAAGGCCAGGTTGGAGCAGCCTGGGATGGTGGGAGCTGTCCCTGCCCATGGCAGGGGTGGGCAGGGATGGGATTTAAGGTCCCTTCCATGGGGGAGATGCCCTGGGCAAGCAGCACCCTCTGAGCCCCCCTGGACCCCCCGCTCCAGCTGAGCCCCTTCTGGCACAACCCCAAACCCCAGAACCCTTCCCAAGCCTCCCCACATCCACCAGCACCAACTTCCAGCCCTGGAGAGAGCTTCCCTTCCCAGGGCACGGGGGAAAACGAGCCAAATCAGGAGCTGATGTGCTGGAGCTGAAATCTGAGGAAGATTTGGCAGCGGGACCTGGATTTCCTGCTTCCCACTCCCGAGCTTCACCTACAGGCACATCACACCTCCCACCGGGATGAGCAAGAGGAGGAATGTGCACATGCTTGGGGTGATCTTGATGCCTTGGGTTTGAACTTTGCTATTTCCCAAAGCCTGCAGGGCTCAGGGTGGGATCTGCAGGGTTTTGGAGCCCGGCAGCTGCTGCTCTCTCAGGTTAAGCTGGACATAACAAAGCCTCTCCCAGGCTGCTCTCCAAGGACACCCAGCCTGTCCTGGGCCCAAAATGTGCAACCCAACAGCTTGAGAAGGGGGGGAGAGCTTGGGGAAATGCCATCATTGGCTAAAGTTTGAATTGGGGAATTGATGCTGATCTGCAAATGGAGCAAAGCTCTAAAGGGGTGAAGAACTCGTGACTCGGGGCCCATCTTGGGCTCCATTGTGAGAGCAGCCTCTGGCTCCCCAGGCTGGGCCTTTGAAGGCCTTTCCAATCAATCCCCACCTTTATTCCCTTTTATTCCTGGCTGGGCTCTGTTTCCAGGGAGCCACTCCAGGCATCAGTTCTTTGGTGACCCAGATGGGACAAGGAGGCTCCCGAGAATCCTCTGGCACTCCAAGCTGCAGCTCAGCCCCTCTCCCCAGCATCAATCTCACACCTGCACGCTCTGAGCTCTGCAACCTCTGCCCAGGCTCCAGCCCAGCCAACCTCCTCCTCCTCCTCCTCCTCCTCCCTCGCTCCAGACACCAAATCCTTCCCTTCCTCAGCTGAAAGGAGCAGCCTGGTTTCTCTGTCCGAGATGAATGTGGGTCAGCAAGGCTGGAGTCTTAAATTAGATTATTTTTTACATTCAGTTTCATCACTAAATCGCCCCTTCTGGTTAAACATTAATCGTGGGGTGGCTGATTCTCTGCAGAGACCCGATGGATCAGGGTCTCACTGCACGGTTGGGATTCAGAAGGAAAAACCAGGTAGCATTTCCCAGTAATTCAGGATGTGATTGGGCTTTTTAAAGGTTGACTTCCAGCCTCAAGTGACCCCAAATCGACCCACTGGGGTGGGCAGCTCCAAAGGGCTGGAAGGAAATGATGAAAAGCAGTTATTGATGTGTAAATGACAATTTTTGGGGGTTATTCTCAGGTCCATCAGGCTCCTTTTTCAAGCATTTTTGGTGTCCATGCACAGCTTTAAAGCCCAGGGTTTCACCCTGATTTTCTGGGATGAGCCAGAATTGTCAGGAATTTTTGGAGTCCATACAAAGCTTAAAACCCAGGAATTCACCCTGATTTTCTTGGGATGAGCCAGAATTGTCAGGAATTTTTGGAGTCCATACAAAGCTTAAAACCCAGGAATTCACCCTGATTTTCTTGGGATGAGCCAGAATTGTCAGGAATTTTTGGGGTCCATGCACAGCTTTAAAGCCCAGGGTTCCACCCTGTTTTTTTGGGATGAGCCAGAGCTCTCAGCCCCAATCCCACGACTCAGCTCTCTGCATTTTCTCTTAACAGGGAATTCTCCTGGGTGTGTTTGTTAACAAATGTTACTCATTCCACAGACACCTCTCAGTGCAAGCAGGGGCAGTGCCTGGGAGTTGTTAGAAAAGATGCAGAGATAAAAATAAGGAAAGAAAATCATCTTCATCTCAGGAAATGATCCCTGAGAGAGGCCACAGCACCGAGGGACAGAATCCCACAAGCCCCCACCAACCCACCCAACACAATGAACACACAACATCATCTTGAAGGTTTCAATAATCTGATTTTTAACATTATTTCTGGAGCCAATTGGAGACACAAAGCGTGGGTGACACCAGGTGACAGAGCACAAACCCCTCCCCAGACTACTCTGAGGTGACAAATGGAACAGACACAACAGGTCCCCAGCTCACATCACAGGAAATGGAGCTAATTTTGATATTTAACACCCATGAAACAAAGATATCACAAGAAAAGTCTCATTAGAAAGTTGCCCAGGTTCCTATGTTAAGGGTTTATATGAAAAAGCAGGAGTTCTCCACCCTGAATTCCTGATAGAAAACAGCAGGTAGAAACCTAAGGCAGAAATCTGGAGTTAGAGAAATCCTTTGGCAGCATGTTCAGTTACAATCAGGCCTCAAAAATAAATATGATCATGTCTAGAAGTATGAAGAGAAACACCAACCCCCTCTAAATACACTGGTTTAATAATAATTAAATTATTTTACACTATCTACAAGTTGCATATCACAGAGTTAGGGATAGGAGAGGTGACAGAAGGACAAATCTTACTTTTATAAAAGTTCAGGCATGTGTGGAGCTGTGTAGAAAATCTCAGACAAATGAGTATATACATTATTTATACTTAACAATGAACATCATCAAATCACATCCAAGATTCCTCTTGGCCCAAAATCCCAAAAAAACCCCACCAATCTCAATTTCCTAACAAACATGGAGAATTCATAGCAACCAGAGCAAGGTTTAGTTCGACCACAAACCAACTTGGAACAAAGTAAACTCTGACAAATAAAAGCTCCAAACAGGAAGAATTTGGAACAGCAGCATTGAAATCAATTCATTTCCTCAAAAGACACAAGGAACAAGTTATCAAAATATTTCAGTATTGCCACGGGTGTTATTTGTACTGAGCTACTTCCAGGGGAAGGATCAAGACAAATTAAAATCAAGTCCAAAGGAAAGACAAAATCCTCCTTCCAATTGCACACACTGAAAGAAAAAGTGATTTAAAGAGCAGGTGCTGAACACTTTTTGCACGAGCAGGAGGCTGCAAATGAATATAAGGTCAAGACAGGAAATAATGAAATAAAATGGAAAATAAATGGAGGAGGTGCTGAGTGTGCAGGGTGGGTTTTGTCACTCAGCAGCCTGGGAGTTCCAGTCTGGGATGAAATTTATACACCAAAAATGCTTGTTTAGACACCTGCGAGCTTCCTGCATTTAACTGAGATGGTTTTATCAGTGATTCGCTTCCATTATTTCCCCAAACCAAGGATTAGCACTCACCAGAGGTGGTTAAAAGCAGGATAAATGTGACCATGCTCCAGTGAGGAGGTAAATAGGAGGATGAAGTGATTTTTTAAAATATTTTTTAGCAGTTGAAACAAGAAAAAGAAAGAAATCCCACATTCCCAAAGGATAATCCAGCTCAACTGCTCCCTTGGACAAACCCCACCCTTTACAAAGTGCATCAGGGAAGAAATCCTTGGGTTTCTTTTCTCAGCCACCAAGTGCCACAGGTGCCCAGCTGTGAGGCAATGCCTTCTCCAGGGACACAGCTCTGCTTTTCCAGGTGCACAGGAGCCCAATCCCACCCACCAGCACATGGAATGTGCCCAAATCCCCCTTTCCCAAGGCTGCCAGAGCTCCTCGGGGGTCAGTGCTGGTTTAGGCAGGGACACAGAGGCAGAGAAAGGAAAACCCAAGAGAGGCACAACCCCACCCTGGTCCCATCACAGTTCCTGTCCCTCTCAGCTCCCCCTGGGAATGGGAACAGGGCAGATCCTCAGAGTCTTCAGCACCTTCAAACCTTCTCCAGCCCCGTTCCTTTTCCCACCAGGAATTACCATGCTCCTTCACTCCTGCATCCATCCAGAAAGGAAAACTGGAAGAGAGGTTGTGTGCAGGTTCCTGGGCGCAGGGAATGCCCACCCAGGCAGCTGGGAGCATCCCCTGCCTGCTCTCCCCAAGGAGCCTCTGCCAAAACACCTGGGAATTCCAGGAAAACTTGTTTTTCTCTCCAGAAAAGCACAGCAGCTCTCTGCATTCTCCAAGCTACAGAGGCAGCACTGTCAAAGCCCTGTTTTTCTCCTGTTTCCACAGGGATGTGGTCCTGAGTGGCAGCGTTTCCTCTTCCAGCTGGAGCCAGGGGTGGCTCCGATTCCGTGGTGTGTCCTTTGGGAAGGGGACTCTGAACTGCAGAGATTCCCTAAAGCCACTGGGACAGAAGGATTACAGAAAACACCAGAGGAGCCAATGCAACAGCATCTCAGCATCCTCAACACACTGAAAAGAGAATTACTTCAGGACAATCTTTCAAGGTTTCAGAAGTGGCGTTTCCTGAAAGCGCAGGGGAAAAATAAAATAAAAATAAAGGGGGAGGGTGGAGTTGGAGGAATCTGGAATCATTTTCAACCACCCCTTAATCTAGTTCAGGATGCAAAAATGCAAATAACCATCAGAGCTGGTGCCTATTTTTACTCTGGGTTATTTGAGAGGAAAATGGACTTGGATACATCCACGGCAGGGACTCCCAAAGATGGCTGGGCTGAGAATTCCTNCCCCTTTTCAGAGCAGGGGCTGCTGATGGAAATTCCTTTGCTGCTGGAGCAGGGAATGAGCAGGAAGAGCCACGGGATAACCTGGTCCTTGGTTGCTCTGGAAGGCTGCCATGTCCACGGCCAGGCCCATCTGGTGCTGGGGGAAGGCAGCTGTGGCAGCAGCAGCAGCAGCAGCAGCTGGGAGGGCGGTGCCGGCGCTGGGGACACCGCTGGGGACACAACACCAAGCAGGCAGCTCAGGGCCAGCCCTGCCCAGCACACTCACCCACAGCAGCAATGCTCACCCCCCACACCCCCCAAAAAACAGGATGTGCCAACTGGAAAAGATCGTGGCTGAATGGGTGGCGTTTGAAGGTGGTTTGTGCTTTTTCAGCCACAGGAACGGTGGTTTTCACACGCACACACAGTCTCAGCTTAGATCAGCTCTGGCCTTGCACTTCCCCCTCCTGTTGCCTCCCCATCTTCATCAGCAGAGTTTCCCAGGAATTCCATACTTTTCATGCCCACAACAACGTGGCAGTTTTTTATGGTTTTTGCTGGAAAAATGTTTTCATGCTCAAAATTCTTCCAGCAGCTCAATAATTCTACTATGTAATTTTCACTCCTAAATTTACTTACTTTTTAACTTACTCTTACTTTTTAACTTACTTTCAACAGCTCAACAATTCTACTATATAATTTTCACTCTTAAATTTACTCTTACTTTTTAATTTACTCTTACTTTTTAACTTCCTCTTACTTTTTAACTCACTCTTTACCTTACTCTTACTTTTTAACTCACTCTTGCTTTTTAATTTAGTCTTACTTTTTACCTTACTCTTACTTTTTACCCTACTCTTATTTTTTACCCTACTCTTATTTTTAATTTACTCTTACTGTCTAACTTACTCCTTCTATTTAATTTTTAATCTTTGGTGCTGGATGCTTAAAGCTGAGGTCAGAGGTTCCTTTCCAACCTTCCTCTCTTAAAACCCTCCTGGGAAACCACCTGGTGCAGGCTCAGTTTTATCCACAATAACGCTCTCGTTGCTGCCCAGTTTATTAAAATTGGTATTTTTTCCCCCCTCAAAACGACCTTTATATTTTAAATAAAATAAATATTTCTATTCATAAATATAAATGCCACGAGCAGATGCCAAGTGGCAAAATTTCCTCCCCCCAGGAAGGAGAATTTTTTTTTGGATCCATACCTTAAATAAGCAGCTGGAGGTGGCTGAGTGGCTGCAGAGTTGATGCTCTGGGGCAGGGACCTCACCTGGCCCACCTGCTCTGGGGCCAGGCTGTATCCTGGGGACATGGACATTCCCTGGATCATGTAATTCCCACTGGGAGGCTGCACAGGATATGACTGCAAATTCAAAGCCAGCAGATTCGGTGTTTAGCACACTTTGGAAAGAACCCACCGGAGCAAAACCTGCAGTTTCTTCCATTTCTGGTTTAAATAATGCAAGATTCCTTCAAAATTCAGGTTGGAGCTGCTGGTGGGGTTTGGATTTGGGATGAACAGGTTTGTCCCAAATAAAGCCCAGCTTTATCCTGCATTTCTGTGCAGCAATCTTGGGAGGAAACAGCAAACTCCAGTTGCCTTTTGGCTTAAATTACTTCGTAACCTCCAAATATAATGAATTTTCCATCCTTACAGGGAGTTAAGGACACAGAATTACTTTTAACTGACATATTTTCAGATCTAGCAGTTGCTATGGCAACTATTCTTTTCCCACTGAACAATTAACATGAAAGTAAAATTCACTTCAAGTAAAAACCCTCATTCTGTGCTTTTAGAAAAACCTCTCCTTCTCCTCCATTTTTATTCCTTAAGCCATCATTAGGGACAGTGTAAAACACTTTGCAGCACAAATACAGCATGTTTAGAACTGACACAAAATGTTCATTTTTCTCAGAGAAAAAGGAGCTGAAAGCAGAGGGTTTCTATATTTAGCAAAAATACACTTGAGATTAATACACTGATATATTCCAGCTCCCTCCCATCCCCACTATTAGATAAGAAGGGAACATTTCACTTGGAGATTGACATGACTCACAGCAAGAATATCCACCAAGCTGCTGCAACACCCAATTCCAACTGCAAGGAATGAATTATGGAAGGGATCTTTTGGAATTTTCAACTGTGGCCAAGCAAAACCTTCTGTTCTAGTGCAGAAATCCTAATTCCTTGCAGAAATCCTAATTCCTTGCAAAGGCAATGTCAGAATTGTTGGTGGACTCGCTTCAGGCTTTGCTGTGATTTTTTTTTTTTTTTAAATAGGGATAAATAGCAGGGAATTTCCAGCTTTCAGGGAATATCCAGATTCCAGGGAATTTTCCAGATTCCAGGGGATACTGACCTGCACAGAGACTCCAGAGGAGGTGGGTGGGAATTGTGCAGGGTGCTGGAGTTTGGAGTAGGCTGAGTACATGGGGCTCTCATTCATCAGTTTGTTGTAGAGCTCCAGAGCTTCCAGAACCTTCACGTTCAGTTCGGATAACTCGGAATGTTTCCTGTTCCAAAACAAATGGAGAGGGCACTGAGCTGCTGTGACACCTCAGATGGGGAGGAAAGAACAGTGCTGCAGTAAACATGCAAGAAAAATAAGCCCTAGAAAGGTAAAAAGTCTTTTATTTTTTTTTTTCCCCATTTATATTGCAAAATTGCTGGTTTGTCACTGGAAGGAAAAGTCCAGGAGCTGCACAACCATTGCTGGCAGCAAAGCAGCAATTCCCTGGTGGAATTCCCTGTTCTTTTCTTTTCACCCTCAAATATCCCCAGGAATCACAGAATCTTGGAATGGTTTGGGTGGGAAGGGACCTTAAAAGATCTAATTCCAACCTTCAGCCATGGGCAGGGCCAGCTCCCACCATCCCAGGTGATCCCAGGCTGGCCTTGGGCACTGCCAGGGAGATCCAGGGGCAGCCCCAGCAAATCTGGGAATTGCAGCCCAGCCAGGAATCCCTTCCCAATCTCCCACCCCTCCCTGCCCTCTGGCAGTGGGAAGCCATTCCCTGGCTCCTGTCCCTCCAGCCCTTGTCCCCAGCCCCTCTCCATTTTTCTGATCAGCTCCTCCAGGTACTGGGGCAGCCAAACCTGAGGAGGGAAAGGTGAGGAAAACATGAAATAATCATCAACAGACTGCAAATTCCAACCTCTGGAAAAGCTGGACAAGGCTACAGTCACAAAAGTCCAAAATAAAAAGCATCCACCACCTGTGCAGTGAATTTTGGGAGAGCAGCAATCAAATCTCCGTGCACACCCTGAGAACTGGAAATTTCAGCATTGAAAAATAAATGTTTGCTTGTTACATTCTTCCTGCAAGATTTTATGGCTTGGGAGATGAAAATACCCCAAAACTATTATTAAAACTGCCCAATTTGAAGGAAATCAGAGAATAAATTAGGCTCACCTATCTATTTCTTCTAGTTTTTCATCTATCATTGGGCCCATCTGCTGGCAGATATCTGTGAAAACAAAGTGTTGAGGCCGTCGATGTCTTGCACAATTAAAAGTTTAAATGCAGCCAAAAATATTTTCTCCAACTACAGTAAAATGAACTGCTTATTTATTTCAGGGTTGGGATTGGTAGATGGATCTTGCAAAGCTCAGGCATTTTACAGAGCTGGGAGTTATGCAAATGACTCTGCTAAACATGGAGCCGGCTTGGAACTATTAAAAAAATTCAAATTATCCCCAAAACCCCACACTCCCACAGTGAAATTAGTGTTCTCCAGCACTGTTAGCACAGAGCATAGCTCCCCTAAGCTTAAAATAAACACAAAGAACTCCCAGCTCAATCCACAAAAGGTAATTGTGAGAAGAAGTAATAAAAAAAGAGCTCATTTAGTGCTGCAAGTACCTTCAGAGTCGAGAAGATCTGGAGAATCAAGCTTTAAATCTGTGGGATCTATGCTCTGGAGCACCTGCAGTGTTTTATCCATTTTATCCTGAAATGGAAAGATGAAGAACTTTGATTTCTCAGCCATGCCAAGATTGGTTTAATATTCAAATAAAAGCTCTTTATAGACAGAGAATCATCTGCCAACATTCAGCTCTGAAAGAATGTAAAAGGCCAGCAATATTTTACCTGAAAGTGGCTCCATACCTCATCAATATAAACTGGCTCAGGTTCTGCTTTCTTAATTTCTTCTGCAGAGTCCTCAGGAGCAGAGATTTTATCCACAGCTGCTGAAAGAACAGAGATGAGTTTCTTTTCTCTCTGTTGCTGTGAAAACTTCAAACAAACATTTGCTCCTTGTTGTTCTGCTGTGTGAAAAGACACTGTGACATTTGAAATGGCAATTTGCTGGATTGGTAAATATGCTGCTGACAAGGCATTATGGTGAATCCAACCAAACTTCTGTCACAAAAAATGGAAATAACTTAAAAGAGAAAATAAAGTGAGTTATGGAGTGATCTGTGCCTGATTGTCTGAAACAAGGGCAGGATGTCTCTCAATCCTTTCCTGGGGCTGATACGGGAAATTATGTTGCTGCTGGGCTAATTAGGATTGCACCACAAAGCTGCTTGGTGTGAAATAATCCATTGTTCCAGCAGGTAACTCACCTGCCTCGGGCTCCACAGTCAGGTCAGAGGTCACAAAATTGGATGGGAACAGCCCCACTCCTCTGTGGTTCTCCCCTTTCCACCAATTGGCATCACTGGGGAAATAAAGAAGGATTGCAGAACTCTGGGGTCAACAGAGGCAGGGACAGATTTGGGGTTTTTACTGAAAAGCTGGGATTCACAGACATATTTGGGTTGTTTTTATCCAAACCCTGTGATATGTAAAAGAGAACATTTGCAGGGATTAACACAGAGCCAACCAGGAGCTGGGGCAGAGGGGAGGGAAGGGAGGAAGAGGAATCAGAGGATCACTGAAAATTGAACACAATTCATCAGTTTTTTATATTGATTACTTGCCAGCCTTTTAAAGCTGTATATATATCTATAGGTGTTAACAACAATCATTATTTTAGCTAATTTTAATTACTTTTGTTCTTAGCAAGCGTGATCCTTGATAGCCAGAGGCTGAACAATTGCTGCAATGTGATGCCAATGCATTTCCTTATGTCCTACAACCAATTCAGATTTATCTCCAAAACCACAAATTGCATTAAATACTCAAGGTTCTCCCTGCACCACAAATAATTTGAGGTCAGAAACTAGGATTATAGCAAGATAAAAGGAAGAGAAAGGAATGTGGGGGAGGTCAGAGTGACAATTACAGTTTCTAAGGGGGGGGGGGGGGTGGGGAAAAGCATCAGAGGAAAAAACGTGCTATGCTGAGAAAACAACAGTGGGGGAACAAAGTCACCTCCAGCTGAGTGCATTGTACCTGTCATCCAAAACAAAAATAATTTCTCCACTTTTAAAGGTGAGCTCATTGTCCTCGACAGCTTCAAAGTCGTACAGAGCTCGCACCTTCCTCAGGCTCTGGGGGTTTGGTGGCATTTCTGCAGATGGGTACAAGGATTTGGTTTCCATTTGCTGCTGTTTCTGCTCTTGCAAAGACAATTCAATGGCTGCAGTTGGGGCAGAGAGACAAAAAAAAAAAAAAACAACAAAACAAGTTTGTGGGGTTTATCCCTGGGGAAAAAGCAGTTGGATTTCTTAATTCAACAAAAATGGGACAGACAGACAAAGAGCAAGTTTGTGGGGTTCATCCCTGGATTTCTTAATTCAACAAGAGTGGGACAGAGAGACAAAGAAAAGCTGGGGTAGAGAGACAAAGAAAAAGTTTGTGGGGTTTACCCCAAAGCAGTTGGATTTCTTAATTCAACAAAAATGGGACAGAGAGATAAAGAAAAGTTGGGGCACAGAGACAAAGACCAAGTTTGTGGGGTTCATCCCTGGATTTCCTAATTCAACAAAAATGGGACAGAGAGACAATGAAAATTTGAGGTAGAGAGACAAAGAACAAGTTTTTGGGGTTTACCCCAAAGCAGTTGGATTTCTTAATTCAACAAGAATTTATCACTTTATTTAAACTTTGATTTAAACAAGACTTCTATCTGCTCCTGTAGGATTGAAAGGTAACATTTCAAATGCCCAGTGATGGGGAGGAATGTGTCTTAGCCCAAATCCTCATGGATGAGGGAAACACCTGGAATGCCACAGTTCCCAACCTGCTGATTGATTTTAATTCTGTGCAGCAGGGATGGGCCCAAATTCCCATTTCCCAGCTTTTTAACGAAACTTCTGGATCCTAACCCAATGCTGAGACAGCAACTCACCTTTAGCTATATCCTCATCTTCTTTGGTTTTACTGGATGAAGAGCCATTTTTAGCAGCATTGGTGGAAGCCTGCAAAGGTGGGAACAACAGGAAAATTAAATTAAAAACTAAATTTCTATAATTATAGATTTAAAAAATTAGCACTGAGTTGTTCCTGGTAAGGTGGATTACGGAATCCAGGTGATCTCCTAGAAATAAAAACCATCCCTCTTCAGGATTTATTTTGTTTTCAGCAGGGAAAAAAGTAAAATAAATAATGAGATTTAATTGAAATAATTGATTTTATTTAAATAATTATTTTAATCATATTTATTACAGGGAGACTACTCATTTAAATAACTCTTTCCACCTTTATCCTTCACCTCCTCCCTTCAAGAGAGAAGATGCTGCAGATGGGAGCTGCTGATTTAAATCCTACAATTCTCCCCAGCAGCAGAGTGAAATCATTCCTGGAGTTTTCATTCCCACCAGGAACTGGGATTGGGTGCCAGTGCTCAGCTCTTCCATGTTTCTGCCATATGTTTTACACATAAATCAGATTTAGAAGTGAAAACATCTTTGTGGAGGAAGGAGGGATTGTAAAAGTTAAAAAACTCGCTGTGTTTCATAGAGAGGAAAGTAAATTTTGTGTAAGGAAATTGTAATAAAAATGGTCATTTTAATTTTCAGGATGGAATAACATGAAAATATTTAGAAATATCAATAATAAAAATGAGGAAAAAACCCCCTGGCATCAGATCTGCTGTTAGATTGGGCACAATAAATGCCCAGAATTGAAAAATAAACCACTCCAAGTCCAGGACAAGTCCTGACATGGACAGATAAGGGAATAAACAGGGAAAAGGGGATTTGGGGATGGAAACCAAAGCATGGGATCCATCACTATCCCAAAGCAGCTCCTACCTGGGATCCAGCTGCAGGGAAAGTGACCCCCTCTTCCTTTAGGGATTTGATGGTTGCAGATATTAGGCTGCACTGTGGGTCTTGCTGGAATTCTTCTGACCACTCCACCATGAGGGTTTTTAGCTTTTCACACACTTTTGGATGAGCCTGGAAGACAAAGTCAGATAAAAAAGGGAATTTTGAGCCTCAAAATGAACAGAAGAGTTGTTATCAAAACTGCTACCAAAGCCATTATCCTATAAATATCCCTACTCATTAATAGTTGTGCAGATTGAGAAGATTTGGGGAGCAGAGTGTGGAATATCTGAGCTGATCCTCCAGAGAACATGCTGAGCTCCTGGAGCACTAATTCTGCAGAAATTCAGGCTGCCTACCACACTGATCCCAAAATTCTGCCTCTCTATGTTACTCACCCTCCATTTAATCTCAATTTTCCCCTCATTCCTTCTCAGGTGTGTTGTTTTCCTTTTCCCAACCACATAAATTGATCTAAGGCACTGTCTTTCCCTGCAAGAAATCCTACAGGAAATCTTCCCCTACAAGAAATCCTACAGGAAATCTTTCCCTACAAGAAATCCTACAGGAAATCTTTCCCTACAAGAATCCTACAAGAAGTCTTTCCCTACATGAAACCCTACAAGAAATCTTTCCCTTCAAGAAATCCTACAAGAAATCTTCCAGCATTCCTGCCCATCCCTGGGAGGGATTCCAGGATTCCTGCCCATCCCTGGGAGGGATTCCAGGATTCCTGCCCATCCCTGGGAGGGATTCCAGGATTCCTGCCCATCCCTGGGAGGGATTCCAGGATTCCTGCCCATCCCTGGGAGGGATTCCAGGATTCCTGCCCATCCCTGGGAGGGATTCCAGGATTCCTGCCCATCCCTGGGAGGGATTCCAGGATTCCTGCCCATCCCTGGGAGGGATTCCAGGATTCCTGCCCCTCCCTGGATGGGATTCCAGGATTCCTGCCCATCCCTGGGAGGGATTCCAGGATTCCTGCCCCTCCCTGGATGGGATTCCAGGATTCCTGCCCATCCCTGGGAGGGATTCCAGGATTCCTGCCCATCCCTGGGAGGGATTCCAGGATTCCTGCCCATCCCTGGTGCTGAAGGTCAGTTCTGAGCTCCAGGATGGACCCTGCCTAATGGGAACAAAGGGACCACTTGGAGACCTATTTTTCCAAAGAAAGCCAGAAACACTGGAGCTCTGAACTCATTTTGCTTCCCAGCAATTTTATTAATTTCCTTAATTGCTTTGCTCAGCCTCTGATGATTCCAGGGTTCCCATGGATCTGAAAACTCCTTTTTAACCCATTAACCAGCTTTGTCTCCAACTGGAGCAGTAATTAGGGAAAAGCTGTTCCTGTTTATTCAATTCCTCACACCCACATTTATTTCCCCAACCATTTCAGTCTCCTTTTCTTGGTTATTTTCTCACCCAGCATTCCCAGAATCTCTACAAACTAAGAAGGATTGTGGGATTCAAAATTTATCCTTTTCCTTGTAAAAGTGTCATTTTCACTTCCTCATAATTTTCCGAGGGATTCCAGGATTCCTGCCCATCCCTGGCCTAATAAAAACTCTCTTCAAGAAAAGCTGCACTTCTCATGATCAAATTAATGGAGCTTAGGAACACAGATTTAATTAAAATTGCTCATGTGATTTTTGTAAAAAATTTTAAGGATTATCAGCTGTCAGTTCTTTAATAGATGATTTCTTTCAGAGTAAAAATTACACAAATTTCAGTGAAAACACAGCACACCAAAAGTAGAAGATGTGCATTAAAGACAACATTTATTACCAAAATAATCCTCCCCCAGGATTTAAGGTTCTAAAACAATTACCTTGTTTATTATAGCCCGAGCTTCAGTGGCAAAATCCCTGGAACACACTTCCAAGTGGAATATTTTCCCACAGTTTGAGACACAGGCTCCTAAAAGCTGACAGCAGAAAGAGAATTGAGAAAATGCAGAGGGGGGAAAAAAAGTGCAAATTAAAAAAAAAAAAAAAAAGAGAGTGCAAATAATCCAAAATAAAAGGTAAATTCATCATGGACGCTGATTTACTGAGGTTAATCAAGGTATTAATTAATTGATCAGTAAATATGTAATTGCATTCCATGAGGATTGGGGAAATTTGGGGATTTACTCACTGTGAGTGCTTGCAAAGCCACGTGGGGAACTTTGTGATTGACTCTCTTCATGATGGCTTTAAGGCAATCCTTGGCTCTGCAGGGGAACAAAGAAATTCAGGAGAAATGGGAATGGCAGGAGCTGAGCAAGGCCTGAGCCCAAACCTGCACCAAACCTGAGCCCACTGAAGAAAAATGTCACCAAACCTGAGCCTACTGAA
>VZTR01017718.1:42007-52750 GCA_013400775.1 Chaetops frenatus | reverse complement strand
GACTCTAGGCAGCAGGTGTCACTTCTGGTCTCTGTCAGAGACTTTCTGATCTTGGCTTAGACAAATCTAAATCCCTCTGCTCCCCAAGTCTATGAATTACACAGGGATAACAGTAATAACACCTCTGTGAACCCATAGAGATCATTCCCAGTGAAATAGCTATTTCCTAGTAAGTCCACATCAAGCACCTAGGATACTGTTGACCTCTTTTGCAAGTTGACAGTGCTGCAGGATNCTCACTGGGTTCCTGCTTCTGTTTGTTGTTAATGCCATTGTAGCTGTTGTTTGTTTGTTTTATTATAAATACTAGTAAAGAACTGTTATTCCATTTCCCATATCTTTGCCTGTGAGCCCCTTAATTTCAGAATTATGATAATTTGGAGGGAAAGGGCTTACATTTTTTCCATTCCAAGGGAGGTCCCCTGCCTTCCTTAGCAGACACCTGTCCTTCAAACCAGGACAGTGGGCAATTGCTGATCAACAACTTTCTGCACAATATCATCAACATCTTATGGAGATCAAGTTAATCTTGTGCACTTATTCAGTCCTGAATAAATCCTAGGATTCTGTCTTTCCTGCTGCCTAATCCTGCATGCACCTATGCCTTTGTCAACAGAGTTCTTCAGTACACTACCTTTCACCTGCACATGATCCAAAGTCTCCAGCAACTGCTCTGTGATCCATGGCCTCTGCTATCTGCAGTGCCACTGTGCACACTCCTAGTGTGGTGTGGCACATGTACACACTCCCTACTATAGGAGTAAGTAATGGAGGAAGTATTGCAGCTGATGTTTCACTTGGAGGAAAAGTCCTGTTACACAATAGCTTGGCAATTGCAGATGATAAGGAAAACCTGCTCTCAGATACCAAGGAAACACAAACCCACCTCTACCATCTCTCAGAGATGGCCTGAAGCAGGAGGCAAAGCCATGCTGCAGTAACCTATGGCTGAAGTGATGATCCTGTAATTTGAGTGTGGGAAAGAGCCTGTGTGAGTCTCCAGTCACGGAGCCATATACTAACCAGGAAGGCAGGACACCTGAGTTTCCAAACCTGCTCCAAGTACAAGAATGTGTAAACAGCTTTGTGTTATCCGTGGTAGAAGAGCAGGTGAAGCAAATCTCAAGTACTCACATATACTCACGCTAATGTGTGTACATAAATGAGTTCTAAGAAAAATTAATCACTACATATAATTTTTTCTAATCAGGCTAATAACACTAAGGAAGACTTCTGACTGGAGGAAGGCTCCACCTACAATCCAGAGATACTTCCAGAGCTGAATAAAGAAATGGAGCTCTAAACAAAATAAGAAATTAATAATAATAATAGTAATACTAATAATAGTATAAAAAGTGGTAAAGAGTAAGGACAGGTGATCAGAGGTCTGCAATGGCTCAAAATATGGAAATGATCAAATTACTCAGGACTCTTGTCAGGGAAACAGATGACTGAGAAATGTGCCAGAAATGTGTAAAATCACAAGTGTCACGGGAGGGTAGTCTGGCATCAATTTTGTACTGCATCGACCAATTCAAAAGTGAGTGCTCTCAAATGAAGCTCCAAATAAGAATTCAAACTGAACTAAAGGGCATAGTTCTCATTAAATAGGTCCTTGCAAGGAACATCAAAGATGATAAAAGTTGATATGGACTTAAGCAGCAACCAGATCACCCCTTCCTAAATTTTTCCTAAATGAAGGCATTCACTTGAGTTTATTGGTAGTTTGGAGGCAGGAATATTTTTTTAATTCAGGATAAAGAACAAAAACAATCTCCCACATCACAAATTTTAAAGTCAAGTTCCCTGGATCTGGGAAAGTTGCAGGTATCAGACTACTTGATGTGCTAGTAATGAGGCTCCCTCTCAAAAATCACCTTCATGATCAGAACTCCTCCCTGTCAGATAAGTATCACAGCTGTGTTGAGCTGTGTGAATCCTTGCTCTGACCCAGCACAGCAATTCTTATGTTGGCCCAGGCCCATGGTATCTCTGTTGATAATCAGAGCCTACTGATATTGAATATTCAATCAGCTTGTTTCACTGTCTAACTCCATATACCCACTCTTAGGCATTACTTACCTAGAAGATACATGGCAGCTGCAGGTTTGAGTGTCACAAGCCTTCTGAAGCTACCACCTAGAGACAGCTCCACCGTGCTCACTAGCAGTCCAAGGTGTGAAAAATGGACACGGTTAGTCTGTTAAGGTACTAAGCTGGGAGCCCAGACATCATATATGGTGAAGGCTGGCATTCCTGAGGAACAAGCTAAAAAGCCCTGGTGAGTACAGAATTGCTTACAGGCAGCCAACAGGAGATAATTTTATTTTAAGGAATATAATAAAGTCCACCCTCTCTGGAGCTTAGACATGATAAATGCTTCCAATGGATGAAAATGCAGATCCTAAAAGGCAAATGAACCTATCTGGAACAAGACAGGTGCACAAATAAATATTCATAATAATACTCAACCACCCATGGTCTCATACCTTTGAAAACTACTCAGGTTTTATAATCTCTCTCCTAAACTGACTTCTATCTAGATTGCACAGGAACTGTCAGTGGGGTATTTTGGATCTTGCCCTTAACACAAACATGTCTTGAAAGGAGAATCTGTTAGCTAAATAGAAAAAGTCTGATGAAAACTTAATTAAAACACATGGAAATAACTTCATTGGGTGTCCTACTCTGGGAATACATGAACTTTATGGAGTTTGAGATTTTGTGNTTTCACTGTCAGCTCTCTGACTCTTTTCTCACCTTGTTTTTCACCATATATACTTGTCTTCTTCCTTTTTGATAGTCACCCTTAAAAATATAAGTAAAATGTGCTCTCAATAAAGCTGAAATCAACATCAAATTTTAATGAATAATATTTCAGCAGGTTTGAAATCTGTCAGAATGATTTAGCCCATGTCTAATAAGAACAAGATGTCCATGGATTATTTCCAGCACTCTCTCTTGTAAGTTTATCGCTTCTGATTCAGAAGCACAGCATTTTGAACAACACCAGGCCAAACCTTCAAACAGGATTCACACAAATTAAAATTTAAATTTATTTGGGTGTCGTCATGCTCCCATTTGCATTCACTTACTATTAATATACAAATATGTGCAATGATGACAGAACTGATCAGGCTAAGAAGCTGATTTTAACTAAATACATAAACAATTCAATAGTTGTGAAGAACCTAGAGATCAGTACAGTTTTTTGCCAATTTGAGATAGCCGTAAACAGTTAATGGGGATTTCTTTAAGAAAAAAGAAATCAAAAAATCAACACTGGTAGGTATCTGTAAAATACTCAGCACAAATACTGAGCATTCTCCTCATCAGAAACACAGTTGAAAGATTGGTTCATTCAGCTACTCTGAAGCAACACCCCAACCTCCAGGGCCACAAATCACCAGCAGCAGGAGGAACTTTAAACCCAGCTTCTATTATGAGGCACATCATTGGTAATGACACACACCCCAAATCTTACCCCTCCTCATGCAAATGCACCTTAAATTCTAAGAGGTTCATTTGATATTATTCATTCCAGGACACTGGAGTAACATCAGAATGTTTGTGTGAAAGATGGATGAAGAGCCACTGGTTTTTAACTGGTTTCCTTCCTAAGACAAGTAATTCAAGGTCCAACAGCATCTTCCAAGTTGAAGAAAAGGAAACTTAAACACTTATAAAGCAAGGTAACTTCCAAAGAATAGTAAATAATGTTCTATTAGAGACATAAATTTCACAAAACATATTTTTTACAGAAAGAGTAAACAGCAGGTGCATTCTCATACCGGCAAACGCTGTTGTACCTGAGCCTGGTATGCACAGAGGATGCAGTTTATTCATTCTTTCTTTTGTCATAAAATGTAGAGTAGTTCACAGGCTGCAGTGATCCAAATTTCCATATTTGAAAGACTGAAACTGCTTCTCCAGATTGTAAAATAAAATCCTTTTCTTGTGCCCCAATGCAGAGCATCCGAATGCAGACCAGCAGATGATCAGAAGCAACTCAGTGCTGGCCACTCTGCTCTGGTTTAAACATCCAGGGGAAAAAAGATCAAAAAAAGTAAGATTTGAGCTAATTTTTAGCATACTTTATTTCAGACTTGTGTACATCTAGAAGCATTTGCTGCATCAAAACAACATGTAGAAACCAAGTAAGTAGATTTTGGATCTGAATTTACTTTTTGTTGCATTTTTAAGGAAAAGTCCAACTATATACATAAATCTATTCTCAGCTTGCAGTCTTTTAAATTATAGTGATAATCTCTCTGTTACTGACAGCAGTGCTATCATTTACCTCTCACTGTGTTACCTGGAAGTCCTTGGTAGAAATTAGGATTCTGCCTGTCCAGATGCTGCAAACAGGATGCCATGAAGAAAATCAGTATTAACTGTGATTATTAAAGTCAGCTGTAACCAGAACCACTGCTTAAAGGAAAATTTTGGAAAATCTTAGACCCACAGTCAAACTGGCTGCTCTGACCACTTCTGTGGTAATTGCTTAGCCTGTATTTTTGAAACCCTTAGTTACTAACTCTGGCTTTAAACTGGAGCCTCTCTTCCTGTAGAAATCCCAAGACACAGAATCAACAGAAACAATGAAGGAGAAGAGGATTTTATTCTCCCTCATAAAGTATTAACTGAACACAGAATATGGGTAGAGGCTGCACTAAAATATAAACAAACCGTGGTTTTATATATTGCAGGCAGTAAACTGTCTACTTCTAAAAAATAATTTCTTTTTCTCTAGAAGCAGGAGGCTATAAGTGCAAACAAATGCTAAAACCACTATGAACAAAACAGGAAGAATTAGGGGGGGAAAATAATGGAATAGTGTGTCTCTTAAATAGCTAAACACCATCTTGCATTGGTGTACTTGCATAACCTCAAGCCCCTTTATTATTAAGAAGTGAATGTAGATTATTTCCTTTACAAATATGACAGCCAGAGTTTTTCTGTATTACTACATAAAAGTCCCTTTCCTTTACAAAATGCCATGACTCCAGTTAGCAAACAACAGAGTTTTATTAACTCGTTACCCAACCTCACATGCAAAGCAATAAAACGTGATAAATTGCTCTTGCTCCATAAAGTCTCCCACAAATGTCTTTTGACAATAAAGAATCATTATCTTCCATCCCCTCCACTGAATTTCTGTTAGTTTTGCAGTATTTCTGTGCTACAATGAATCTACAGCAAAGGCTTGAGGTGAGGGCACAAAGTTCACAAAATATGAAACAAAATGCTTACATTGTAAATTCCTCTGTACCCACAGTACGAGACATACAGCAGCTTGCTGCTTCGCTGTAGGAGAATCTATAAATGCAAGATAATGAAAAAAAAAACCAAATATGAAACATTTTAACAACTTGATATTGCAAGTTGTTGAGGCACCACCAATGATTTCCACTGGAACATTTCAAGCTTTAAAATAAGCACGTGCTTGAGAGCTTTCCCGAGTTGAAAGGCAGAGAATTCAACTTCTGGCAGTATTTGTATTTCTCCTCATTTGAAAGCACAAAGATGATCAGGACACTTTCCTCAGCTTCCTTAATTTGTTGAAGTATTCTAGATCTAAGCAAGTTAGAACAACATACTTTTCTTTTTGCTTAAAACTCTGCAATATTTTCCCTGTGTGCCTAAATACTTTAAAGAAAACCCCTTCTCTGCCTAACCTGAAAAGAATTCATTGACACATTATTATATTTTATTGCTAATTAAAGTGGGTCCTTTGAGTATGTGATTTACCATGTGCTTTATCTGATTGCATCTGCCCTCCCTTGACTTTTCAATCAAAAGGGGAAACAGATTTCTCTGTGGTGAAAACATGACACAATTACCAACTCTGACTTACTTTCTAGAAGTTATAATGAACTTTTTGTACCTATGTTTTACAACTATTGTGACTCATCTTCCTGGCACAAAGATGTCATCATGTTTTTGACCCCGTGTTTTCTTTTTCTTGCCTCAGCTTCCGTTCTGGCTTTAGCTGAACAGTTCAATCTTAGACTTTCCCCATTGCTTCCTGTGTTAAATCAGTGTTGCTGAGAACTCTTTGCTGACCTCTTAACCTCTAGCATTCATGTTTCCTACATACTGCATAGTCATTATTAAAATCAGATATTTTCTTGGAAACATTTTGAGATGGTTGAAGTATTTTGGACTCTTGCCTGCTAGTAATCTTCCTACACAGAATGCTATGAATCAGTGTTTGGCCAGTTGAATTATGATTATTGCTCCTGTTATAGGTGATCTCAAATGTTCTCATTCTCAAATTACTGGGATTCTGTTGCAGCAGGAGCTTCACAAATACAGGAAGAAACATTACAAAAGAACTCACTGTTGTCCAGATTATACAGGTTTTAAAACTTTACCTGAAATGACATTACTTTCACCAACAAAGTTCTAATTGTTCTCACACTCTTGGCCAGGTCAAAACAGCTGATTTATAAGAGCAATTTTTTACAGATGCTAGAATGTTAATTCTATGCTTTACTTCTTATCCTTCTAAGTAGCAAATTTCAAATGCAAGTGACCACAATAATTAGATTTAATACATCATACTGCAGTGCCCTTTGGATCTGAAAGTCAAAGACAGAATTTGGATGCTCCTGTTTTGTCATGTTGGAAAGCATAATAAATGTGCATATTTTCAGATCACTTGTCTTTGAAAAGTTGAAATAAAAAGAAAGTCCCACCTGCACCCAGTCATCTTCAGTATTCTACAATAATTTTAGATATTATTGTCTCAATGGTTGCTTCACTTGTCACTGGCTTCCGCAGCAAAACCTGTTCAAGAAAACTGCGTTTCTCCTCTTTCACCACACCAGTTTGCTGCCCCCACAGCAATCCTCATGAAGCTGTTAGTGAGGCTCGTTGAGAAGGTGAATTGCAGAAAGGGTCTAGGTCCTGAGAAAGCCTGGAGAGGGTAACACTTAGTGGTGTAGGGGCAGGAATGAGAGACGAGCAGAAGAGGCACGTGCAAGGAGGTAGAATTCCTTGAACTGGCATTATTTTCTTAACACAGACTGACATCTGAGAAATACCCTCCAGTGGCTGGGGAGCAGCTGTGCAGAGGTGTGAAAAACTGCTCCAAGTTCCTATAAAACTTTCAATGAAGGTGAGAAGTCACCATGTTTTTAGAAGTAGTTGTGACTTCCAAAGGCAAGTTAATCTCAGATGTTAAAATAGGTTACAAACTTATCCCATCTCCCCACCCCAAAGCCTATAAATTACAGCTAAAAAATTCCCCCTTTTCTTGGGAATGTTTGCTCCTTTAGATGTTTTGATGCTGCTCTTTCACTGGTGTTGCTGTCACCTCACACTTTTTTCTTAACTGAAAAATGCACTGAAGGTGAAGCTAGATTTAAAGAATGGCTTTTCAGATAAACTTCTCTGGTTGTGGCACATCCAGAGTCAGTGGTTATCCATACAGACTTCCCCAAGCTGCTCTTTCAGGCCTCCATCCCAGGTGAGGTGCCAATGCACAGTCTTCTCTAACCCAGTTCTGTCGAATTTAATTCAGGGGGTTTTTTTGTTTGTTTGTTTTTTAATCTCCCACTAGGAAGTATTTAAAGTCACTCAAATCATTTTGACAGAATAATGTTAGTGAGTAACCAGACATTTAGTTCTGATGGAGACTGGAGGTAGGTAGGGAGAGGATAAATATTTACAGCTGGAAGAAAGTTGCAGGCAGGTGACAAAAGTCTGTAAGTGAGTCCTTTCACCCCATTAGCAGATGCCATAAATAGGTGGGTCAGTCTCATATGGGCTAACAAAGCCAGGCCTAATCCTTCAGTTACTACTCACTCATGCTCTTCAGCTTGTCAACAGCATCTGGTACTCAAGAACAAGCAGAAAAGAATGTTCCAGTCAAAATAATATCTAGGTTTTGGGGTAAAAGATGAAAGAGTAACAACAAAAAGAAACCTGAACATTCATTTGCACATCACAAAGTGAAAAAAAAATGAAAATATTAATTTAAGTTTCTTCTTTTCAATTCAAATAACAATACTGCTTGAAATGTAAAATACTAGCTCTGAATGAGAGTTGCAAAAATAGGGAGCAAGTTAGGCTCTTATGTTACACATTTCCTAACTTTAATAAACCATGAAGAGACCACTGCCTTATCTTCTTGTCTTGGATTTCTCAATTTCCTTTTTCCACCAAATATGCTTCTGTTGTGGTCATATGTCATTGATTTGGTAACTACATTTGCTCTCTTTCAGACTAGTCTTGTATTGAGCAAACCTTGAGTCAAATCCAGGTCAATCCATTCAAATTGTGGCTGTGCCAGAACTCAGTATTTTTTATGCCCAAAATCACTTATTAATTATTCTAATGTTTGAGGTACTATTTAATTATTCTGGTTTTATTATGCTGATACAATGCAGTGCCAATCAGTCAAGAAGAACATCAACATAAAGCAAAATAATGCTTTATATCAGGCTGTATTGTTGCAATATAGCAGCAAGAATCAGCCTCTATGAATTAATTATATCTTAAGGGAAAATTACCTGGTTGACACATCATTTTTTCAGGTAATTTTTCCATGCCTTATTCCTTTCAAAGGAAATAAAGGGCTATACTTTAGAAACCATGCAATACATAGCAGGTGTGGTATTTGGTAACTTTACTTCCATTAAATAAACAAGTACTCATAAGAGCCCTTGCAAAAAATCTGAGTTTGGTCTCAGGAATCCTGTCATGCCATGTCTAAAACAAAGGAGTTATGTATAAGTGTGTTATTTTTGCAGCTAATTTCAAGGCTGATGAGAACAAAACATATTAAAATGTTTCCTTGTGGATCTCAACTGTTTCATATGCTGAGCTGAATGACAGAAAGGGTAAGTGCAAATACAGCTCAAAATATTTATTTTCTTGTAACTGGCCTTGGAAAAGAGTGAAATAATTGTTATCAAGAACAGCAAATGCATCATTATCATGAGTTGGGATAAAGAAAGGTTTTACTGGAAGCTCTAAGAAAGAAACGCAGTTCTCACAGCAAAAGATATTGTCAAAAGACCATTCTCGTATAGTATCTATTTATTGGAAGTTATTGAAAAAAAACCAACTGTAACAGAAATGTAAAGACACATGAAATTCAAAAAGCTACTCTGAAGCTGAAATATATCTGGTGGCTTATTTTCATGAAGAAGCAAAGATGAAAGCAAAAAAAATCCTTGTCAGTACTTTTTGAGAAAAATACAATTTCCTAATGAAACATTGTAAGAGCCTGAATGAGAGATGCGGNTCTTCTTGTTTGAGGTGGGTTTATCCTTTGTTCTAAGTCATAAAAACCCCTTCTAACTAACATACCCTTTGCCTCCTTGGTTATCCATTAAGACTGGCTCAGCAATTCCTTTATTCTATATCAAACCTTGCTTCCATCTCTATTCCTTCTTCAGAATCTACATTTGAAAATCTTTCTGCTAAGCATACATATCCGTGAGACTTTCTTGTCATACTTTCATTCTTCCAAACAAACATACCATTTATAGCACGTAAGTGAGGGGGAAAATTAAACCTATGCTTTCAAAACTGAAAATTAACAAGATTTTCTGTGAATAGGAAAACTTAAACACCATGGTTTACTCTGAGCACTACCACAGCTGTAGTTCCTGAATGTTTGTTGCAACAATACTTCTACTTCCTGCTCATATTTCTAACTCTTTCTTCCCCACACTTAAGAATAGCTCTTTTTTTTTTTTTTATTAAAGAAACTAGCCCAAACTCAATTTACTTTTTCACAAAACATTTTGAACTATGATTTTTTTTTTTTTAAAGTTCTAGTATGATTCTATAGAGATGATTTCTATATCCACAAGCATAAAGACAGTGTTACCAGAGCAAATATAACTCTTCTGGTTCTATGGAAGAGCCATTGATGCTTCAGGCTATTGTCATTTTGGCTTTGGACTTTATGGGGACACTCATCAGCACCATTGCTGAAGAGATTCAGACCTCCCCAGATCTGGATGGTTTGACAAAATTTCACTTGAACTCACTCAAGTCATGGTATATCATTAGAGTAACCACCTGTCCACACTACACTTGACCTGTGAGCTATAGTAATGAAGGGTCACTGACCAGGACATTCCACACCCATTGCATTTTACCATACTTGTCCCAGATATGGCACTTTTCAGTATTTTTGTTAATGGTTTGCACAATGGAATTAATAGCACTCATATGAGCTTTGCAAAGGATGCAATGAAAAGATTGGAAAAGCTGTAAGACCTATGCAGACCATAGGATTTGAGTTCAGAAGGATGAACTGAAGAAATAGAGAGGATTCATTACCAAAATAAGAGGCATGTGGTTATTAAACAAATGGAATGTGTTTCACAATGGACAAATCCGAAGCCTAGAACTTGGGATTAACTGACTGAACAAACATAAGATAGGGACAAATGGACAGCAGTTCTAGAAATGGGATCAAAGTTCGCAAAGGGTCACAGAAGAACACGTGCCAGCAGTGCCACAAGGTTGCAAGAAAAGTAAATATCATCCTCAGAAACGGTCAATAGAAGGGCTTTGTTTGGATGGGAAACATTGAAAGGACCAGGGTCTTCACCATCTACAAATGAGAAGACTGTGGGGAGACATGATAATGGTCTTCAGATGTGTAAAAGGCGAATGCAGAGAGACCAGACAGCAGTGGATTTAAATTACAACAAAGGGAGAACCAGACTAATCTCTGCCAAGAATGATTCAGTCACCCATGTCCTGAGAACAGTG
>VZTR01017718.1:27764-39387 GCA_013400775.1 Chaetops frenatus | reverse complement strand
TTTTTTTCATCTAGATAAAATTCTAACCAGGGTAGCAAACACCTGTCCTTCAAACAAAGACACCAGGGTTTTAACTGAATTATGTCTTTACTTCGGAAAATATTTCCTGGTATTGTGAAAGTTGGCAGAAGAAAAGATGTTAAAGCCTTGTGTCAAACATTTCTCCTGTACAGAAAGAATATCTCTGTCACTGATTTCATTCACAAGTGCACATGCACAGGAAGTCATAATCAGGCTTTTTAATTTAAAGGAAGATCTGCACAGATAGTTTGGAATAAAGTCTGTGATCAGCTACAGGCAATAAGAGTCTATTAGCAGAAAATATGCCTCAGTATGGACTCTGCCATGCACCACTTGTATGGTAGTATTCAGTGTTAATCAACATCTGCACCTCATTTACACAACTGTTATCTTATGAGAGAACCACCCCACAAGAGTATGTCATGCTTTGCAACTGTGAAGGACAAATTTTAACATGATTTTGATAAACATTCAAGCTGGGCACTGAAACAAAAGTCTGTAAGACATACACAGTGGAGAACACATTTGAGAGTCAGGTGGAAAGATAGAAGGAAAGGAGGAAGCAGGGAGGGAGAGAGGGATGGATGGATGGATGGATAGATGGATGGATGGATGGACGGATGGATGGATGGACCACCAAAACGGAGTTAATGGAGTTCAAATTTCAGATTTTGCATATGCAGCAAAATAAAATTCAAAAAAAAACACCCCAAAAAACCAACAAACAAGCAAAAAACCCCGAACTGGCTGACCAAGCTCCTATGTAACTTGAAGTACATAAATAAACTTAAAATTTCACTGTAACTATTTACTACATCCTATCGAATCTCTTCTTCAACAATATGCTATCATAAAGATCAGAAGAGGTACAGGAAGACCAATGGTTAGTTACTTAATGTTTCATTTCCATTCGAAACAGGAGATTTATAAAATGAGGAAAATGAGAATATCACTTACTGCCCACATATTTTTTTTATTTATAGGCCTGGAGAACAGTGAAATACTACACTTAAGAATGCATGTGTCATTATGAAACCCTGTGTCACCTCATCTCGTACACTGTTTGCCTGTATATATAGGCACAATATTAACACAACACTATCTGATTGTGGAAATTAATGAAAATTACTAGGAAAAAATAATTTTAAATTTGAGAGTTCCTACCCTTTATCTTTTAAACTTGCCTGGCATAAGCAGAACTTGTTCATTTGTCAGAAGAAAACAAAGTTTTGTTAGCCTTCACTGTCCTGCAGGTTCAGTAGTTTTAAAGAAGCTAATATTTGTATTTCAGTATTTAAACAGAAAGATAAGTTTAAAATGTTTTACCCAGCACTGGGCATGAGAAAATACAAGCTTGGGTCCTGATCCTAATATCAGTATGCCTGTCAGGAACCTGCTGGCCCCACAGATTGTCAGAGTGAATATGCCCCACTGAATGAAGTCAAACCATAAAAAGAGTAAAGCAGATCCCATCATCCTTTCTGTCTCCTCCTCTTCCCATCGTTTGCACCCCTGAAGACACCATGGATCTCAACTCAGTCCAGCTGCAAGAGCAGTTACCAGTAACCAGATGTTTGTGATCAAAAATTCAGTGAAAGATACTCTGCCCAGAGCTGACATGATGAAAGACATGTATGTGAGCTTTCTCTATGTATTCCATGCAAAACAGCTTGTGTTGTTTAAAATTATCCTGGAAAGTTATTGACTTTGTACTGAAACAAATGAGGAAACTTCCCAGCCAGTTTGGCTGTGGGAGCAGTAACACCCCAGTGCAGCACAACCTTTCCACGGCAAGTTTCTTATCATGACATTAATGTCTGTTTGGAACCTGAGACTTTGCTTTGCTCAGAAGGATTACAGCTTCAAAGACAGTGGCTAGGAAGAACTGACTGAAGGAAATCCAACTGCCTGCCCACTCAGATTTACACTACCAATTATATTATCTGTTCAGCATTCCTGTGTGCCTAGCTTCTACATGATTATCCACAAACAGATAAAAGGCTAAATTAGTCATACAACTTCTGATAAAGTTTAAAAGAATCACAGGTTGGTTACTGCAGTTACATACATTTTACAGGCACATAAAAACAAGAATATTTGTAACTTATACCACTGAAATACTTTTTTAATAATTATGTGGTCTAATACAGCAATAATTGTCTACAGATTGTAGTGTTTATTTATCTATTTGTGTGTGCAGAAGCATGAAACCTGACAAGACAGTATCTTAAAGTTCTCCAACCCTATGTGCTTTAAAAATAAAAGCATTTGCATAGTACTGTTAGTTCATTGGAGTAGAATTCTCTGTTTAATTCATTCAATAATAAGGAAAAAAACCCTTGAGATAAGGTGTTACAATAAATGTACTGGCACGTCTTTCACTCCATAAACTAATGTAACACCTTATTGTTCTTCAATACTTTTAGGTTGTGGATTTATGATTGTTTGGAAAGACTAACAGCTGTACTTTCATATGCAAAAGCTGTTTCCTCAGTGTTGGGTTTAGATGCTCACATAGAAACCTATTAACTGAAGTATGCATTCAAAAATAGATCATCATAATCTACTACCATATCATCTTCATCATAAGCATCTGGAGCTTCAGACTTACTTAATTATTTTTTCAAGTGTAGCACCAAGTAAGGAAGTACTTTGTTGGCCTGCAAAAGCTTGTAGCGACTCCACACAGAGAAAGTCACACACCTTTCTCTTAATAACTGCAGGGTTTGGGCCCAAATCCTTAATGAAGGTCTTTGACCATGAGCAACCTATTACTATGTAAATACAAAATCCATACAGTAATAAAAGGTATCTTGAAGTGCTATAAAATTTGGGGGAAAAACCCCTTTACTTCTGCTGCATGTACTGGAAGTTGTCATGAAAGATACAGCCAGGTAGCACGAAGCTGTACCACCTGTCTAGGAGTGAAAAATGTTCGTATATCATGAAGATTTACATAGAAGTTGAGTCTGAGGCTATGCTTTTGCCAAGCTGGTCAATGAAGTTAGGCACTATCAAGAAACGAGACACATACATTTTGCCACAAGGGAGGATGAGCTAGAAGCTCATGGGAACCCCAAGATAGGCAGGCAGAGACCACCAGTACCTCCAGCAACAGGACAGTCCCTCACCCTGGTAGGGTCACAGTTCACAAACAGACCCAGACACGGGTATTGAACTAGGTCCATGGTCCATCCAGGGGGTGCAGCCAGGTGCTCCTGCAGGAGACCAGCAGGGCCAAGGCTGACTATCACATGAGTTCAAGGTCCAGTCAGCAAACAGGGCTGGATACAAGGCTGTCTATAGTGTAGGTTCAAAGGCCCACCAGGAAGGCAGCCAGCAAATCTGCACTGCAAGAGACAGAGCTGGATGCAGATCCACACACACAACCCCACAGGCAATAATGGGATGTCCAGACATGAGCTTAAACAGGCAGGGTGTGGATGGGAGTCCCAGGGAAGTTGGGCAGGGCAGCTAGAGCTTGTACAAAATACAGATTTCACCATGCATTTACCTGCAGAGGGAGGTTTCTTATAGGATCCAACTCTCAAGCAAAGGGCCAATATCCTGACTCTGGCCCTAGCTCATGGCCAGTCAGCACCCAGGTCCTACTCTGTGCTTCTTCCTGCCGTGCCTCGGAGGGATTTTGTTACAACAGCAACAGGCTGACAGGACAAGGGGTATGCCCACTCTGGGTTGCAAAGACCTTAAGGGCCATTGGATAACGAGCCCAAATGGGATTTGTGTCAGTCACAGGCAGTCTTACACTCTATGGTCCTTTTATTTTTGGGAAGATGGTGTACAACCATTTTGCACCAGTGACTGGTAACAAGATTATACATGTGCAGGAGAGAATCCAGCCTAGGGTGTACTGCAGTACAGGTTTCACGACAGAATCTCAATGGAAATTTAGGGAACAAAGGGATGATCTGGTCTCTAGGTGAGTTTCTAGTGTCTCTGTGACTCCTAATAAGCCTTCCTCCACCTCTCTCCTCACTTTTTTTTATCAAGCCTTCCAATAGGTTCATTTCAAAACTTTTCATAAAAGCAAAAACTACAGAGCAGTTTTTCTGTATCACTAAGGTTTGGCAATGTGCCAAATGATCTGGGGACTAACAGTCCTGGACCTGAAGCAGAATGAAAGTGAAGCAAACAAAGAACAACAGAACAAAACATTACTTGTTTGCATGTAGGGGAACTAGACAGAGAGGGGTGGAAAAGCAACACTGTCAGTTCTGTTAAATTTTCTACATGTTTGTATGATTTTCCTTCAGTCAGTTATTCTCTCTACAGTGATATTGTCCTATAAATCTGTAAGAGGAAAAAAATTCTAAATTTTTGTGCTTTCTGAGATCATTTTGGTCACAGTCAGGGTCACCAAGTTCCTATTTGACCACAAACGGTATTTGTTACATATAATTCCAACAATATTAAAATAAAGAATGTAAAGTTTGAGGGGAAAGTATAAATGATGGGTATGTCTCTAATTATTATATCACACTGATATAATAATTAACCTACATTTCTTCATTTCTTTCATCCTGTAGAAATTTGGTTTTTATGCTATCTCAGCAATTTTTTTCTCTTTGAGACTTTTTCATTTCAGACTATTAACCAGAAAATCATATCAAATTAGATCACAACCTTGAGGAATTCTGTAAATCAACATGACATTTAAAATAACTTGGCAATCAGAACAGAAAGGAACAAATTGTATACTGTAGGAGCGTCCACTAGCCACAATTGACTTCAAAGTTCCACTAAAACCATGTTTCTCTTTTTAAATACATTACCTATTATGGCATTAATTAGTGAACTTACTTGAAAATATTTAACCACATTGTATTTTAAATTATATTAAATTTCTGACGAAGGGATTCTATTCCTTCCTGTAGCTTCCTGATTCATTAACAGAAGCCAGTATCACCTCCTTAAGCTCGTCTACATGTGCTTACATGTGGAAGTCTGTATGTGGAATAAAAAGGAGACTTTGTGATCTACATTTTCTGTGTTTCTTAATTTGAAGTAGTTGACAGTTATATATGTTGCTCCACATATGTGCCAGGCATGAGTTTAAACTAAAAAAAAAATTGTTATGTGTCCTATATATGCTAGTTATATATAGAACCACCGGTATTTTAAAAATCTTTGGAAAGTTTGTACAATTTATAGTTACTTTTTGATGTCATACCACCAGGTAATGTCTCTTAGTATGGCATGTCAAAATCCTGTGTCAAATTCCAGGGAGATTATTTGTGAGTACTCCATCACAAATACAGCAACATAAAATCTATCAAATCTAGTTCTGCAAAAACTGTAGTACATGCACAAAAACATGCACCTGAAGACCATTTGGCTATTCAGATGAGTAAGTTTCCCATGCAGTGAAGTCTCAGTATCATGGTAACTGAGGTACCCACGGGCTACAAGAAAATCCAAATGACCTGAATCATATCATAATCTCTTTTTAATCCAAAGAAGGCCATCAGAAGAATAGTATAATAAGCACTTCCACAGCAGCAACCAAATAAGTGCAGTCACTCTTTCCCTGCTGAATGCCATGACAAAACTTCTTATGGAATACCACAAGAGTACAATAAACCTCAAAAAATGTGCCAAATGACATGCCAAATGACAGTAAAATTGTTATTGGTCAAGGATAAATTTCTATCTCTGTTAAAAGATTATACTTATACATTTAACAAAAAAAAAAGCAAATGAATGACTAAATGAAACATGAAGAGCTGTGCAGTTTATGGAATAATTCTGGTTCTAAGAGCAAAATAAAATAACTAACTACTTAAAGGATTTTAAAGGAAGTAATAGCTGCAGATATTTCTGTAAATGTAGACTGGATTCTGCTTGTCATACTCCAAGCACATACTTACACATTCAAAGAAAAGCCAATTTAAAACATCATATACCAAGGGGAAATAAATGTATTTAACATATTCATGGTTCCACAACAAAATCTTCCTACATTTTTAAAGAGGAAGACAATATTTACAGCTTCATGTAATTTATTTTGGACTCACAAACTATTCAATACATGTTATATTGGTATTATAAATTGTAGATTATTCAGGTTTAGACTTAATTACTCTAGCTATGTACATGTCTTTCTGAGCTCAGGAAACATTGCCAACAGAGAGCTCCGTGTCTCTCTCAGATCTATTACTACTCATATATTCAGACAAAATTTCCTCTGAATAACTGCACTGCAAAACTGCTAGCTCAGCACATTGAAATGAATATTACTTTCTTTAATAGTGAATCATTACTGCCAGTAAATAATTTAATGTGGGTAGATTTTGATTCGCCCTACGTGGCTGCCTAAACACATTTCCATTCAGCTGCTTACAGCATTTTCAGTGATGTCAGTTATAATGCTGTGTCATACTTTCTTTCCTAAGCAAGGTACGTTACACTGCTCGCCTGATACGCAGGCAAGAATATCTACCAGTTCTTAGTAGAAACAGGGTTGTCAGTCATTTGGTGAAAGTGTGACTCAGCAGCTGCTTAGTCTGTAAAAGTACTCTGCACATAGGAGATAAACAGGAGGGGAATGTCTTTACAAGCACATCAATTCTCTGGCATGTATATAAACAAAAATGTCCTTACCACCATACAGGATTTATGTAATAATTTTTTTTCACTAATTTATTTCCAATCTTCTTTTTGCATACAAAAAAGTCTATATAAATTAGGTTATTTAAACCATTCCTAATTTTTGCCAGGAACTGATCCATGAAGGTTTCTTTGGCTAAATTAAAGATGTCCATTTTATTCACCAAAAAACAGGACATACTAAGGTAGGAGAGTGATTTTTCTTCCCACAAGAAACGAGTTTACAAATTTGACTCATAATTATCTACAACTAAAAACCATCTTTCAAAAATAAAAAATAAATGGCTACAAATTTTCTACACATGGACACCAGCCAACTTATAATACTCAGACCTGCAGCAAACACTCAGTCTAAAAAGGTGAGGGAAAAGTCCTTCCTCAGAACATACAGAACACACATCAGCATGAAAACAGAACAACCGCAAAAATAGTCAAGGTAAGATCTTCTTGCTGCCATTTTATGAAAGACTCCAGGTCTAAACTTCATTCTCTAACACAGGAGAAAGCACCTGTAACAATTTGAACAATCTTGATCTTCTCTATGACAGGAATCCAGGGGAACCAAGGATATTAAAGATTCTCTCAGATTGACTAGGACTGACTTCAAGAAAGACAACCATACAATGTAGAATAAAGGTTTATAAAACCCAATTCTTGCTATGCAAAACATGGGGATCTCAAATGAACTGATCGGGAAGAAGTCTGGGGAAGAAAATAACAAATGGAAGAAGTTTCTGTAAATGCCTAAGTAAGCTTTGTCACTGCTTATGATAAATATCAGACACGGGTTCAAAAGTGATCCAGCAATTTCATGTAGGTGAGTACCTCAGATTGACTAGGACAAACACAACCTTTGGTACACAACTACGGGTACAACCTTTGGTTCAGTAAACCCCAAATCCTAAACATCAGATTGCTCGAGCATTCAACTGCACGGTCCTATCCTCTTTCCTACCCTTTATCACGGAAAAATCCTCTACTGGCCACTGTCAGACACAAAGTATCAGATTTCAGGGACCTGTTGTGATACTATAATTAGTGATTCTTGTGCTTTATGCACTGGAGATAAAAAGCAGAATTTTAAGTTCTGTAGGTAATTATTGTCTACCACAAAGTAGGATCCAGTCCTCAAGATGTTTAGGAATAGCAGCAATTTTACCAAAACAAGGTTAATGCATACGAACTTACACACATGAATTTACAGAATAGAGATCCAGTTGTAATATGTTTTTATTGCTATCTGTTTTCATGGTATTTTTGACAAGAAATACAAAGTGAGGAGCTGATTTTCTTGGTTCGCTGGGGCTTTGTTATCCATCAAAATACAGTGCTTGTTGAACTCCTGCCCCAACAGGCCTTTTTCTTTGCCATATCAGTGCATACACAAATATTCTATCTGGTAAAGCACAGAAACCTCTTCATAACTATACAATTGTTCCAGTTTTGTTCCCTTCTGCATACACCTCTTGCACAGCAGATATATCTTGCCCAGATAGCTTCATCTAATTTCTTAAACTTACACTGTTTTTAAGGGAGCCACAAAATGCAAGTGACTCTCCAAAGATGTGAAGTATTATTTGGTTGACAAACAATGTCCTGAAAGATCTGCTGGCATAAGAAGTGATACTGACGCACAGTCTGCTGTAATAACGGCAATAACACCTCTGGGAATCCAAATGCTTATCTTAAATTATACTCTCTGCCACCAGCAAATGGTAAAAGAACGAAAATAGTAGCTCTTAGTCCAGTAAGAATCTAAACAAAAATATGGCTTATAGAAAATGACAAGAGTTTCAGTTAATTAACAAATACCATTTCCAAAGCTTTTCTAGAATTGTACTATATGAAACAAAAACAAAACAACAAACAAACAAAAAGGCAAAAACAAAGCAAACAAAAAACCCATCACAACCTTAAAAACTTAAGTAAACTTCACACAGGAAAAAAAATCAGAGTTTGATGAGTGGAAAAGAAGAATCAAGATTAACAGAGCAACGCTATTTTTAAAACTCCTAAAAATGTTACAGAGTTAAAAATATAAAGTAAAATTTATTTTTATAGCAGCTGGCAATGTCCATCTAAGGCTGACAATTTCTTGGAGATGACTAGTACTACATATTTCATGCAGCTCTCACTGTTTTGAGTTTATTGCAGTATAACAGCATAATCCAATGGTTTTAAAACTCAGAATCTCTCCCTATTTTTGGCTTAAATCCAAGTTATAATTATAGTAAATGTACTATTTTTTTGGAAGAATACTGCTGCTTATATTCTTAACACAGTGATTTTGTTGTTTTCATATTGCAAAACTGAAACTAGACTAGGGTAAACACAGAGGGAAAAAATTAAGGCTTAAACCAAGTTTAATATGTAACTCCAATGCACCATCACAAAGCCCAAGAGGCAGGATATGCAATCCTGCATTCCTTATGCACGTGTAATACATCTTGGCTTCAGTGGAAGTTTTGTTTAAGAAAGCATATAATCAGAACCTATAATTTCATTAATTGCATGCCACAGGCAGTCCATGTGAGGCAAGAATCATGAACCAAACTGTTTGGGAGGATGGTGGAACCCATTAGCCCCGCCTGCATCTTTGTGGACCACTGAGTCTATGCAGCAAAGCCATGAATCCTCGTTTTCCCCACTCACCCACACTTCCAGCTCTTCCTCATGACAGACAGCATCTGTCATGTAGACAGCAGTGCAGACGTTTCATTCAGGACACAACACAGCTCTCAGGTCTCTGTTACTGTTCTCCATTACCACCCTTCCACAGACTCTTGGCAGTACTGAGGATTTCACCAGATGCAGATCCCTACTCTGTTGGGATTTTTATATTACTCATACTAGGCACAGACAAAATGAAGGCTATGTAGCTATTAGTACAGAGTGCTTTGACATATTACATATTTCATTAGATATCCTTTGAGCAATTTAGGAAGTATCGTCTAAAAACCCTGTGAATGGACTTGATTTTTACAGTATTACTGTACATATAACTTTTCCATGCATACCATAAACATAAATTATTCGACTGGGTGTGTGTTACAGATAGTTTTAGGGTATCTCTCAAGATTTATTTACATATGTAGGAAGAAATAGCATGGAAAAAAAATCCCTCCCATATCATAAAGGCCTTTTCTTTCTTAAAACATGAGCAAAAAACCCCCCATGGGCACTTGCAAGCTAGTTCTTTTTCTAAATGTTGAAACAAATAATCAAATTTTAAAAGAAACCATTCACAGGATGAAGAATGACAGGTGATGTTACAGTGAGGTATGAATCTATAGATAGCTCTCCACTGTAAATTGACATTTAGAAGCACACAGCAGATAGTTCTTCAGCTACAAAACCCCCATTACCTTCTTGTACAATAAATTGAAAGCTCTAGTTAATTTCTACCTGTGTCACTGAACACAATTCAATTTTTATAACGCCTAACTAACAACTAACTTACAGTTTCTTTTACAACAGCCTTAAAACATGAAGCAGGAACAGAATCTCCAGATTAAAAGTTAAAAGGTTCATTCTTAACTATCCTAAATGCTCAGACTTTGTAAGGAAGATTCCAATGTGTAAAGACACACAAAAGAACAAAATGAAAAGCAAACAAATGGAAGGTATAAAAATGAGAGTGACTTGGGGATAAGGAGGATGAAAACAAAGGAAAGGGAAAAAAAAGAACAAAAAAACACTTCTAAAAAGGGAGAAAGGAAAGCATGACAATGAAAACAAATGAATTGTTGAAACTATGGTGGGAGGAACTGATGAATATTAACTTTTATTATTCCGATTACAAAATACATTTCAAAATTGGATGAAACCCATTCTATGTATGTTTTGCCAAGGACATTCTTGGCAATTACAAAGTCAGGAAAATTATAATTCAGTCAGTGAGGCATTACTTAAAACCACTTGAAAAAAAGCAGATCATTTGAACCAGCAAACAGACTGCATGGTAAAATTTTAAAGACTCAATATTCTAGAGCAGTGCAGATTGCACTCACATGTTGCAGAGGTCCAATAATGGGGCCATTAGAAATACAGCAATTTTTCTTCCTGGATGCATTTTACCAATCTTTCTTCTCATAAATAAGCAACAAAATCTCATTATCGTTTTCTGTATAAAATGAGGACAGTTCTAGGGAAAAAAAAAAAAAAAAGGAAGAAAGAAAGGAAAAAAAAGCACTTGTAGAGTAAAACATTTATTTTGCTAAAAATCTGGTTTAAACTTTTTTAAAAGCTGTACTGTCCACGACAACCAGTTCACATCTATAAAGATGGTTGCTCGATTTATCAGGCGCATGTGGGACACTTTACCATGCACCAAATCTGTGCGCCTGCCTTGAAATGGATGATACAGTCCTAAAAAGGTTACGAATACCTCACTACGTCTGTTGCTACACTGGCAAAACCCACAACAAACAGGTCACCTTGACCTCTGTCATGTACACTATAATTTCAAACAACTGCTGACACCCGAAGAATGGGATTGACTGAAAAAGGCACCAGGCATTCACCGTTCCCATTGCAAAAAGAGGGTGCTCTGCCTTCTCCGCAGCAGTGCTTATTTACATATCGCTGTGATTGCGCCGCGAAGGCGAGCGATGCAGCCTTTCTATTTAACCCGTCAGACTGCCGAAGCCTTTGCGAATTGCCCGTTGTGCTGTTAGATTTTCAGAGGGCCGAAAACGCCGTGCACTGGCACTCCTAGGGCGACTTTACCACCCCTCGCTGCCACCGGCACCCCAAGTCGCGCTCCGCCGCGCCCGCAGACGGGGTGAAGGGCGAGCGCCCGGCGCCGGCAGGTGCGCAGGCAGGAGCCGGCTCCAGCCCAGAACGCCCCGAGCTGAGCTCCGAGGTCGTTTCAATCGCCGCTGCCTGCGGAAGCAGGCGCGGTGCCACCACCCCTCTGCGCCCCGGCGCTGCGCGGGAAGGCGCCGCAGCGCATCCCGCCCTGCCGGGCTGCGGG
>VZTR01017718.1:0-27756 GCA_013400775.1 Chaetops frenatus | reverse complement strand
GGGGGGGGGGGGGGACCGTGACGTACCGCGCCCAATGGGGGCGGGGGCACGACTGCAGTGATGGAAAATTTTCGGCTCCTGCATCTCCTGCGCGTGCCCTCGCCGGTCCCCGCCCCTTCCCGGCTTCCACTCCCGCCCCCCATCCCAGAACCTTCGGCGGCGGTGGCCGTGGGGCGCCTTCCCGCCTGCTTTCCCCGGCGGCAGTCGCGGGGCAGAGCTAGCGTCCTGCCGCCTGTCTCAGCCCTGGGGAGCCTCGTGTCCCCGTCAGGGCCGCGGGCACTGCAGGGGGCGCAGGAGCGGGGATGGTGCTGAGGGGTTCGCTGTCCCTCGAAGGTGTGAGCTGCTGTCGTGTCCCAGCGGCCGCAGCCGCCCCTCGCACCTTCCATGGGCTCTCGATGCTGCAGAAGGGAGGGAGGGCGATTACGCAGGAGGTGTCAAGCGACTCGGTGGCAGGGCATCCTCCACACTCGAGGCTCGCAGCACCAGACTGACGTGGGAGTGCGCTGCTGCCGTGAGGACGGGGGTTACTTTGCAAGCTCCTGTCCCTCTAGAGACAGCAGCCAATGCTACCCCCGTCGAGCCTCCTCCGGAGCTGTGTCCTTGCACCGTGCGTGTGAGGAGCTGCGGCGGACAGTGAAGCCCCGCCGCCTACGTCCATAGAGCAGCAAAACCCTCCACATCTTCTGGAGCGGTTACCTGAGGAAAAGGAAGCAGGATGTTCTGTTTCCCCCTCTCTTCCCTACAGGGGGTTTATCGTGAATTACATTACTAAGGGGAGTCTGTCATTCCGGTTCACTTCCCGAAGGAAACGTTCGGGGAGTCTGTCGGCTGCCCTCGGGGTCCTGGCTTGCACGTGCGGTGCTGCAGGTGTTAAAAATAGCGAGTGACTGCAGCGAGGAACTACGATGGGTCGGTGGCACCTCGTCATCTGCCACGCACCCAGCTAGTGGGAGACGCCAGCGCCAGAGCCCGGAGGCAGGCGCGAGGCGGAAAGAGGGAGGCAGATCCTAGGTGAACCGGTAGCTACCGGGTGCTGCAGTCACGCTGCGGATGCGGCTGCACCGGCCCGGTAGAAGCGCCTCTCAGGCAGGGCGCTCTTGACAAGCACCGCAGCGTCCTGTCTCCGCCGGGTAAACTTGTCTCCCCAGTGTAAACACTGGAGAGCCGCTCGGCTCATGTGCTAGCGGCCCCGCTGCCGACCCCCGCCCGGGGGCACGGCGGTGAGCGGCTCCCAGCGCTCAGTCGGGGACGCCCCCCCGGCCCCTGCCCGGGCGGCGGCAGGGGGTCAGTCGGGCAGGGCGGGGGGCGGTGCGGTAGCGGGTGGGCGCCGCGCCCCTTGCGATGGCACGCCCACATTCCTGCCTGAAGAGCGGCGGCGCGCCGAGGGGGCTGTCAGACCGGGAGCGACGCCGGAGCCGCACAGACGCGATATTTTCTCTTTTTGATACCTTTGACTTTTTTACGTGATTTTTTTCCCCCCTACCTTTATTTATCTAGGGGTTTGTTTTCGCTGGCATTTCATAGTTAAGGGGTTTTTTTCCCCCTTGCAAGAAGTAGCAGCGGAGACAGGAGCATCTCGTTATTCCGAGGCTTCGGGAGAAACCCTCGCTTTCAAGCTCTTGCGCAGAAGGTACGGCAGGGGCTGGCTGCTACCGGGCCGCCAGGAGGGACGGGGCGACTTTTCGGACGGAGCGCAGCTCGTCCTTCGCGCCTTTGTCCGGCGGCAGCGCCCCGGCGTGTCGCCAAGACCCTGCCGGGCTCCGCCGAGACGGGCGCAGGGAGGCGCCGCCGCTGCATCCCGGCAAGGTGGCAAACCCGCAAAGCGACTGCGGCGGCGGCGCGGTCCCGCCACCGGTTTGCGCTCTTCCATTGAGAACGCCGGGGACGCGCGGTGTCGCCGGGGGGGAGGAGGGAGGTAAACACAAGGGAGGGACAGCCGCGGGGCGAGAGGCTCCGGCAGCCGATGTGACAGTCGCCCGTCGGTGTTGCATCAGTCTGCTCTCCGCTGTCGGGGCGGGGAGGCGGAGGGGGGAGGGGGGGAGTGCGGCGTGGCGGTGCCGCTGCCTCGGTGCGGCGCTGGCGCCGGCGGTGCCGGCGGAGCTGGCGGTGCCGCTGCCCCGGTTCGGAGCTGGCNCTTTTCCACTCGGCGGCGGGCGGGGGCCGCGGGGCCACGTGACGGCCGCGCGCCCGCTGCGGCACTGACGTCGCCTCCCGCCCCCTCCGCAGGCGCGGCGAGTCCCGCCGGCAAGGACAAAGCCCCGACCCCCGCCCCGCCAGCATGAGCAGCGCCGAGATGGGCAAGTTCAACATCTCCCCCGACGAGGACAGCAGCAGCTACAGCTCCAACAGCAACGACTTCAGCTACCCCTATCCCACCAAGCCGGCTGCCATGAAGAGGTGAGGGGGCTCCGGGGGCCCGGCGGTGCCGCCAGCCTGTCGGCAATCCGCACGGAAACACGGGAATCGCTGCGGCCGGAGGCGGGCGCAACGCTCCCCGGCGAAAGAACCGCGGTGGTTCTTTCGGGGTTGTCCCATCGGTTTTGCCTTTTCCCTTTGAAACGGATTGGAAATGCTGATCGGGAAGTGAATGTGTAAGTTGCCCGTTAAGAGTCGCTAATGATGCAATGTTGTGTTGCAGCCACTATGCGGATATTGATCCAGAAAACCAAAATTTCTTGCTCGACTCCAACCTTGGAAAGAAGAAATACGAAACTCAGTATGTAAGTACCCAGCAATGATGTTCCAAGTAAACAAATAAACAAAAAAGTACTGCCGCCAAATTTTTTGTTATAGTTCTGAGATGAGTAATAACTTCCTATTAATTATTGCCTATCTCCCGTTCCTCAGCATCCGGGTACTACTTCCTTCGGAATGTCAGTATTTAATCTGAGCAATGCTATTGTGGGTAGTGGCATCCTTGGTCTTTCCTTTGCCATGGCTAACACTGGAATTGCTCTTTTTGTGTAAGTATCTTTTGATTCATCAACCTACCCCTCCCCTCCCCTCTTCCTGGTGTGTGATTCATAATGGAAAAATACTTGGTGTAAGAATATGACCCCTAGAAATATTCAGTCATTTTCATAGGTGCAGAATTCCATTTTAGGATTTATGGCTTGCTTTAAATTTAGAGATTGTGATACATTCAGAAGAACCTGCAAAAATTAAACAGGTTCATTGCAAGTTCTGCAACCCTCAGAAACATTTTACAATGAATTTTACTTGATTTAGCTGTAGTTTCTCCATGAATGACTGACAGACTTCCCCTGAAAGTTCCATTATCCAAGTCCCAATCAGGGATGTGTCCTCGCTTTCCTCAAGTGACATCATTGTGCCAACAGAGTTACAATGTACTTAACCAATAAAGAAGTCACTCTTATTGCTATGCCTTCACTTGATTCAGAGAACTGGTTTCACTTACACCTATAAAAATTTCTGCCTGCCTGCAAGAGAGGGATGTGGAATAACCAGCATATCTTTATTGGTGTGTCTATACTGGCAAAAGCTTTGAGGTGTAGGACAGAACTACCATAATGCAATTGGAAATGACATAAGGGTGCAGTTATGTACAATGCTTTTAAATGTCTTGGGAAAGTACATTTTTCACATATTGGAGGCAGTTCAGTTCACACAACATGTAGTATCAGTGACTTGACTGCAAATCAGTATCCATGGATATGTTTAAAAGAACTTTGTGTTTTTAGCCTGGAAATAGATGAATGTACTGAATGTTCAAGAACATGTGAAGAGCAATGTTTAGTTCAAAATTTCCCTGACTCTGCTGCCAGGTTCCAGAAAGTAGGTCAGATTTACTTCCACACGTTTCACAGTGTATTGGGTGGTGCTCAAGTTTGCTGAGGAAACTACCAATGTGTAAAGTTCTGACCTAAAGGATTTTAAGTATATGGTGATTAGTTAATCTTTTATTGAGACTTTCACTTGCTTAGATGATGCTAAACTGAACGAACAACTTAGCATGAATCTAGAAGAGATATTTCAGTCTCTCTATACATCAGTTTCATGCTCTAAAGGTGTTCTGCAGCTTATGTAAGATAATCAATGTAATGCACTTAAGAACGTCTCTGAGGAGAGGAAAAAAGAATTTAAGGTTAGCTATTTGAACAGACTTTGGGAAGTCCTTTTTTCCGAGGAAAAAATGTTCAAAATTGTCAATTTAATGATTGGGTGCTGAGGCAATTTAGTTGCCTTTTATTTCCAGATACTGCGTTCAGATCTATTTGCATTAGTGCTGTTTGAAAGGCAAACTAGCTCGTTGCCTTTCAAAACATAGTGTACATTGTATAGTTCTGAGGCAGAAAAGCAGTTAATCACAGATGATACTGAGGATTTATGATGACACTGAGGGCATTGCAGACATCCTTTAATAACTAGGTTGCAGAATCAGATCCAGATGCAGTTGATTAAGGCAGTAAGTTATTCGAAGACTATGGAGTCACTTGTGTAAGTGCTGTGACTTGTCACTTGTGCCAGCACTAAATAAATGAATAGGATGGTCTGGAAGCCAGAAACAGAGCGAGCTTCAAGATGAGTTTGCTGACTGATCTTTTCAACACTGTAGGCAGTCATTACAGGTTAGGACTGAGAGGTCCAAGGTCTGTGCTGTTTTAAAGTAGTGTAACCCTGGCTGGCACATCTCAGCTGTGCTGTTTCTAGTTGATGGCTGAGTTAAATCCTAGTTAATCTCTACCTGTCAGAAATAGAGAGGTTTATTTGTGTACATGTGTTAGTGTTGAATTAGCACAGTAACAGAAGTTTCCTATGCAGATCTGTGAAGCTTCTCAGATCTTCTTGTTTCCAGTTCTTTGTGCTGCATTTACTAACTTCACCAACATTAAAAATGACACAAAAGGAAATGTACCCTGGGAAATTAAGTTTGCCCTTTTTAAGCCATTTTTGATACGCTGATTCCCTGGTTTCCTATAAAGCAAAATGCTTGTATTGGTGTAAGAAAGACCAGGGGGGGTTTTTTAATGCTTTGTAATTTTCCACTGTGTTCTCCAGCAGCCAAGAAGTCCCCCCTAGCGTGCCACTCCAGGAAGTGCATTTGTTGTGGGAGAGATTTGTTGTTGAGAGATCCGAATTTTAGGTGATGCAAATGTGCTTCTGGAAATAATATGCATTGCCTGTAAAAGCTATGGGGAAGATAAACAAGCCACTAGCGATTTCCATGTAAGCACATCTGAAAAGTTAACTTTTGAGGAAAAAAAATTTTTTTTATGACAATGGATGTGTATTTCCATTTGAAAACACAGCTCTCAATGAGTCTGAATTTTCAGTCAATTCTTCAAGGCTTTTCCAGTTTCATCCTTACATAAAAAAAGGACATAACATGGGATTAAGCTGAAAAGATGATTTCTGTTAAGACCAAGAGATAATCTTCACTTCAGCTGTGGTTAGCCTCAACTGTACGTTCAATAGGTGCATGACACACTGTGGAAGAGGGATAGGAAGACAGGAGAAAGACAGTTTCTTACAGGATGCAAAGCTCCCCCCCTCACCCGCACACATTCCCATTGATAATTTGTTAAATTATTTATATCAAATGTAGCCAGTTATAATACCCTGACACTTGGTGGTGCTTATGCCACAAGCCTACATCAGAATTTCTTTGTATGCCTCTGAAATGCAATTTAGTATAAAATCCATTCTATGCACAGCATTAGTTGGATTTTCAGAACTTTTTCAACTGACCTTAGAATCTACATTTTTCCCATATAATATTTTAATATGTATAATGTTTATATTTGATACATCTTTATTCAATAGGCTTACAATAAGTCATTTATGGCTATTACAAATTTGCACGTTTTTCTCTCCCCAGGATACTCCTGCTGTTTGTCTCAATATTTTCTTTGTATTCAGTGCATCTTCTTTTGAAGACAGCCAATGAAGGAGGTATGGCAAATTACTATTTTACAAATATGTAGTATTTGTTTTTTATGTTATCTTTGTGAAATGCGCACTTCCAATGGGATATTGTATATCCTTTTAGGATCCTTATTGTATGAACAGTTGGGAATGAAGGCTTTTGGTATGGCTGGAAAACTTGCTGCTTCTGGGTCAATTACAATGCAGAACATTGGAGGTGAGGACAAGATCTTAAAATGTCTGTACAGTCAGTAGTATTTGTTCCCTACTTATTCTTGGAGACTTGTCACACAACATGTGTTCATTAACTGCTTGTGTTCAAGTGAAGTTATGAAACATGTTATGTGATTCTTGCATCGTGTGGCATATTCTATATTTGTAATGATCTATGATGTTATTCACCTACAGCTATGTCAAGCTACCTCTTCATAGTGAAATATGAGTTACCATTGGTCATCAAGACATTTATGAACATCGAAGAGACCACAGGGTAGGTGTTAGAACTCCTCATCAGAGAAACTATTAGGAGAAACAAATACGGAGACTGTATATATTTTTATATGAAGACCATGTTCGGTACACCGTAGGGTAGCTTCTTATTCAGACAGAGATACAGTAAGTTTTCCCTTCCCCTGAGTGCTTCACCTCATTTAGATCCAACCTGGCCTGGGAGAAGGGTAGAAAAATACAGGTATCGCACCATATTGCAGAAAGCTGTTCTGTAAAGAACATCAGGTAAGTGTTAATGTATGTACCAGTCAGTACATACACTCAATAAGGAAAGATAAATGTCATTATGGTTGGTTTTTTTGTTTTGGTTTTTTTGTTTATATTTCTTACTGCATTCAAAATGGTGTGGTCTGATTAATTTGGTTTTCTAGTGTTAATATTGTGGGAAGTGATTAAATATAAGACTAAGGTGCAGTTATGCAATGAATGTCTTAAGGAACAGTTCTCAAAAAGATAAAGAGGCTAAACATTGACCTAAACCACAGTTTATATGCCCAAAACTAGAGTGGTAGATGCCTTGCCATCTAGTCCTGGAGACACCTTGACTCCAGAGTGGCTTTCCTGCGTGGCTTTAAAATGAAGATTCATTTTATCTAACCATATTTTGAGTTCATCATTACACTGGTCTTAGTACAGTCAGTGGAGAAGGGTGATCCTCTGTAGCAGTCAGTTCAGTGCACCTGACTTAGACACGTTTTTGCCCATCTCCAGTGAGCAGTTGATCGTATCACTCTGTGTTGAGAGGGTGTGTAAAAACAAGATGCCTGAGTTCAGATGGATAGAGTTAAGTGCTATAAATCTCACTCTTCAGAGCTGTACTTCTGTGCCTTGTCCTGAAGTGTCCCAGTCTTGAGAGGGCTGAGCAGCTCAAGACTCCAACTTACACCTAAGCCTGAGTTCAGAAGGTAGGCATTTTTCTGCTGTGTTCCCTAAGGGGTTCAAGCCATTTGGTGATGTTCATACAGCTTGCTGATAGGTATTGTCATAACAACAGTGCTAGCAATATATTTTTTTTATTTTATTTTTAATGTACTTTAATACTGCACCTACCCTATTTACTTAGTAGTGTTATGTTCTCAAATTCTTTTCTGGAAAGGTTCATTTCTCTCCTTTGGCTGAATTCAAGCCTGTATTTTTCAATCCTTAAGAGGGCCCCTGGAGTAGCCAGTATTTAGAAGGGGGCTTGGAGGCAAATATTTTTAACTGTCCCATCTTCAGTAAAGAATTCAAAATTGGTTGCAATTCAAGAGGGAAAGTTAAAGTATTGTGAATCTCACTGGATACAGCTGCTGCTCTGCAAAGCTGTCAGAGAAAATTAAGAAATTGAGATCTGTATCATAAATGTTTTCTTGTTGGCTGGAACTAGGTAGCTGTACACTGATTTAAAGTAAATATTTTCTCAGTGCTCTGGCAATTGTGAACCCCATTTAACTGACTCTCTCCATGCATTGCTATGGGGAGTCTGTGTGGCTACCATTGACATGGATTCCACTCTGGCAGCCTGGGGCCTAAAATGTAAGCACTTACCTGTTTAAGTGTCCCAAAATAATGCTTACTGTAAAAGAGCTTCTGGAATTCTGAGACAATATTACAAATACTAGCTCCATTAAAGTCTTTGATCTGAAAGTCCTGATGGCCTCTCTATGGTATGCACAATAGCAGTGCATGTTCTTGTGATTATATCAACTGCAAGGAGTTTTCTTGGTTGTGACTTCTTTTAAGTTTGCCACAAGTCTACTATATTTTTTAAGAAGACAACAAAAGGTGTATGGTGTTAATGTCCTATACATCTGAAGTTTCTAAAATACTCCTTTTTGACATCTAGTTATCCCAGGTAAAACTGAAGAAAGAGACAACTACATTGTTTTTTGCATTTACTATATAAATCCAGAGCAAGTCTGTTAATTATTCCATATTTCCATTACCATATAAAGGGCTATAATTCAGCAACTGAGTTTCCATATACAAATTTCCAATTAAATTATGTTTACCTAAATAGCATTCAGTCCATTTTAGAATAAATACTGTTAAATTATATCATAATAGGATGTAAAATATTAATACCTGGGAATAAATGCTTAGTGTTACTTTAATTGCTTAAAGCATATAGGATGGTCCTGTAGGACTTTGTCTTTATGTATTTCAAAAAAGATATTAATCGTCTAATGCTCAAAAATGTTTTGTGAAAAAATAGCTGCTGCTTCTTACAGAAAAAAATGGCAAAAATGTTCTGAAGGAGAAAGCTTTTGAAGTTCTTACCATGTTTTCCCTACTGAAAGGGACTAAATATGCCTCCAAGAGACTCCCAGTCCTTGCTGGAGTTTTCTCAGCCAGTGGGCTTGAGCTACTGCCTTACTTTCAGCCCTCACCTGTTTTTCTTTAACTCCCACAGGGCACCCAACAGAATTTTATTTCCATTAAAAATTGAAACCTTCTGGGGCCTTGCAATATTCTAACACATATGGAGAGTTGGACACCAGCATTTAAGAAAATTGTATTTTTTCCATGATTGATCCCACTTGACTTTTTTCTAACCAATCATTTACTTTTATGTCTTCTGACTTCCAGATGATATTATTTTTATAAAAGGACACTAAAGGAAAGGCACAATGCAGGTTTGGGGTGAGATAAGAAGCTATTGTAGGGTGTTAGGTCCATATAGGAAATTAAATGTTATTATTTGTGACATCAGGTAGTGCATTTTTTTAAGGAGCCATATGTTGTAGAAGATAATAGTGAAGACTAAACTGCAAATGTAATTTTTAACTACTTGATCACTTACAAATATTACCTTCTTTTCTACAGAGAATGGTATCTCAACGGTGACTATTTAGTGCTGCTGGTGTCTGTCATCCTCATTCTTCCCCTGTCCTTACTGAAAAATCTAGGTAAGTAGTAGAGAACAATCAAAATAAAAACCCATTAAAAATACTGTGGGGAAATGTGTTGATGCAATGTTTGAGTCTTTAAATGCTGTGTGAATTAACAGCTGTATCCAAACTTGTCTCTTGGGACTAATTAGCTGTCACTCTCCTTTAAGAAAGGAAAAAAAATTCAAGACAGGTATACTAAATTACAGATGTGTTTGTGGAAAATTAAAGTACAGCAGATAGGATGGCTTTAGAATGAAGCTCAACAGTAACTTTCTATTCTTACCCCAAAGTTTGACCTATTTTGGTCAATGGTGAAATAATGCAATGTTCCCAGCTATCCTTAACAGCCTTCAAAGAATAGGGCTGCTAACCCTGGGCAGTATCTTCATTTTAGATCCTGAGGAGTAACAGATATTCATACCAGATACTTTATCTGAAATGGCTGTAATTCATTGATACATGTGAATAATTCAGTTAACGGGCTATTTATTCAGAGAATTCTGTAGTGGAACTTTAATAACTGAGAGTCTCAATGTGAATTACTCTCTCAAATTACTATTTTCTAGAAGTTAAATAAATCAGTAAAATTAGAAGAGAAAAGACTAAGTTATCTAATAGTGCATGCTATTAAAATTATTCCTTTAATCATTCTTAGTATACAATAAACAATTCATATAGTTGTTGCTGAGAGGTTTTTAGTTTGCTTCTTTTTCTTGCAAGTTAAAAAGTTTAACATTACAGACTCACTGTATTTACAGACCCTAATATGTCTTTCAGAACCTTTAGATCTGGGTTGGGGTTAGCAGAAAGTCAATGAATAATTAATTTAATGCTAAGGAAATGACAATCTCAAGAGATCACTTGACAGAATATATTTTGTCATAATGTTTTTACTTAAATGGTGTTTCAGTTTATTGTATCTAAGATTTTTTTTTTATCTTTCTTCATCACAGGGTATTTGGGCTATACCAGTGGCTTTTCCTTACTCTGCATGGTCTTCTTTCTGATTGTTGTAAGTATAATCTTGTAAACTTTTAGTGCTTGTAAAACTGTGTTTCAAAGTGAAATTAAGCAGAGTTTCTAAAAATTTTCACATCTTGCATTAGTCAAAGTAATAAATGCTTGGCTTTATTTCTAGGTAATTTGGAAGATGTTTCAGATTCCTTGTCCTATGGACAGTGTCATCATGAACACAACAATATTTAATGCAACAGTGGCACCTTTGGTAAATGAAAATATAACAAGTGATGATATGTGCAAGCCAAAATACTTCATCTTCAATTCACAGGTAACTGACTGAAAATTGGATGCTCTGTTGAAAATAACTGAGATTAAGTATGTAGCAGATAAATTAGACCATTTTTTCCTTCAAGCAGTTGCCCAGTTTTAAAATTGGGGTATGCTAAGACTTTCAGTAGACCTAGTTGCTGTTTACCTTATGCAGACTGGGTGTTTCCACAAGCCAAATACACAAGAAATTAGAGGAGCTTGAGGTTCCTGTTTGAGTGGCAAAAAACACATCTCTCATTCTTCAGCACAGCATTTCTCAAGCTTTCTCAAGGAAGTTAGTGAGGCATTTTACAAAGTAGGAAGATGAAGAAAACTGTAAAAGCGTGCAAATAGGACGTTTGACTTGTGCCCAGTCACAAATTCTTGACTCATGAATGCTCCTAATTATAGTGGTGAATCTCCACATGTGTAATACTCAATACCAAGTTCAAGATATAATGGCTATAGCCTGTGGGTTGCAGAACATGATTTTGAATGCAGGTAGATTCAGCTCAGCATAGACTTCAGTGACATTTGAGACTATTTGGTACCTCAGGGTCTGGTTTTAAGAAAATATATACTTGCTTTAACTTTTTCTGAAAAAAAAAGTTTTCCCATTGTAAAGAATAGCTGGTCTTTATCACCAAATAAGGCCAAAACTGAAGAATCTCCTGATTATTTTTTTAAAGTAAATTTCTAATGTCTGTTGAGATACTTATGAAACATACTTTTTTTTTTCAGACTGTTTATGCTGTACCAATCCTAACATTTTCTTTTGTCTGCCATCCTGCAATCCTTCCTATTTATGAAGAACTGAAAGGGTAAGTGTTAGATATATATCTGTAATTTCACTGAACAAACAAATATATTATGAAACAGTATGTTCTCACTACTAACAATGTCTCTTTTTCTTACAGCCGAAGCCGTAAAAGAATGATGAATGTGTCCTATGTATCTTTTTTTGCCATGTTCCTCATGTATTTATTGGCTGCTCTCTTTGGATACTTGACATTTTATGGTGAATATTGCCTTCTCTGCTTTCTTTTAAATTATTTATGTTCTGCACACTCAGAATATTATTTTTAAAATAGAAAAACTAAGCATTAACTATGCATTCTAAATATACACTGTTAGTTGGACTTTTTTTTAGTACTTCTATAAGTACACACCCCGAAGGAGATCAGTAATAGAATTAGGCCCAAGACAGAGGATTAAAATTGGATTAAACCAGACTCTGTGCCTCCAAGTCATCCCTGTGTAAAATGGATACATTCTTACAGGAGCTCTTGAGGCTTTCAATTCATATTGATGATGTAACTGTAAAATTTGCTTAGAATCTAGAGCAGAAGCACATGTTTAAGAAATATGTCAACTAAATCTAGTTAAAATATTGTTTTCTTTATAGGAAAAGTTGAGCCAGAACTGCTTCACACCTATTCTGCTTATCTGGGTGCTGATGTTCTCCTTCTTATTGTGCGTCTTGCTGTACTTATGGCTGTAACCCTCACTGTACCTGTAGTTATTTTCCCAGTAAGTAATTTTTTTTTTTGGTGTCTTGCTACCATTTTTTAACACCTGTACTGCTACAGTCATTTACTGATTTGGCAACTGTTGTTTAGTAATTGAAAAACTGAAGAGTTTTTCTCTTAACTGAAAAGGGAAACTTATTCTGGTAAACTTGACTTACTATAGCTATACTATATACTGTATACTATATACTATTTATACTCAATAAATAGGTAACATTTACTAAGCAGTAGATACAAATATATTCAGTTATATTGCTTTCCTGGTATGGTTGTACTGGGGAAATGAGACAGATTGCCCCTCTATAAAAATGCTTATACTGCTGTATTATCAGCTTACAAAAGCCAGCATGTTTTTGTACATAAATTGTGAACATGATTTGGCCATTAATGTTATGTTGTTGAGCAGCATCCTTAGATGTTACAGAATTTCCTGGAATTTATTGTTGTTCAAGCCAGATACTTTTCCTTTGGTTTTTTTCTCCATATTACTTTCATCCTTCACCTTCTATTAAAATCTGAGCCATTCAGGAATATTATGTTAAAATACTATCAGAAGGAAGCTCTAATTCGGATGACAAATCACTGTCTTCCAAAATGAAGACTAACCTGTTTGTTTTTTGGTGTTTTCCCTCTCCCCCCACCCCTGCCTTCCAAAGATCCGCAGTTCCGTTACCCAGCTGCTGTGGGCAGGGAAGGAGTTCAGTTGGTGTCGTCACTGTTGCATTACCATTGCTCTTCTGGCATTTACCAACGTGCTCGTTATCTTCGTCCCTACTATCCGAGACATCTTTGGATTCATTGGTAAGCATTTTCTTGTCAGATCAAGCAGCCTTTCACATTTCAGAAAAAGCAGTTCCGGTCTAATTAGGGTAGGGTATGTTTGCCTGTTTATGAATATTTATTTCCTTGATTTTTCTCTACAGGTGCTTCTGCGGCTGCCATGCTGATCTTTATACTTCCTTCTGCCTTCTATATCAAATTAGTGAAGAAGGAACCAATGAAGTCAGTGCAAAAGATCGGGGTATGTATAGACAAATATGTAACTGCACTTGCTTACTAATTCAAAGCAAAAGAATGGAATTATCTTCTTCATGATTTATGAATTTTGAAGTCCTGGTGAAGGTAGTCAGTGAATTGGCATTTAAAGTTATCTTGCGTAGTTGCAAGGAGCTGCATAGGAACTCAAAACCAAGGAACTGGCCATCACAAGACTCTGTTCACTTCAGTGACTTATCTTAGCCCCTGGCCCCAATCTCAACAGTAGCTGGGTCATTCTGTTGCTGCTAAGAATCTGATTTCAGCAGAATACCCTAAGAACTATATTTAAAAAGCCTTAACATTCTTCAAATATTCTTTTAGGACTTATTTACATAATTTTCCCCTTAAAGGCTAATCTCTGCCAATTGTTTGGGTTATCTTGATTGTTCTTGGTGCTCTTACTAATTCTGGACATAGTGACTCATAATGCAATCAGACATACTGAGACACAGTCAAGTTAGCTCAGTGGCATAGCCTGACTGGTAGCAGCAGCTGCATTCACTTCCCTTAGTTGAGGGTGAGGTCTGCTGTACTGAAAATAAATTTACTTTTTGATTTGAGAAAGGATGCCAAATATGAGAAAGATACTTAGCTCCTTGTCATTGACTTGATTTCTTGTCTCTTTTGCTTTGTCCTCCATGAGCAATGGCATTTGTGCTGTACATGGGCATGAATTTGTAGGTGTATGTTGTGGTTTACCAACAGTGTCATAGCAGAATCTGAAATACTTTTATGTTTTCTTTTTCAGGCTTCATTCTTCTTCCTAAGTGGTATACTTGTGATGACTGGGTGTATGACACTGATTATTCTAGACTGGATCCAGAATGTTACATCTGATGGCCATTAACTGCCCTGGTTTAATCTCTGTAATACTCCACTTCAAATGCCAATGTTCACTCAGATACCTACTGAGAACGAAAATGAGCTATTCAGCTTCTTTTAAAAGGCAGATTCTTTATTGATGGTTCTTCTGATTGTAGAATATCTGAACTCTGTCTTTAAGAAACTATTCTGCATGATGGAAGTGGATATTGACATCAAACCACGTGAGTGTCTGGCTGAAGGAAGTGACAACTTTATTCCATTCCAGAGAATGGACAGAACTCTCTGTAGACTTTTATCAAGCCATGTTTGGCTTTCGTCATTGTTACTTGGATATTTTGTTATTTTACTTGAATGTGCCTAATGGAACCATTTGATGTGAGAAAGAACTCTTTAATTTACAGCAAAGTGTTTAAATAACCAATGAGAGAGCGAGAGAAAGAGAGAAACACTTATTTTTTGTACCAAAAATTCTTATGGACTTCAAAAGCACTACTTTGACTTTAAGAAACATTTTTCTAAAAATAAGGAAAAAAATAACCTAGAAGAACTCAGAAAAATATTTAATTAGTGTCCTAAATTAAACTTAGTTTGACTTTTTTGATCACTTGTGTCACCAGTGACAGGACCCTAGGAAAGGGCATGAAGCTGTGTCAGGGGAGGTTTAGGCTGGATATCAGAAAGCGGTTTTTTACCCAGAGGGTGGCTGGGCACTGGAACAGGCTCCCCAGGAAACTGGTCACAGCACCAGCCTGACAGAGTTCAAGAAGTGTTTGAACAGTACTCTCAGGCACATGGTGTAGTTCTTGGGGTGCCCTGTGCATGGCCAGGAGTTGGGCATGGTGATTCTGATAGGTCCCTTCCCACTCAACGTATTTTATGATTCTGTAGAGGCATAATTAGAAGAAATTTTATTTTAAAAATGCTTCTAATGACCAAAACAGAAAATGAGCCAATTAGGTCAAAATTGTGTGATACTAAATGCTTCCCATGAAATTCCCTTAGTTTGCATGAGGGTTAAAATAATCCTGAAAATCATGTCAGGGTTACATAAGTAACCAGAGTTACCAAAAATGGTGTGGAAATGCAAATTTTCAAACTTTGAAAAAACTCACCCTTTACAAAAAGGGTGTATTTGAGAAAAGCGTAGGTAATCTAAAATTGTAAAGATGGCATTGACATTTCCCTTCTTGAGGTACTCAGTAGTGCAGTTGAGTAAAACAGGGTTTGGGGTTTTTGCTTTTTGGTTTTTTTTCCTGTTGTAGATAGAAAGTGAATGGCACTGGAGCATATGATGCCATTAATACAAAACTCACTCCTCAAGTTCCCTTTATTGATAAGGTCCATTGTCAGTTGTAACAATGTTTGTTGGGAATTTTTTCTGTCCAATCTATCTTGAAACACTCTGTAGGAAAACAAAAAAGTCCTAATGTAGTCTTCTAGTTGTATGATATTCAAAAACTGTACAGTATTTCTCAAATTCCTCATCCATTATTGGATTTTGAATTACTTGACTATTCTGTTTCTGAGTCAAATCCACAAAATAACTGCACCAATATTTCATGCTTGGTACAAACTCTCTTCACATACACAACTGGGATTCCTCTTCCAATTTATACTGTATAGTAATATTAAAGATAACCTCATAGGCTGGATAGTCATCTCATACTTGTTTGCTTCAGAAATAGATAAGATTCTAACAAGCCCTAGCTGATGGAACAGGTGCTGTATGGTTGTAATGAGCTATTTTGTTTCTAGTGCATGTTTACTCTTTCATTCTTGTCCCAGGTTGAAGAGAGGTAACATTTGTATAACAGCGTACTTGGCTTATAAGAGGTTCTCAAACACAGCAATATTGGGTACAAAAGCCTAGATAGAGATTATTAATGAAATAGTCATGGCAATGTGGTCAACTGTCTTCATCTGACACGATGTTTTAAAAATCTGATTTACGGAGTCCCGCTCACTCATCATGTCAGAGAGAACAGGTAGAGGCGTGTAATCCATTGATTACACAGTGCCTGAGACTTTTTTGCTCTTGTAGAATTAATCAGAAATAAATCTAAACAATAGTCACCATTTGGTAGATAATGTCAAGCTCTGCCCAGCCATTTAAAATCTATGGAAAAATAACTGCAGGTATTTTGTATTGATACTTCTGCATGATTGTAAGTACTGGTCACTAAGACTATAGTGTAAAACTGTAATGACAAGTTAGATTCCTCTTGTGTTATTTGTATTACTAATTCGGTGGTACTCAACTGGCAACTAATGATCCTCGAGTCAGCACTGACTAATGCTCCATAGGTACTTCTCTGCCTCAGGTACTGTACATCCATGGCTAACTATCCCATGTTACCTGATCTCCACAGAAGTGCTGAGCATGTGCCTCCTCAGTACTTTGGCAGCTTTTCTTCCTCCACAAATGGGCAAAGGTGGAAGAGGATTAAAATGTTGTCTACCTTTGAGCAATTTGTAGCACATAAGGGATGAAGTGCTTCCCTCGCCAGCATTTAAAAAGAGGAAAGAGAGAAGTATCCTCCTTTCTCACAGCAACTGTAGAAGAGTGAGGAGTTGTGAGAAGTTACTGTAAAGTCCTTCTTGGCAACCAGAAGGGAAGATTTTTGTGATGACACCTCATAGTGTATTGTACATGTCACTAATTCTCTGAATGTAGCAATTCCCAGATTATACATTATGTGTTACATAATTTGATGACTGACTCTCCACCTGCAACAGTTGAGTTCCACTTGGCTGGGTTGATTTCCAATGTGTGATTTTTTTAGTTATTATTTTTTTCCAAACCTGTCTGTTTAAAGTTAGCTACATTACAAACCACCTAGAAGAGCAGCTNTTTTAATTTGAATCTCCAGGAGAAGAATAACAGCTTATGTAAAAAATTTCAAAATTGATATGTCTGGTTTGCTTCCATTTTGGGAACTGGGTACACACCATGTGTAGCATATGTGTTCTTGGTTCTCCATAAATCTCTATCAAGTCTTATGAATATCTATCCCAAATACTCAGAATTCGTTGAGAGACCAGACTGGAGTTGTGACTCAGTGTGTGGTGTGTACAGCAAAACACTGACAAAAGGAATATTAAAAGATAGTTAAATGCTCTGAAATTAGGAAATGCCTCAGTTAAGGTTGCATTAATTACATGATCGCATAGTATTTTTTCCTTAGTAGCTGTTCATTATTTTATTTTTTTAAGATGCTTTCTGTGTGTTCACTGTGTTTATGTGTTTGCTCAAAATCCAAAGCCCATCCTGATGAGGGATGAATGTCTTCATTCCTTTCTAGTTCTCATTTTAGTGTCATCTTTGTGAAACATGAATTACTCATTTTCACAGTGTTGAAGGCTTTTAAGAAGGTGTTATTCAGTATACAGCTCGGGACCTGGAGCATGGAGAGGCAGCAGCACTGTGGCACAGCCCTGTATTTGAGTCCACAAATTTAACGTCCTCCACTTGCTTATTTTGTATTTCAGCATTTGCTTACATGCATCTGAAGCAAAGCTTCAAACAGGTTTTTCGTGATGATCATTCTTGGAACAGGAAGCCAAAGCACCAAGCTAGCCATTTGGGAAGGATGATCATGTCTAGAAAGGCTCCATTCTCATAAGGTGCCTGCCATCACACGGGAACTTCACAGCAGTGCAGAAGCCCTTTCCCTAGAATGCTGAAAATTAAGCTCACCTTTACAACCAGGCAATTCCATCAACTTAAATAATGTGAGAAGCAGTCTTTTCTACGTCTTATTTCTCCCAAGAATGGGAAGATTGCTCATCTTGTGAGATGAATGAGATGATGCAATGCTTTTAAAAAGAGGAACTGAAATTACGTCGGGATGGTGACTAAAATCCCATGCTTTGAGCCTCTCTACCTGCCACAAGGTCTTTGCTCTAAAAGAGCTGTCACTTCAAGTTTATTCACAATGCTGAGCTTTGTGAATGTCTTGAGGTCTGTCCAGGAAACAGATGGCACCTTTACTTTCTTCTAGTTCCCCTGAAAATTGCTTCTTTCTTCCACCCTGGCCTTGCCAAGTCTGTCCTGTCCCAAGGTCATGCTAGCCATCTCACCTCCAAGTGTTCATACAGCAGCTGGATTGTATCAGGTCATGTCCTCAGGTCCCTGAGGCTTAGCTCATATCCCTGTTTGCAGGGCATCACAGTTCCCATTCAGTCTGTGCCCAGGGTTCCTTTCTGGAGACACAAAACAGAGCGTGGCCAATGTATGCCCAAATTTCAGCTCCAGAAGACACCAAGAGGCCATAAGGCAGCCTCAGTTCCTTCAGGGAATGTGGACATGCCATCCCATCTCCAGTGTAGATGTGTGCTGCACCAGCTTCCTTGGCCTTTCTACTTCAGTCTCTTAAGTGTGACAGTCCAGACCTCACCTGCTTTCATATGCATTTCCTTCTGTCTTCTTGCACGGCTACTTTTGGCTGTCACAAGCTGACTCTTTGTCAACTCTGTCACTCTTGCTTGCACCTTTGTCCCGGTTTGCCAGCTTCCCTGGAACAGCACCTCCTGAAGTTCCTCTTGCAAGTCACCTTCCTTAATCCCACTACCTTTCTAACTACGTGCCTGCCCCAGCCCAGCACCAATCCATCCACATTTACTTTACCCAGGCACAACTGGAAATATATTCCTTTGATTTTTCTAGTCTCTGCCCACCTGGTCTCCTTATGGCCACCACTGTAACTATAAACCTTACTTTCTTGTTCTCTGGCTGACCCTCCAGCTCTTCAGCAGCCCAGAAAAGGCCACTTCCACACTCCATTCAGGCAACCCTTGCCCCTCCAGCCTTTGGCTGAGCACAAAGCCCTGCTGTAGAGGATGGGAGGGGCAACTCTTCCAGGAAATATGATTTATTATTTCATTACAGGAAAACATACTCTTTTCCCTGATTTTATTCTCAAATGGGCTAAATCACTTATTCTGATTGTTTTTCCACAGAGATGCACAAAAACACCATCCTGCTGCAGTTACTCATGACAGAAAATGTCCTAAGAGTCATCTGAAGCTAGGTATCATTTGAAAGAACAGAAACATACTCCAAAAGGAGAACAGTTAGGTAATCCCAGTAACAGGTGGCATATCCAGCCATGTTTGAAAATATTATTTCAATTAGACGTGAGGTAATTTTTGTTTTCATTAATATTTGCATAGAGAAAAGAGAAGAAAAGGCTTTCCAATTGCAGAACATAAATTGATAGGTGATATATGTTGGATAGATACTAGCAATAATGTAGAAACTCAGTATGGGTCTTGGAAAGGAAGTGTAGCTTATATAAGTAGCTTTTTTTGAGATCTTTAATAGTCTTCTTCACATCATCTCCAAACAGCTCAGATGGCAGCAAAATTAAATGGAGCCAAGAGGTGCTCTGAGTATTCCCAAATGCTCAGGAGTTATTGGGCTAGGGCTAATGTGGTCAATCACACATCTACTTTTTGTTAAAATAAATATCAGTTCCTGAACCTCCAATATTGCTCCTTCCTGCTCAGTGCAGTGAGATGATTCAATGCGCTGGTGGAATGTACCCTGGGGCTGGAGCCCAGGTGACTACNTGGAAATGTGAAGAGCAGCCACAGAGAGCATGAGCAGTTTTCCTCTTTGTCCATCAGAAAACAGTGGCAACCAGGAGATCTTTAGAAGATCAGCTTGAAAATAGCTGCCCCTAAAATATTTGCATTTGTGCTTGCTTTTCTGCCATGACTGGGGAGGCATCTACTGTGAAACTGTTGCTCTGTAAGGATTACTGGATTTAAATGAAAATTACATATGAGGGATGTGTTTTTCTGGGAAACAAGTGAGGAAGTTCCTAAGAGCACTAGCTGCAGGAAACTGAGCTGTCACAAGAAGCTGCTAAAGTTACCAGGGGCCAGCACAGGGTGCAGGTATTTCCTGCCAAGGAGCAGTGCCAGGAGTAGCAAGGCTACAATCCTCCTGCCTGCCTGCAGAAGTCAAGCTGAAATGTCTGAAAGTAGAAAATTAAAAAATCTGCACTATCATGGATTGACTGCCCATGGGGACTGTCAATAGCCTGCTGCCATCACCCAGCTCACTGGGGCTGCATGTTTTCTGCTTGTGCCAGAATTTGGCACTTGCTTTCTTCCCAAAGATCAGATCCCAAAGGTTCTCTCTCACCTTACTGCAAAGATGATGTTTCCAGGCACAAGCAAAGCTTACATTCTTCTAAACAGATTTTTAAAACCATGCGTGTCTCAGGAAATATTTTGAGGCAAATGAGTCCTGCTTAATGTAATGATCTTAGCTTGTCAGCATGGACACACTGGGGAACATGAGGTACAAGGGCCATTCCAATCTATTTGCTTGTACATAGAAAGACAGTAAAAAGTCAAATGGGGAAGTGAATACAAGTTCCTCTTCCAGTAAACTGGACAAGAGCCAATACTGATTTCTATACCTACACTGTTTTTCTCAGTCCCAGAAAGACCCATTATTCTCAAACTCCTCTCCCACATTGTACTGCAGAAGCCTGTACTCACTCTAACAGTCATGGCAAGCTGGCTTTTAATCTTCATTTCTTCCATGAGAACATTCATTTCACACATGTTGTATTTCACATCCTTGCTCCTTTAGATCTTATACCATTAATGTGAACACTGAATTGATTATGAGACCAAAGTGCAGCAGCCTTTTTTCCCCCAAGACCCAGCTCTGAGTATTGCAGTGAGTTCCTATAAACTACCAAAGAAAATACAGGCCATGTCACCATCTGGATCACACTGTATTTCAAAACCAAGTTTTAATTTAACATAAAAGAAATGGTGTTTTTTTCTCTTGCTGCCACAGATTTCCACCCATTGTAGTTGGTCAAATGCAGCACTTCACTTCTCCTGCACTAAACAGAGCCTGTTTCCATCTTGTGGTTGAATTTCTCAACACATTTAAACAATCGGTATCTTGGATCAACACACTGCTTATCTCTAAGTCCCAGTGGAGAAGAACTGTGACAGTTATTATGTCTGAGCATGGCTAACTACTAGAATATCCAGCTGTCCTCCTCTACAAATTTAAGCTTGGCAGGAAACATCAGTCTTCTTCTTCTGCATTTCCCAGCAGCAGCTTCACCAAAACTAAACGTCCAAAGCATTTCCTTTCTTATTTGAATATGGGAAAGTGTTGGAAAGAATCAGACACAATCTTTGTCATCCAGAATCATTAAAGAACCATGAAATCCTTCTGAAAAAAGCATCAACAACTACTTAGAATAACTACTTTTATTACCTTCTTATTTTTATAATTACTGAGTAAATTAAATACATGGAATCTAAAGTACTTCTACAGTTTATTTTGTTTCTGTCTGTTCTGCTGTTATATGAATCAAGCTGCCCATGTGATTCAGACTTTTCTCTGCTGAAGTTACTGGAACGGTGCTTTCCCTATCTGTGCATAATGAGTTATTATACATAGTTCAATAACACAGAGATAAACTACAGAAATTCCTCTGCAGAATCTTTCCTGCTTTCATTTCTCTCACTGTTCTGAAGACTAATGTATTGCAGCTTTCCCTCCAATACAGACACCTAAGACAGTCCATTCACTTTTCTAATTTTCCCAAGGTTTTACAAACCCTCTACACTTATTTTCTTCTCACAAATAAATGTCTTTGCTTTTTATTTGCTTTGTATCTTCCCATATCATCTTCTCATAGACTGTAAAGATGAACAGATATCAAGTGGAAGTACATAGGTCCTTTCCACCCACTCTAACAAATTGACTGCCATGTTTTATAGAAGTATAAAAGAAAAGAAATATTTGAAAGACTCAGAGGTAGAGAAACAGTGAGAAATATTGCAATATCACGGTACTGACTATGAAAGCCAACTGATGCATTAATGTTACTAAAGTATGGATTGCCTTTGGAACAGTCATGCATAACTGAAAATGTAACAGCACAGTTTTCTCTGCATCCTCCTGGTGCAGCTTGGCTGTGCTTACCTGCTGCCCTGCACACTGATCTGGCTTGTAAATCCTCACAGTTTGTGCTTTTTTTCATTAGCCAGTGCTGTTTTTAGCCATGAGTCCACCTTCCCTGCGGCCTTCCAGGGAGCTGGAAGATGTGGAAAGCTGGCAGATGCAGGGGCAAAGAGGTGGTCAGGCCACCGAGCTGGCTGCTTCCCAAAAGAGAAAGGTGTCCAAGACAAAAACTCAGGTGTGTGCTAACAAAAGGGCTACTTGATCATGGTGGCTGAAGGGAGGGAATGAGAGCTGCCAGCAGCCAGTTGTCCTGCACAGGGAAAGGAGCCACCACTGTTGGCCAAGCACCCATCACAGTAGGGTCTGCTGATCCCTCAGGTCTTCTTCTCACCCTCCCAGCATGCTCACAATCAGGTCAGTGTCACTGAGGGCTACCACTAGCCAGAGTGAAAATGTAGACGACAACTGTATTTTTGGAGTTGGCCATGGGAGTCGCTGAAGCACATGTCACAGGGGAGGAAAGCAAGCCAGAAGAAACACAGGAGAAAAAGAGGCCTGGAGAGGAACAGAAAAGGGGAATGATTTCATAATGATGAAAAAGAGAGAAAGTAGACTCACTGACAAATGAAAAGAGAGATGACAAGAAGGCCTGTGCAAAACATCAGAAATCCCAAAGTGATTTTGTGGTTTTTTGTTTATGTCCTTGCCTTCCCTGAACAGAAAGGGAGAAAGGATTTTGTGGAAATAATCCAGGATAAGGTACATATAACAGAACTGAACATCAGCCAGCCAAACTTGTAAAGCAGCTCAATTAATAAGTATTCATAATCATTTGGAATTATTTTGAAATCATGTGAAATAAATAGTGGAGAAAACTGTATGTGTTGACAGTCTCCAAGGGTGACCTGAGTCATTACTTAACTCTTGTTACTTAGTGCCCACAAGGCTATCTTCTATCCCACTGGCACATTAACATAAGCAATAAAATAAATCACTGTAAGCCAGAGCCTTTCCTGCTGACTGTGAGCAATTACCAGCATTTATATGCTCAGTGAAATCACGGAGGTAGCTTACTGGAGTAGCATGGAGGTCCACATCACTATTTAAACACAGGTTCTTAGAGTGGACAACAATCACAAATAAGCCACAAAGGGATGACTAAGTTTTTTCAGACTTTACTCGTTTCTGACTATTAGACAAAGATATATAAACCTTTTCCTGTCCTGGTTTTCAGGGTGACAGTGAGGAAACCAATCCTGTAAAACAAAGAAGTACTGGTTCCCAGCACAGCAAAGTGTCCCAGGGCAGCCAAGATGTGCTGGGCAGCAACGGCTGGTGCAGCCCCACAGCAGCCTTACAGGAAAGCTGCAGGCAGAGCATTCCTCCTTCTCCCAAGAAGCTACAGAGCAAATACATGGGCATGTATGTGTCTCTCTCCAAAAAAAAAGGGCTCTCTCACTTTGATAAAGATTTTATACTGATGAGTTTTGGTGCTACAAATATAAAAGGTGAAACTTATTCCCTTGGGAAATAGTGAGCCTGATCCATAGCTTTGAAGGATCCTAGGATTGTCGTTCTATACCAAAACATGCCAGTGATGCTGTAGGCTTTTCTATTCACAGTCAATTACAGTATTTTCAATCAAAAAGATGTCGTAAAAATTGTGCAAAGCCATAAACAAGGTTCTGACCTTGAGTTAGAAACTTCATTTCCTGAAAATAATTTTTTTTTAAATGGTAGGAATGATGCAATTTTCCAGGAAGAGGAAGGAAAAGAGAGTAAGTATTTTTTCTGGACAAAAGATTGATGGTGATACTCACATTTGAAGGGAGGAATTTGCCTTGACTCATAGGAAATGATCTTTGTTCTTGGGGATTTAAAAACAGCCTTTGTGACACAAAATAGGTGGCCTGAACTATGTCTGTGTTTTGAGGAAGGATAACTTTGCCTACTGAAAAGAATAACAAAGTGAAGAAGTATGTTAATGGAATGTGAGGCCATTTTCATTTTTCTTTATAGTTGGCTGCACCAAAGGCAGATGACAGTAGTGAATTATTTTAAAGATCATAGCAACACAGAAAGTGCAAGAAGCTTAGATTTTGAGTAATTAGTTTGGATCATGTTCAAATTGTTCACTTCTCTGGAAGACACAAAAATGAATAAATTATTTGCTTTGAAGAGATTTATAGTCTCAACAATGGTGATCTCATGCGATATTGGTACTAGCTGTCACACATTTACCTTCACTTCTTTTAAACCTACCACAAAGTTAACAAGGATGACTTGAGGCACGAACAGAGAGAGAGCTGCAAATCCCCTCCAAAATCAGTGAAGGTCTTCACTTATCATCTAACCAAATTTTCTACACAGAAGGATGTCTGGAAATTACCAAAACCATCTTCAAACCTGACAGCGTCATTATTACCATCCTAAGGTTGCTTTTATTACGGGAACATAAGCAGCTGTACTCCAAGTCCGATGATGCTGCTGGAGGAGAAGAGCAGCACTTGCTCCAGCCTTGCCTGAGCTTGAAGGCAAAGTTGGCCTTCCCTGCACAGTGCCTGGGGCTCTGGGGATCCAAATTAAGTACAGGCTTTAAGTAGAAGGAATGGTCTCAACGAACTAATGCTTATTTTAAAGTAGTTTTGGACTCAAGCCTAAAATAAGTTTCGTTGTTTTTTGGGTTGTTTTTTTTTTTTTTTCCTCAAGACCTCCTATACAGAACTAATTTGGAAACAGAAGAAATAAAATGGAGCTCAAGCTTTGCACGGAAACAAGCAAGTAACTGGGACATGTGTTGAGAAAGGTGACAGACAGAATCCCGGCAGCATGAGAAGAATTGCCTCAGCTCCTGGGCCTGCTGTGGATACTGAATCCTATTACAAACTCTGCTGGATCCTTACCAAAACTGTTCTCATGATATTTTCCAGGCTGAAATACCTGTGTGTGTTTCACAGCATCAGGCATGGCACCCGTAAGAGAGGACATGGCATCAGCATGGCCAGGAAGGCCAAGCATGGCAAAAACAAACTGTGCCTCTGGGATGCATTTTCCAGGCATTTGGCCTTTGAACACACAATTTTTTCAGCTTAATGGGCTCTTACAAATATTCCCAGACATTCCTTCAACTACACCAGTCAGGGAATTTCTCCCAGATGTCCTTTCACAGCAAATGTTTCAAGGAACTTCTCAGCTAATGGACCTGAAGGTGAGTTCAGGGAAGCCATGGCCATTTTTGGAAGGAGACTCCTCAGCAGGAGAGTTGGGAAGATGAAGATATCCGACTGGAGGTGGCTGCCGTGTGGATGCCCTGCTGTGCCGTGTGGGTGCCGTGTTTCGAGCACAGCCCGCCCTGTGCGCTCACACGGAGCAGAGGCAGCGGCGATGCTGCGGACGCCGGAGCTTCTTCCCCCGGCCCCCCCGGCAAAGCCGCTGTTACCCGCTGGGCGAGGTCATATGACAGCACACAGAACGATAGTGCTGTGTCTCCGTCCCACTGACCACTTAGCCACCGATACCTCGGCGGAAAATAGGAAAGTTTCCGCCTGCTGCTACTGAGCAGCAAAGTTATGAAAAAACAACTATTCCCTTTAAATTCACTTCTCTTCTTGTTACAATTTTTTTTTTCATTCTGATATAATACAACACCTTTTAGCATTATTTTCTGCCTCTTAAGTTTCCTGCATAGGAAGAACCATTCTGATGTATTGTATTAATCCTTAAAGAGAATCAAATGAAAAAAAAAGATAAAAATACTGAAATTTGGAGGTTATTAGGATCTTCTTGAGGCTGATTTTCTTGTTTTCCATTTTCTGTCAGAATTTGATTTTGCAAATGAAGCTGACATATGCAAACTCTGATCATATCTTGGTATTAGTTTTATATTTAGACTTATGAGCCAGATTCAGATTTAGCCTGGGATTATCAGAATTTCAGCTGCTCATTTCTTTAACACAGTAAACAGTTCTGCAAGGAAAGTACATCTGAGGATAACAGCATGATAGATCAATAAAAGCTTTATATGTCATAACATATTTCTATCAAAGATAAATCACTTCCCACTTGTCTGAAAGGTGCGTACCTATCTCCTGGAGCAGCAAAACAGAAAAGAGACAAAGCTATATGTCCAAAACCAAATACAGGGGAAACAGAAAGAAACTGAAGACTGTTCAATTTAGATGTCAAAGAAGTAACATTGAAATCTTGCTGTACATTGTTCACAGGACCACAGAAAAACTGCAGTGTAGCAGAGGAACACATATTCTCGGAAAAGTCCATTTTAAAATCACAGGAGTCACATTTTAATTTTGTGACTTCCCTCCATAAACTTTTTCACAAGAACATATTGTCTTCTTCATATAATGTAAAATTAAAAATGAGAATATGCCATCATATATATCAAAATAAGTTGTATTCAACACATATTTGTATCAAAAGATGTAGCATCATTGTAGCCAAAAGGCATAAGAAATAAACAAGACAGGTTTTGTAAGTAGGAATTATATCTTTTATTAGATGAACTGATGTAATTTTAAAAAATTAGAAATAAAAAAAGCTTGCAAGACACAAGCTCTTGTACAGATCTGAAATAGAAGCAGCAAACCAAAGTTTGCTATGAAACGAAGTTTCACTGTGCATCACTGACTGCTCCTTTCCCATTCTTATGTCTGGTAGGTGATACATTACCCCTCCCCACACTTCAAGGTATAAATTTATCAAATCTCTCCATTCTGCTGAGCAAGTACCAGCTACCTTTTCTGCTGGATGGCCAAAATTAGACACACCCAATTTGGCTTAGAGCAGCTTCCACCCGCTTCTGCCAAGCTTTGAAGTTTGCTTCTACATCTTACCCAGAGATGGCCATGTGTGCTCAGAAGTTTGCCTTACTCAATGTGCAAACCTNAGGTGATACATTACCCCTCCCCACACTTCAAGGGATAAATTTATCAAATCTCTCCATTCTGCTGAGCAAGTACCAGCTACCTTTTCTGCTGGATGGCCAAAATTAGACACACCCAATTTGGCTTAGAGCAGCTTCCACCCGCTTCTGCCAAGCTTTGAAGTTTGCTTCTACATCTTACCCAGAGATGGCCATGTGTGCTCAGAAGTTTGCCTTACTCAATGTGCAAACCTCTTCTTGCCAGAGTGTGTTAGTGCACCCCAACTCCACTAATTGTGTCCTGGTTTGTTGCCATCTCTCATAATGTGCTAACACAGAATAATCCAGATGAGTAGAAAAGCAAGGGCAAGTGTTACTGCAGCAGCATGGCAATGATATAAACCCTTCAAGCACTAGCGTCACTGGCATAGGAGGAAATAAACACTTCCTCAGCAAGAAATAAATTCTCAGAGAAAATTATAGACTCACGAATGAAATATGAGTGAATTCTGTATGACACAGTATTTTTAGACTGGATAAATGCAGCAGAGGGGGCAGTCACTTTTGTTAGCAGACAAATATTTTCCAAGAGCAGCTCAACACTAGATTGAGAAGTTATTTTTAAAAATTTAATTTCACTCTCCAAATGTGCAGTGTGGACTCCAAAACTCTAAGAGAGCAAGCAAATAAGTATTCATACTCAAACAGGCCCAGATGGACCACCTAGAATTTGCATGTTATCACAAAAGTGAGGGAAGGTACAGGGTGTGCTTACTGTCCCTGTGTCCCTAAGGCATACTGGGATGAGGTCTGGATCAGAGTATGGGGCAACGCAGGTGAGCTGGCAGTGGGGTCTTCTTATTAGCAAAGAGATATGGACTGAAGGTAGTGAAAAGGTAATGTTTTGTCTGTGCCTAATTAACGACACTGGTGCCCCACCTTTCTCATTATGTAATGTGACATAATGTTATTTATGATGCAAGTTACCCTAAATAAAGG
>VZTR01017716.1:10761-24565 GCA_013400775.1 Chaetops frenatus | reverse complement strand
CGACTGCTTTCAAGGGCTCATCTTTATTTACTGGGGTATATTTTTAAGGATTAGCTGTTCTGGTAAAAAAGCAAAGGTCTTCTCTCTCTGGAAGCAAGGTTTCTCCTATCCGTGGAGCAAGGGTTTTCCTCTATTATTCTACCCTGAGGTAAGGGTCTTTTCCCTCTATTATTCTACTCTGAGGTAAGGGTTCTCCTCTCTGAGGTAAGGTTCTCCACTACCACAATTATTTTAACTTCTGTTTGCTTCAGCACGAGTGCCTTTGCTCAAGCTGCAGTTAGAACACAGTATCCCCTGAANCAATGTACATATGAGTTACAAGGAAATGGTTTAATATCTTTTAGTCCATTACTATGGCTTTAAAGAAGAATGTCAGCTTAAAGCATCTCCTCTTCCTCCTCCCTCTGGTTTTTAGTTCTTTTTTACTGACCTCAATGTCTCTGTTCGTTTCTTTTGTGTCTTCCCTTTTCTGAGTCCATCTGTGCACTCAAAGAGTTGTGTCTGAGTTCATCTATGCACTGAGAGAGTTAATCTCCCTTCCAGCTTCTGTTGTTGGTCACAAGACCTCTGCTGAGCAGTGGCCTGAGCCGTGCTCCCTTCCCAGGGAGCGTGGGGTTATTAGTGGGAAGTTGCGGCAGGATCTCTGCTGAGCCACGGCAGAGTGGGTCTGGCCCGCGGAGCCGGCAGGATCCAGTTGCCAAGCCCGGACTTAGTGACAGCATGGCACGGGCTGATAGCTTCCCCTGCCCCTGCCCAGTGGCTGCAGGTGAAAGTCAGCCGTCAGGAGGTGGGGCGGTGCTCCCGGAGACGGGGGAAGCCATGGCATCTCGGTGGTCAGCGTGCCATGGGCTGATAGCTTCCCCTCCTCCTGCACCAGCAGCTGCGGGTGAAACTCAGGCCTGGCCCCCGGAGCTGCAGACTTGTCCTGGCTGAGTGGGCTTAGCCCAGCCCAGTCCTGCCCAGCACGGCCAGGCCCCACAAAACGAGTAGGGTCTGACCAGGCGGGCTTGGCCCTGCTGGGGCCTGGCCAGCTCTGCCGGGCCGTGAAGGGCTCTGCTGCTACCTGTTCAGAAGCCAGAAGCCAAGAGAAAAATTCACAGGCTTTTCTCTCTTAAGTTTGTGGATCACAGAGGGGTATCCAATTTCTTCAAATGGCTAAACAGACTGTCTATATTAGAATTAACCAGTTAATTGGCTTTCCAGGCCTACAGGAAATAATTAGGTTCCTTATGGGTAAAAATCACTTTTTTAACCCATGGCACCCACTGATCCCTGTTGACGTCAACAGTTTGCTTAGTCACTGCCAGTTCACCAGCAATTTGTTTAAATGTCCAGACGTCAAGGGGTTTTTTCTTATTATTTTCTTTGAAAATTATTTACATATCCTGAACTAAACTGGCTGTTACAAACAGTTTGGGAAAGAACAATAGGAGGATGTGCCAGGGCAGCAAAACTTCATGACAAGGACATGGACAATGAGAGTATATTAAGAGGCAATAAGTAGATTTTCAGTGAGGGGTTTTAAATACTTCCAGTCTTCATAGGTGGGTCTTTTTTAAGGCCTAAATGAATAATAAAATAATAAACTCATCATAATACCAGTATATTGCCATCAGTTCACTTAGGCAACAGCTTTCTAATCATGAATAGAAGGCAAGAGTCCTAGACAGGAAACCTTTTGTATGCAATCCCCTATTTCCAGTCCTAGACAGGAAACCTTTTGTATGCAATCCCCTATTTCCAAACACCCTAAAAAATTATATGCTTTTCCCTTCATTAATGGGTTACTACCATTCTCTTGAAATTTAAGTCAAGCCTTTTTAGGGACACTTGGATATTTAGATATTATGAAAAAATGGGTCATAAGGTGAGCATTGCGGCTAAGACGAGAAAATACCATTTGAGACAGAGGTACAGAAAACCTGCAAACTTTTTTCCACCTTTTTGAACTCCATCTATTAGTTTTGATTGTTTTCCGGCTAGCAAGGAGAATTTATTTTAAACTGTAGTAAACTGATTTGTCTTAGAGACTTGGTTGGGGGTGGCACTTCGTGATTGAGTTTCTCTGGAAATATGATGAGAAATGGGACATTTCCAATTTTAGTGTAATTGTTAAAATATATAATCTAAAGAGTGGATTGTTAGCCACCTCCTTACTGTAATTCATGAAGGAATTTAGCTGGCAGTGCCTCATTTCTTAGTCACTCAGAAATGTTTTTCTCTCTGCATGCCAGAATCACTTCTGGAGCAAAGGTCAGTGTTGAACTTATCTAATTGCAGAAGAAAATGCAACTCACTTTGCATTTTATTAATGAGTAGGAACACTGAATTTGTTAAGTTTTTACTCAGTGCATCTTTTGCAAATTATCTCCATCACTGGGGATATATCAGCAGGAAGAACTTTCTATCTTGAGGATTTCTAGAGAACTTGACATTTGTGCTCTGCACAGAGGGAATTTAGAGGTTCAAAGGGGCAGAACTACCTCAGGTGGAGAAATTCTTTGTACCAGCTTACAGAGGCCTTGTATGCTCATGCAAGTACCTATGGTATTTAGAAATTAGGATGGATATTGCCCAACCCACCACTTCGAGGATCCACCTTGTTGTTCCTGGATACCTACCCCAGGTAAAGTTTCTCTTGAAAATGGTATTTCCCAGAGGACAACAACCAGCTGTAGCTGCTGAAAGTCACCTTATCAGGTCCTGTCTAACTCTTGTGGAAGGGGAGATGCAGCAACATTTAAAACCAGGAACAACTATGACTTTGGTAATCCAACCCAATGATCAGTCAATACAGGTGTGGCTATGTCCTGGAATATTAAAATACACTCCATGAATTTTATTTCTTAAACTTAAGTACAGCACTGGGGAAATTTTTTCTTCTTGTTTATCCTCTTAAACTTGCAATATTCCCTCTTATGAGGCTTCCATAGTGTTTCTTTATTAGACAAAATGTTTAACGTTAAACATTCTGTTTAAAGACAATGGAAAATGAAATTAAGTACATTTTTAAACTGATCTTCTGTAGCAGTCTTAGAAAACCTCAGCACAATTATTTGCCATTCATTCAATTTTTGGAGGGCCTTTGAGCTGACTAATAACATGGAACACATGACCAGAGCTTACATTTCCTGAGGAAGAGGATGATATGCCAGTGCTGAACTACAAGTCAAGTGTCCTGAATGATCCCAAAGAGGTGAAGAAGGATCTTCATGACGGGGACAGGTGGCAGAAGTCTCTGGGGTTTGTAACAAATAAGTGGGATCAAGTGCCTTTTGCCTTTTGCTTTTAGTGACCTAAATCTGTGCCTGTGGACTTTCATGTTCTCCAGTCCTGCAGCTGTACAGTGGAAGGATGGTCCCTCTGCAGCAGTTTGTATTTCCACTGTCACAGTTGTGTGGCTTCAGTGGGGTCCCTCTCTATCCTCACTGGGGAAACTGGGGGAAGAGTCAGCTAGAAGAGACTCCTGGCATATATTCAGATGAAGGGAAACCAACTTGAGTAGAAGTTAGAAGATATGAACAATTGGAAACACAAAATAATTTGTGTTCTACAGGTTTTCAAATATTCCAATAAATTTTCAGATAAATTTCAGTATAATGTGTGTATTACAGATTTTAAAATATTCTAGTAAACTTCAGATAAATATGCTCACTAATGGTTAAAACAAAACATCAAGAACAGTGTAACTGTTCTCTGTATTATCTATTTACAGCCACCACTGTTTTTTCCTATTTATTCTGCCACTTTCAGAAATGTATTCATCTGGAAGTAAAAGCCTATTGGCATGTTCCATTTAAGTACTGATTTCCACCACCAATAAAGGAATAATATACTACCCTGGATGCTAATAAAATTCAATGCTTTTATTCAGACCTCTATGAATCACAAAGATTTATTCTTCTCATAAAATTCTGGAAGTAATGAGGAAGTTATAGGCTAAAGAAGGAGACAGTTTATGTTTTCTGATGTATTTGTTAGCAGTCATGTACAATATGGCATTGAATATTCTTGGATTGTTATTTATTAAAAAATGAAAGGAGATAGAGCAAGTAAAATTATATGAATTGAAGTTTAAGAGCTACAGTGTTCCTCAGTTAAATTGAATTGCTCTCACCAAAATGGATCCCAGCTAAGGGTCTACTCAAATGTGTTCATACACTTCCTGTAAATTACAATATTTCATATTTTTTTAAAATTAGATGCATTCTTTCTGATTTTTTACAATTTTATGTAAACTACGTCTGACAAATGCATCACTTTTATTGTTATATAAAACCGGCTGAATTTCTGATAGTGTCATTAAAAACACAACACTCTCCCTATCTTTTAATAGGTGTGGAAGCCTCATGGAACTTTATACACTCCTGGTAGTATTAGACTCTATATTTTGACAAAATCCCATTATAAATTCAAATGTCTGCCTGATCTCTTGTTTTGATTTATTCTGGAGTACTTGTCCACTACCAACTCCATGATCTCCTTTATGTCTGACATTATTTATAGTCAATATTACTCTCACTGTGTTATGGGAGGATTTGAGTCTTCTAGAGGCACCATCATTCACTGGATCAGTAACTGAATTATGACAACAGATACATAAACTCTTCTGCTTACTGTGGGGTTGAGCTAAGCAAGTCCCTTGACTTCTCTGTTTCCCTTCCTATCATTTATTTCTGCTATCCATTAACTTCATAAACTCTCCAGGGCAGAAACTACTTTTGAAGTGCTTGGCTCAGGAGGAGTTTAATCCCTTTAAATGCTACTTAAATATAAATAATAGTAATAAACTCTTGGCAGCAGGCTGCTGATACACTCAAGCTGCTGCATTGCCATGCTGAATAATATTGTCCCCTTGGCTCCTTGAGGCTGCTCCCTGAGGTCCCATCCTGGAGCAGGCACAGTAACACCCAGGCTTGGAACAAACATGCAGAGGCAGAGAAGTGATGGGTTCAGTTTTGCTGCCAAAAGACCAAAACTGCAGGCAAAGGGGGACTGTGATTACTGTAAGGGGAGTGTTGCAACCAACCCTCTGTAGAGGCATCTTGGTGTGGGCTCAGGGCAATCATCCCTGGCAGGTGAGTCAGTCCCTGCAGCTTGGCCCCTCCTATGCCCAAACCATGGGGAAAGTGGGATCATTTCAACAGGAAAACTGGCTCTTTAGAGTCTGTTGTAGGGTGCATTGTTTTCAGCTTTGATGTGGTCTAGGATCAGCCCAGGTAAATGTTGGGAATTTTCACAGGGAATGTAATCCTAAAAGTTTTAGTTAGAGTCTTTCAAATTGCTTTTGGAATTTGAAGACAAGAGGTACATCGGACCATGTGGTTTTGCTGAAATTAAAGCAGTAACTCATGGGTGGTAACACATGAAACTAACATTTTATTTACCTGTCTGAGAAAAGAATTTTATGAAAAATACAGGAACTATGTTTCTTTTCTTTCTTATGTTAAACATTGCTTGAATAAAGGATTAAGATTAAAAGAAGCTACAGATAAGAGTGACCATCCTCTAGTCACTCAGAAAAATTAGAACTAAAACCATATTTGAAATTAATGTGGAATTATGAAAGCAAATATTCATTACCCCACAAAGGGGTTTTCAGTCTGACAAATGTCTTCAGGCTTGGGAGAGTTTTTGAATTGTGAAGTTGTGATATTTTCCTGGATGAAATAAGTTTGTTTGCTTGTTTATGTTTCAACTGTCTGAAATTATTGATGCAATTGTTGTTGGTTTATCTTTTTATGACATGCATATTTGTGTTCCTCAGATAAATGGGAAGCCTCTGCAGTACATTTTCCCTCATACAAGGCTCAAACTACTGAGAGACCCAAAGGATCACACAGTTTCAGGTAACAAACTCTACCAGACGTGACAGTTAATTCAATTAGCATGAATTATACAAAAGATTTCCAGTAATAAAAATATTTCCTGTGTCTACACAGCAGGAAATTCAGTGGTCATTTTAAATCTTGCTCGTTGGCTATAACATAAAGCAGCAGTGCATAAAAAGGGTCATGACATCTGTTCAAGATATATAAGCTATAAAGACGTTAAAAACACAGGAAAATCTGTTGTGTTATCCATATGAACAGTCTGTTTTGCTGTTGCTTTTTATAACTTGCTTTTGTAACTCTGTATTCTCTGCATGAGTTCTTATAAAATAAGCTTGTGTAGGTTTTCAACCTATACAGAACTGAGAATTTTGTTCTTTCTGTTGTGGACCTCTGCTTGTCTGTCCCCATTTCCCCCCCATAGAGGGGGTTAACAGAACAATCAGATACCATTTTTCTGTGATATCTTCACAGGGAGACATTTATCACAGGACTTCAGATTTATTCTCTTTTTCCCTAACACTGACACAAATGTTCATGTAAGTCAGAGTCTGTTTGCCAAGGAGAAGAAAGTGGCAGAGGTGATATTCATTCACCTCCCAGGCTGAGAGCTGGAATGCAGTGTGATATTTTCATATTTCAAAAGGTAAAAAGCTTCCAGTTATAGGACCTGGCACAGGTAAGGTCTGTCTGTTGGAGATTCTGGAATTGCACCCTTCCTCACATCTTATACTGATATGGAACTCAAAGTTATCTCAATATACTGTTTTTGTTCTTTCAGAGGTAGATGCTTTAAGCAGTTTTGTCGTGAAACCATCAGACTTTGTTTTAACTTGCTTAAAAAATTCTAATAGTGTGTGTCAAACTCTGTTTCTGCACAGAAGTAATTACCGACTGCCAGCCCTGGTGTTCCCTCAAGCATTAAGTAGAAAGTGGCATGAACTTACTTGAATTGCTAAATATTGTTTTCACAGGGTTTCTGGCAGTAAAGCCTTGATAATTTTCATCCTCAGTACTCACCTCATATTTAGGGTGTTAAATGAGTGTTCTGTATGCATTATGAGGTATTTTCTTGTTAGCGTAACACCCACCAACGATCTCAGGCTGCAGAAAGACCCCTCCACCCACACAGCACAGTCTGAAAGGAGCTGCCAGCTCTGCTGTGTGTCAGCCTGTGCTGCTCCAGGCCCTCCCAGTCCACAGGAACTCCTTGGCATCCTTGCAGGGATCTTTGCCCTGCGGGCTGATGAGTAATGCTGTGATCCAAGCTGCTCTCTTACTCAAAAATAAGTGGGACTACAACCACACAACAGTAAAGCTCATGATTTAGTATTGCTGAAGCCTACTCTCCTATGTAAAATTACTTACCCTTATGCAGTGGGAAATGCCTATTCCAAATTCTCGACTAACCCTCATGCTGGCAATCACAGCAACACACTGTGCATCAGGGAAAATGACTTGTGACCAGTGATGGGCACACCCAAGGTGCAGATATTGACATCTCATTTACTAATGCCCTGCACATATGAGGTCACATAGGATCAAAAATTTACTCAGGGTGCTGCTAAGGTTATATAGCCTACACTGGGTTAACTCTCTGCTATAGCTATGTAATATTGTTCTTAATTCTAATTGGAGAAAGCATGCTTGGTTCTGTCTACAAGCTGCAGTCATACTTCTGTGTTTTAGTCCAGATACATGCTTGGAGACCTGCACAGATATATTTCTGTATGATGCATACATAGATTTCCCTAAATATTTAAAGCCCTAAATGCAAATTGTTCAGAAAAGAGCCAAAGGTAGAATAGAGTGGCCCTGAAACAGAAGATTTAATTGTAGTTTTTACTCCTTATACATCTTTGAAGTACCATAACTCCTTGACTATGTACTTCCCTTCATTCTCTTCTCTCAAGTGTCTGAATGAAAACTCTCTTCAAATATTCACTGTGTTATGCTTAACCTTCAGCTTCCCAAGTGACCCCTACCAGAGATAGGTACATGGTTTTAAAAATAATTAAATTTTATTAAAAATTACCTGCAAGCTAATAGTAAGCATCTGTGTTTATTAACCAGACAATGACTATTAACCAGAGGAAGACATAAAAGCCTATTATGCAGCAAAAGTTACTTAAAATATTAGTAAATTAAAAAAATACATACTTTTATACCATTGCAGCTATCTCACTACAAGAGTTTTGGATATTCATGTAGATTCCATGTTTGCTTGCTTCCCTGGCTGGATCCTTTCTCTTTGTTTTTATTTCTTCCCTTTGTCTCTTTTTGCTCTTCCTTTCTCCCTGCCCTTCTTTGTTATCAAAAGTACCAAAATGAGTTGTTGACTCATTTTGTCTGCATTTGTACTTGTTGCATAAACACATGAAGTATGTTAAAAACCACAATCCTCAGTAAAGCTCAGGTGGGGAGTAATATCTTTCCAAGAGAACAGTCACTGTTTAAACCACCCTTTCAGTAGCATCTTCAGCTGAGCTTTTGTATTGCTCAATTCTTACAAGGCAGCTGGCCCGTGGTCCTGGGTGACCACAACAGCATTTGCACCATCCACTCTCTCTGATTTCCTCACAGTATGTACAAAACATCCTCTGCCTTGGCTATGCACAGAAGCCTCTCCTATGTGATCATTTCTGCACATGCAAGAGTAATTTCTACTGATGTTTTTAATGATCTATCTGCAGTTTAGCCAGTTCTTATGCAGGAGCTGCCTGGGGAGGTGCCTGAGACTGACAGGTTCTCCTCAGGGACTTCATGAACACATCTTCAGTGTACAATTAGTGTATCTTAACTGGAGTGTGCACAGCAAGAGTTACATAGGGAAATGTCCCAAACTGTATGCAATTTCCACTTGGAGAATTCCTGTAACTCTTGACCAGCTGTTTTGCTGGGAAACTGGCCAGTGCTTCAGCCCATTATCTCATCTCAGTGGAGTTCTTGGGCCAGCCTGGGCATTAATGATTCAGGGTCCTGGGTCGTCCCAGAAAACCAACTCTACCACAGCAGCTATAACTGTAGGACAAGATTTGATCCTAATATCAGCATTATAAGTTGAATTCCAGAGGTCTCATCATAATCTTACCACAGTAGAAGTTACTGCCTGATTATGGATCCAAAAAATTGTCACATTCTGAATATCAATAATAAGACCAGTCCCAAATATTTTAAAATTCAGGCTTTTTCACTACATATTATGTGCACATGTATTTGGTTTACTTGCTTTCTTGATCAATGAAAACTTACTCTGAGGTACAGATGCCTTTGATGCCTCTTACATAACTTGGCATAATTTTGCACACAGAAGCATATAATGTGAATTTTGGCATGTGAGTGCGGTGTTTGAGAATTGAGGAACTGAGCCAGAACTGTGATGGCAAGAAAATAGTGCTGAATGAAAAATAAATGTGTACTTCTCACTGGCCTCTCTCTTGAAGGTTCCTGTTTCTCTAATATATGACATAATCTAGAGCATAAAGATCTACTTTTCAAGGTATGCGGTGTCCCCTCCTCAGACAATGCTGAGAGGTGTGAAAAAATTCGCTCTGCAAAGACTGATTAATAATTTGCAAAAAAAAAAAAAAAAAGAATTGGCATCATGGTTATGCTGAGGTGCCAAAGCAATGATCAGTGAATGATAATACAGCAGTGTTTAATTCTCCAGAAACTCACTGTTTGTTTTCACTGATAGTTCCTTTTGGATCCTTTAGCAGAGCAACATAAGTGCTGTTTTATGCTGCAAGATTTTTCTCTTCTGTTTTTTATCACGCCATCATTATATTTGAAAAAGTGAATTAAGAATATGACTCCTGAAGGTAATTAAAGCACTGTCATTACCATTGGAAATGTTGCAAAGATAACTTACATTGTGTTATTCCTGATTGGGAAGCTGTTTAGGTGCACTCAGAAGGAAAATCCAACAAGGCAGACACATCTCAGTAAGTCTATAGGTACAATAAATGCACTCAGTCAAAAGTAATTTTTACTCCTTTACCTCACATAGGCCAAGTCAGAAGTAATTCCCCCTTTTTGAAAGGAGGGATGTTCTGCATTTCCAGGAAAAAAAAGTACCTTTGAGCAGCCAGACTGCCCATGGTAGAGAACATCCTCTTCAATTCTGGTTAAAAAAAAAAGAAAAAGAAAGAGGCAGAGAAATGATTCAGAAAAATCTGCGAACTTTGTAGTGGAATAAAGAAATGAATTAGATGGTGGGCAGAAGTCTGCATCCCTAATCTCCACCTCACCAGTGATGTCAGTGATACTGGAAGGAGAATTACAGTGTAGCTGTAATGCTGTACACACGTCAGACATGCCTCACACTCTCAATAAGGATTGCCAATTCCTACAAACAACACTACACTTCTGCAGTGTGCCAGCTCATGCTTATCTGGATAGAGAGGAAGGAAATTCAAAGAGTTTTCCTATATCAAGACCTCACTGATATAGTCACTTTTTAAATAAACAACCCTATATATTGAGGATTTTTTTTCACCTGCAAGTTCAGCAAAATTAGTTCTTACAGCAAAGTATTAAAGTGCAATGAATATGTGATTACTAATCAATTAAAACATGTTAAATATGGTCCCAGTCTGTGATCAATGTGAGAAGTCAGAGTGAGAGCTGCAACCCACCTCCTGCCATCATAACCTTAGAGGATTACTTATCCTACTTATTTCATTTAATGTTGTAAAGAACTGAGATAATACTTTGCACAAAAAAGAAATACCCTCCTCTAAGATTCCTTTGTCACTGGGGAAGGACTTAATCCCTAATTAATGGCCATCATTCTCTCAAAAATTCACTCCTTATCAGAGACATGGCACAGAAGGTAAAACCCATAAACAGAAAGGGAATGAGTTGTTACAGTCAGGCTAAGCCAGAGATTTTCTTGGGAAGTCATGTGGTCATAAATGAGGACAAGTCTGGAAATAAAAGGAAAGAGAGATGTCTTTTTTTTCTTAATATCAGTTTTAGAAAGAACATAGTAACATTAAAATTTTCTAAATAAAAATAAACAAATTCTTCCGTGTGTTAGAAACACCTTGTAGAGATACAGACCATATACTCCACATTTATGTTTCTTGTCTCCAAATTATTTTAATTTGGAAAGCACTAGTGTGTGTATTTAAAGTAATTTCCATGAAATCTTTTTGGCAGCTCAGTTTTTTATGCATTTTTCAGTATATGGACGTTTGTTGAAGCTCTTGAGTGGAGGTAATTGAGAGGGCAATGTGTCTGCTGGCTGTAAAGGTTCAATTTGCTTTCATAGCTGTCATGCAGAAAAGGCTGCAGAAACAGATCACTGCAACACTGAATATTAGAGTTCAGTCAAGCCCACAGATTTCCATGGAGGTTCAGCTGTCAGGCATCTATTAAGCCATTGGTATCTATCTGTAAACACAGATGAAATTCAGTGCCTACGAGGGATTTTATAGATTTAAAGATACAGTCTACCATAGATGACACCATAGATTCATACGTGACAGATCATCGAAAAGAAGACACCTTTATCTTGGTTTCAAGTAGATGTGATAAATGCTTTAAGACACCAATTCATACAACTTTATGATCCTTCAGGATGATAACCAGTGTGCAAATCATCATGAAGCAGATTTGCAGCTGATATAAATCAATGCTCTGCTATTAAAACAACAGCAACATACCTAAATTTCATCAGCTTGTGATTTGACTTCATGTGTATTTTATGCCTTAATTGCCAATGGCTAAGAAATGTAACAGCTGAGTAGATATAATCATGTTTCTAGGAAACAACTTCCTTTAAGTTAGTTTTTTAGAAGCACCAAAACAGTTCTCCTGAGGACACTCTTGAAAATGTTGTACCTATATAGACAACCAACATCTGATATGGATCATCATGTCGTGTATTCCAGAGAATTGCATAAGAATAACAGTACAAATAAAAATTTAGGCTGGATTCTATTATACACATTATTTTTCCTGCTATTTTTAAGTTCCTGAGTTAACTTGGTTTTGTTTGCTTTGTCATTTTTCCTTTCTCTCAATTCTCCAGACTTTAGAGAGTGCTTTACCACAACTACAATATCTAAATAAATAACTTGCATTTCTTCATGGTATGTTTAACTCTGACCTCTCCAAGAGAAGTTATTGATGTTTTTTCTGTGTTTGAGCCTTCTGTTCCATACAGACAATGGAACAGGGTGTAAAATTGTTCTGGCAGATAAGGGTCTACCAGCACCCTAGCATATGTCTGGTCTAGATAAGGCTGGAGGAGGAATGAGGAGATAATGTTTAGTAAATGAACACAGAAGGAAGGTATGTTCTGTCTCCACTCACAGCCAAATAGGTTGAAAGGCTTCATATTGTTTGATTTGATGGATATGTTCTCATTGCTGCAACATGGTACATTGGGACATCACAAAGTCCTTCCTGCCTAATGTCCCATTTGCATGCTTTATTCTCATGCATTCACTACCATTGGACCTTGACCCAAAAAAAAAAATCACCCTTGTGCTTCCTTGCCATGATTCACCATTATGGTTTTGTTCTGGTTTGGGGGATTTTTTAATATTATTAGAAAGTGATGAAAAACATTTGAACAAGTCTGAAAATTGGCTCATGGACCTGAAACACAAGGCTTAATAGCTATTTTGAGATTTAAGCATATCTCCCATTTCAACCTACTCAGAGATAGGTGGTGTAGCCCTGCATTTTGCAGTTTAAACCCATTTCAATTTTTCCCATTTTACTTCTGTATAGTTTGAACTTCAAAGCACACAATATCCAAAAGTGTTAAAATGACCATGAGTTTACAGAAACAGTAAGTTTCAGCTACCATCATGAAGAGTATACTTTAAGGCTCTTAGAAATCGAAATCTATAGCATTTTTTAAAATATCCTTCTTAAAAGTTCATTCACCTAAAAGTCTATTAAAAATTGATATAGTTCTGTTTCTAGCTGTGACAAAAGTCAGATTGCTGCTGACGCTCATACTTACAGTTCCTATGCGAATTCACGTGTGGGTACTGAAAATCTGTTGTACATTTTTGTTCTGGTTTTACTTTCCTTGCTCATATAATTAGACAGACAAATGGTTTCATACTTTCAAAAATTAGCCCAGAGGAAATATTTGCTTGAGTTAACACATGAACAATGTTTGCACAGAGCTTCTGGGTCACGTGCTAGCAATCTCCTGCATGTGTTGAAGTTGTTGTTACTGCATAAGACCTATATGATGATTAAACATAATAAATCCTTGCATTGGCTGCTGGAATGATATTTACTTTCATGAGAGAAAACATCCCTGGAAAATCAATTTTCACTTTTGCATAAAATCAGGACCACCAACACCAGCAAAACCCTGCTGGGCCTTGAGTTGTTCCGTTTTTCTCTGCTCTTTTTTTTCTTTCTTTCCCTTAACCTTTAACTTATGTAAGGGGTTATCAGCATTTGTTTGGAAAGGCATGTCTAATAATTGCTTCTAGGCTGAAATGGTTCCAGGAAATCTAGGCTGTTTATACTCTAATGGTTATAATGGAGCTGCTCAGCAAAGCAGGGAAAAGGTGGTAAGATTTCATGATCTTCCCTGTGACCTGAGAGCAACAGCTGCAGATTGGCAACAGTCTGATCTTTATTATCTCCATAAGGGACAAAAAGACTAAATTGTAATTGCAGAGCTCAGGTTATAGTCAGCATATTCCAGCATACTAAATTGCAGTCTTTCTGCTGTGTTGCCACTGTGACACAATGAAGTATACAAAGAGATAGGATTTCATAGTGTCTGAGACACATCGAGTTATGGTAGTTCAGAATAAATTAATCTAAAGGGACAGAAAGTACCTCATGGTGGAAATAAGGAAAAAAGAGTGATGAATTTTGAAGATGCATTTGCAGTGATGCTTGCCAGGTCACCAGTGACAGACTTTATTAATGTCAGGTTATTGGTTACTGATCATATATAATTTTTATGTGTGTGTATGTATATATAT